>BMAW01004887.1:739332-930340 GCA_019974015.1 Nephila pilipes | reverse complement strand
ATTGTATCACCCTAAAAGGTGATTAACAAAAGGTGTTATGTTGATGAATAAAAAAAAAATTTGCAAAAAAAATGTTGTTTTCAATGTTAGACTCGGGAGTTATTGATCGATGTGTTAACTGTATAACGTGTTTCATTAACTGATTAAGAGCAGCTACACTTGGATGAGAACTCCCTTAGATTGAGAATACATGGGTTTATGTATTACATGAGAATATTTCAGAACACTGCTCTAGAAACGTAAAGAATATTTTGGAAGGTTTTAGAAACAGAGAACAATTAACCAAAACTTTTAAATGAATATCTAATGTTGAGAACACTGGGTTTTAAAAGCGGGAACTATTGTTCTGTAGATGAGAATTATATTTCTGGGCAAATGGTGCTTGCAAGTTCCATGGCAATACTTCAAACCTTAACTCCTGGTTATTGGACTGTATTGTAGCCCAGATTAAAATCCCAATCCTATCCTTGATGTCTCGAGACATGTCTTCGCTAGTCATCGGGGATGAAAACAAACATTCTGCAGTCAATGAAATTCTAAGTGGAATGAGCCCGGCACCTTGAAGACGCATTTGTTGAAAATAGGTAAAATGTATTCTTTGCAAGGAACTTAGACCAAGTCTGTGAAACGCCTATCAGTAGCCCTTGGATTCACTAGTATTGTAGTCAAATGTTAGATAATTGATAATGACGAATTAAGTGCTATTGAGCCACACTTACTGTCATTGACATTTGCTTTCATTTTGTTGTACATAACTATCTTTGACTCAACTATTTCGAACTACAGTTGACAAAATAAGTATTAGAACAATGTAAAATTCGTAGTTTTTAAGGTAATAAAATAACAAAATTGGGATCGTAAATTTGTATTATACAACATTTTTACACGACTAATATATTTTGTAACAAATAAATATTCAAAATAAAGAAAGATATTTACAGAAAAAAAAATAATGAAATTTGTGTTGCAAAAAATATTAGAGCAACAGTTTTGAAAGTTACATCAAATATAAAATAAAATATCTAAAGTTTTAAATTAAAAGTCAATACTTGGTTGCAATTACTGCGTTCAGAAGTCTCGGCATCGATTCTACCAAATCTTTTGTCACATTTGAAGATATGATGTTCCATGCATTCTCTAAAGCTTCTTTCAGACTAAATTTTCTAGTTATTGAGCATTTTCTTATTTGTACGTCCAATAAAAGTTACAAATGCTCGATTGGGTTAAGTTCTAATGTGATATTCCCCCCCACACTTCAAATTTTAAAAGGACATGTTTTAATTTAAAATATTCAAACTTGCTTTCGTCGGAAAAAATTAAATTTTGCTGGAAATTTAATGGATTGTCTTTGTATTTTTTTTTTTTTTTTTGGCAAAGTCTAGTCCTTTTTTTATTAATTCCTGAAATATATGGTTCCTTCTTGTCCATCTTCGTTTTATGCCTGCATTATGCAACACATTTCTAATTGTCTAAGATATTACAGTCTCTCTTGATGTTGACTCATTGTCTGCGATCAGTATCTGAACACTTCTCGACGGAATATTTCGAGCATTTTTTTACCAGTTGCCGTCATTCTCTCACAGTCAGTTTGTTGGTCTCCCTGCTGTTAGCTTTTTATCCACCACACCAGACTCGTTTTTCTATACAATAATAATATAAATTTAACACGATGAAATATTTAACTCTTCTACATACTATTTTTTGAATGCTATCTTATAAACATTTGTTATTCGATTTGTTTCATTTCATTAGCTTGAACATTCCAATTTTCACTGTGTTCTAATACTTTTTTTTGTCAATTATATGTGGTCAAATAGAGATCATTCAGTATGGTCAAATAATTCAGACCTAAATGCCGAGTAACCCTTAAATATAACCATCGTGTTCTCTTCAACCCATTAAAATGTTCTCTTTTAAACGATGGCATATTGTTGATGAATCTGTATACGAGGCATTGCTATTTCGGAGGAAGTCTACTAGCTTTATGAAAGCAGGTTTGTAACTGCCATCTTTGGATACACTGAAAACTAGTTCGTTGCATCTTAGTTGCACCTTTGACAACTGAACGAGAAAGGAATTCCCTTCAGGACAAAGTATTAGGTACTTCTTTTGCTATCATTAGATGCGTCTTGGGGGAGAGAGCTGCCGCAAATGCCTTCCTAGGGAGAAAGACCTTTTATTGTTGAGGGACTTTCTGATCGATATAGGCCTAGTTGTTTAACAGCTGTTACCGCAATCGATATTATATATAGTGTGTGATGTGTGTGTGTGTGTAATATATATCATCACGTAGAATGAAGATGAAAATCTATCTCAACTTAACTACTTAGTGAGAGGTATACATAGAAAAGATTCGAGGATATACTTCGCTTTAATTCATACTTCTTTGCATAAGTTTTCGAGATTAAATGGGGGCTCACTAATGGATTTCATCTATCGGCTATGGTCGAATACAACTTGTGGGTTGAACTTAAAAGGATGCAGCTGGTGAATTAATGTAGGTTTATGGCGCAAGAGTTGAATTCGAATCCTGCACCATTGCCAGAAAGCGAGTCTCGCTACTTCCCCCCCATTTTATAAAGAAACAACGCCCCGCTGCAATATGGTCAGGTTCTTTGTAACAGGTTTCTCGAAAATTTCGGTACCTCTTTTCATCCATTTGATTATTTGGATCAATACATGATTTTAACCTCAAGACGTTGACATTTTTTGAAATTCATCGTCTACGGTCCTCTTCCATACCTTCCACTTCACATGTGACATCAGATAAATGTCGAATGATTCAATGCGGTCCAAGATAATGTCTTAAGAGCTTCTCGGGCAATTTAACCTTTCGTACTGGTGTAAACACCCAAACTAAATCCCCTAACTTGTAGATGTCTGGTCGATGCCTATAATCATATCGACTTTTATTATTTTCCTGAACTGCAAAAATGTGGCCAGTTGTCTATCTTCTTAAGCCCCGGTGATAAGGTATTGTACGCAATTGTCATGCGTTTCTGCATTGTTCTGGAGAATTTTGCCGAGAGGAGTCTGGATATCTTTGCTATGAATATGAATGAATGGACTGAATCCCATCGTATTATATCGTATGTTGAATTATAAACGAAGGACTTAGCTAGTGACTTAGATGGCCTCAGCAGTTAGCAATGCTTTTGTAACTATGAATCTCGTCATGTAATGTGTACAAACAATGATCCACCAACTTCCGTTTCGTGTAACGGTAAAGCATCCTATTAAATCAATTCCAATTTGAATATATTACGTCAGACGGCTTTATCGGGTGAAGTTGACCCGTTAGAAGTTAAGGAGGAGATTTCTGTCTTTGACGCTCTCTGCAGTGTGATACATATCAGCGAATGCTGCCATTAAGCTTTGGCCATTGATATTTTCTTCTTATTCGGTCATAAAAACACAATATAACAATGAGTTTGTAATCATCACAATATAACTCAATGAGTTTTCCTTTTTCCAGTAGAGTTTGAGAGGTCTCTAACATTACGTCTCCTTGAAAAGGATTACTCATCCAGTCGTTTGATAGAGATATACAAATAGAGTGTCTATTAGGGAAAAAATCATCGAAAGTTAATTGAAATGTGTTTCAGATGTTTACAAATATTCCTTTTAATTTTTTCATCAAATTTAATTGAATGTTGTGACAAAAAGCTGCTAAGAGTAGTAAAACATTTATACTTGTTAATTTGCATACATTAGATTGAAAAGTAGATTTTTAGCATAGTTGCAATTTAACAAGCACACTGAAAATAGTGACACATACACCTCGCAATTTTAGGCAAAGAATATCGATTATACAAGAGGAAAAGAGTTACCAATAAAAAAAAAAATACTTGAACTTAAGATTTCAATTTAAACAAACATATCAAAACTTTGCCATGTGAAAGCCACCTAGCTTCTGTGTGAAGTAGTAAGGAAACGTCGAGGCATCCAAAGTCCTCACAAAGTGCATAGCTCGCGATTGTATAAAATTTACAATTTTTACAGCACCACTTAAAGTAGTTGACGACTCTGCAGGAATACGCTTACATGCCAATGCTTGTCTATGAATACAGAAATGTGTTTATTCAATTTTTTCTTTGATCTTCTTAACCCGAGTCACAAGACAAGAATGTATTCCTGAAATTGATTTTATACCATCTGTGCACTCGCCCACAAAATAAAATCAATTTATTCATTTTGTTTTCAAAATAATCGTTGACTATATTGAAAATTGTTTCTCCAGTTGTTCAAAGGTTTTGCAAATAGCACAACTTCTTGAACGGAATTCTTAAAAATGTATCTAATGTAAATAAGCAATACAGCAGTATATGCTACAATGGTCGATACGTCAAGCTAAATCTCAAAATGTTTCAGTTATATTTTCTTCATAAGCTCACTCTCCACATCATTTGTCAAATCATTAATCTACGCGACACTGCATTGTTTGATAAAAAAAATCAGGTGTCATTTCTTGGCTGCCTTTTCTCCACATATACACTTCGTGATATCTTTTGAGCATGGTCTTTATTAAGTTTTCTGTCCTGTACCTGTCCAGATCTTACAATTCAATATATAGGACTCAGAATGCTGCCTCAAAGGCCATATTACTATTTTCATTCGAAGCAGACAGGAAAGAACAGATACACTCCTTTCTATTATCTGCTAATTTTCGTTTAAAATACTCAACATGTTTATCCTCGAGAGTCAGATACTTTGTTTCAAGACGGTTATAATGAAGAGATGATTTTAAACTGCTGTTGGCAAGAGCTTTGTTGCAGATTACACAAGGCGATTTAGTAAAATAAAAACACATTTGCAAATAGTCGCTATCCTAATTTCGCCATTTCCTCTTCATCTTATCACTTTCACTAACTTTTTCTTAGTTTTTAGTCAAGCGAGATGTTAAATTTACTAGTTTTTAATATCCGTGTTTTTCCGAAACAGACGCTGAAGCTGAAGAATGAACAAATAACTGTTTTTATAGCATTTTGTCCGACTCGGTTAAATGACCCGTTTTTAATAATCGATCAGTAACAAAATTACGACATAAAAATTATTAATAGTTATTTATACGAAAAGAAGTTAACTAAACAAAGCTGTGGTAGCATACTACTAATCGCGAACTAAATCACTCAAGGTTTGTAAGCATCTATACGAATGTCTGTTAATGCAGTTATCTAGTTGAGAAAAATATCTACCTAAGGAATTATTAATTCATCTTGCTCTGCTTTGCTACCCAAAGGAATTAATTCATCTTGCTTTGTTATCCAATTAGGAACAGACGTCACTAGGTGGACGAATTGTCAAAGTCGTAAAAAATTCTTGAAGAGACACTTCGTCTAAGCTCTTTTTTCAGCGGCTCACGTTACCTCTGTGCTTGTGGTGCGATAACGGGTTGCTCAATATTTAATACTTGTATTTATTTTATAATTTTCGAATTATTAACAGTATAGTAACTATATGCTTGTAAATCTATTATTTCATTTTTTTTCTTTTTACATTAGCAGTTTAAGATTCCGCTATTGAAATATTATTTTCGCGAATCTCTTTTATACACCTCGCGAGCCATCGGTTTGGAAACACTTATCTAGACATTTGAAAAAATGCGAAAAAAGATAAAAATTCGTTAACAAAAAGGATTGCTAGAGTATCATAGGGCACAACACCCGAATTAACTAAAGACTGTAAATTCCATGGGAAAGAAAAAGGTCACTTGAGTATTTCAAGGTTATGATTCTCGTTCTGTTTTAAAGAAAGTAAGTTCGGGGGGGGAGGAACTCGGTTACTGTGACCGTATCAATCTTGGAAATGGGCTTTATTAGCCGTATCTCTGAAACCCCTCGAACGATTGCTTGTGTTCGTCAATGTCTCGGACACTTTCTAACTGGCGAGTCGCTTCGGCTGCCCTCTCGGCGACTTCACACGTTTTCTGATTCTTCACTTTTTTTGCGGAATAATCTATTTACATCGACAATATTTTAAATATTCTTTTTTGCAATCTGTGCTTTTCAAGATACCTACGCTCTTTGGACTATTGATTCTCCTTTTATTTTTGGGCTGCTTATATTATTTATCCCACAATACAGTGATTTTTTAAGGAATCTTACCACCTGTAGTGGCTAGTAAAAATACCGGTGCCTAGCTCCTCAAGACTGCTAATTTGACTGTATAATTTCAAAATTATATTACAATAATCTAGCGAACCCTTTGGAGTACATAATGGATAATCTTCTTGCAGCTCTTCACGAAATATTTCCAGACACAGAGTTAAGTGCCATTCTTTGTGTCACCTTGCTAAATTCTGATACATACCAATTGTTTGTTAAATGTGTTTACCAGGATAAGATTAACCATACTATTAATGTTATTGATAATTTGTTTAAAGATTACTATGCTCCAGCATATCTCCCACCTGGTATTCTTGAAAATTTAAGAAACATTAGGCAAGACCAAGTAGCAAGTGACTTTAATCTGAAAATTAATAAATTAAATTAAGAAATGTTAGCATGAAATTGAATCTAGTAACTTTACAATGATCCTTGCAAAAACAAATTTCAGATTTAACGGTGCGATAACAAATTTCATATCTCTTAAAATGCGTAGGTACTCATAACATCAGACTCTGCACCAAACAACAAAATAGTCCAACAAAATGTTGCAATTGTGGCCATAACCACACAGCTAATTACTCTAGATAACCACAAAATCCCATGAATTTCAAACCCACTTCTCCACTAGCTACTAATTAATGGGAAGAAAAGAAAAAAATACGAAAAATAATAACAATCAAAACAACTTGGACATAACTTCCACACCTACCAATGACAATATCAATAAAAACTTCCTCTTCCTAAATGACATTAAAAATGCATTCCATATTTTCAATCTCAATAAAATGTCACAAACCTTCTAGCTTTCCGCCAGAGAAAGGTGACAATTACCCCCCCCCCCCCACATAAAAAATTTACTCTTACATCGGTCCCAACTTACACCTGTGGCCAGGGACGTCTTAAGACTTCTTATGAAAAAATATAAAAATATATGAAAAAATATGCCCTTATGAAAAAATATGCCCCATCTACGACGCTTTAATCTAATTTGATGTTTATGCACGTACAGTTCAATAAAAGCGATCCATAGTAAAATGAGGTTTTATGTGAATATACGTTTTCTACATTTTAAATTTGCAAAAGCATTAATTAGTTCTTCAAAATCGATTGTTAATAATATTTCTTTTTCAATACTCATTAAGCTTAAATTATTCAAACGTGATTGAGTCATATGATTTCTCAATTTATTTTTAACCAGTTTGAGCTTTGAAAATGGTCATCACTCGCGTTAGTAACCATCATTGATAAGGAAATTCCTCATTATTTTTTCAATATTGGGAAACACCGTGAATAATCTTTCATTATATTTGTAAGTATAGAGTGCATTGATCCCGATTCCAGTCCCCTCATCCAACAACTGTTCTTCATCCTCATCTTCATTAGTAGAATTATAATTTTTTAATAATCTTCCTTTTTTCTATTTCTTTCCTTTGCTTTTTCTTCAGCTTTTCGCCATCAGTGATCCTATATGACTTGAAATGTTGACATTCCAAGTTCAGTTCCTCTCCATGAATGTCTTTATCGTAAAATGTTGATATTTTCTCGCCAGCTATTTAAATTTTTGTCTCATCCAAATAAGAATTATTTTCAAAAAAATCCAAACGTTTCAAAAGGCTCCTCATATTTCTTACTACGCGTTTGCATATTGTAAATTAGAGAGTCGATTATTGGTAAAAAGGTTTCTTAATTTTAAATTTCTGGCTGTGGCTGTTTTCAAACGTTGTGTCTGTGTCTCTATTTCCTTCAAGGAAAATTACCCTAACAAGGCGTTGTCTTATACGCTTGTGAATACTTTGATACTCCTTTATAAAGGACACTTCCTTGGCTTTTGATTCATAATAGTCAAAAGAGTCTCTTTAGGGATTTTTTACATATCATCAACGATTTTAATAATTTTAAACCTTTCGAAAAATCCATATTTTTACTCTGGAGAAATAGATTTACTTTGTTAATACGTGTCAAAAGGTCAATCCAAAGGATAGTTAAAAAAGTACCTTCTAATTTATTCATCTTAATTTTTAATTTTTTGCAGAAAGTCGAATATCCGCTGCCTGTAATTCATCATTAATTAATCAATCCATGCTTATGAAAATATTTGAAAATACTCGCAAATATTTTTAAAAAATCGAAAACCAGAGAAACATTTTTTTTTTCTCTCTTTCGAATTCATTTTATTCCATGCAATTAAAAGAAATACCCTAGATGTAAATAGAAAAGTACGAAACTCCATATGGTTAACATTACGCTCGGGATTTCTTGGTGTCGTGTCGACGGTAACCTTTAAGTTTTTTTTTCAATACTAACTGGAGTATTGAAAATGAGTGAAGTTTTCCGCATGAGTGAAGTTTTAAAATAAAACGATCAGTTATTGAAAAATAAGTGACGAGTAAAATTTAAAATAAATGACCAGTTATAGTTCAGAATTCACTTTTAAACCGGTACGAGATGATAAACAAAAAAATTATGAATAATTTAGTAAATGATGATTATTCTGATCATGATCTCTTATTGAAGCTGAGTAGAGAACGAGAACGAGGCCCCTCTCAAAGGTGAGGCTTTGGGCCAGGGCCTATGCCTTAAGACGTCCCTGCCTGCGGCCCTTAGAGATAGATTTGAATTCCATCAGCGAAGACCAGGTACGTTGTGGTCCGATTTAGTGTTTGATTTAAAGTCCTACCTAGACAATTAATTAGCCGGGATGAAAGTAGATGATTTTGTCGGATTAAAAGAGTTAATGTTAACTGAACAATTGAAAAAGAGAGCCCCAATAGAATTGCTTGACCATTTCATAGATTCATGGGATGAATTCAAAGAAGCTACGATTTTAGCTGAAAAATTAGATCATTTCGAGACTGTTGGAAAAGTACATAGAAAGCAAGTTTCAATAAAAACTAATTTAAGCCTTTTGATAAACAGCCAATTGAAAGTATTAATAATAAATAAAGTCACTTTGTTGGCAAAGGTAAGCTCGTTGGTTCACCAAAAAAAGGATTCATGTAAAGATGAAGTAATTCAGGAAAACTCTCAGCTTAGAAGAGAGAGAATGTGGGAAAGGGAGATGCAATTTGAAAGGAAGAGGCAGATTATATGCTACTACTGCAACAAAAGAGGTCATATAAAACTCTCCTGCCCAAGACTGAGGAAAAATAGTTTCGGAACTGTAGCAAATTTAAATGAAAACTCCTAATATGAGGATCCATTTGAAAAATTCAAAGTTAAAATGGAAATTAATGGCGTAGATCGCGTGTGCTTGAGAGACTCGGGATCATCCATACATGTCTGTGCACGGAGTTGAACAAAAGAAAATGATCTCCTGGGGCAATACGCTTGGCTGAAAAGCCCTTTAGATGATGTATGTCACTGCTTGCCTCTGGCTAAAATCAAAATTGAAACAAAAAGAGATGTTTTCTATACCAAAGCCGCGATAAAACCTGATGGTCGCTGTGACAATCCCTATGTTAGGCAATCGGACGGCGGAACTTATTAATTCTAGTGAACAGGGCATATAATTAATGCGGTAGTGACGAGGAATGAGGGGGAAATACACCCCACAGAGGTCGGAAAGGAAATAATCACCCGGGGACAAGTTGACCCCCCATTAAGACTCGTTTCCCCATCCGAAGGGAAAGAAAAGAAATGCCTCCATTTGAAAGAGGAAAGGAAATAATTTTAGCCAAAATAAATGGTTCCGAATTTGAGGTGGAGCAAAAAAAAAAAATGCAAGGATCTCAAAGGTATTACGGAATAAAGTCAGATCAGGAGTTGATAAAGAGTTTGGAATTTATAGTGGGTAATTAATTAGGGTAACGAGAACTAAGCGAGACGAAATTAGCAGTCTGAGCCATGACGAGATAGGGGGCATTTAGGTGTGACAAAAACCAAAAACAGAATTTTGAGATATTTCTTTTGGCCGAATGTTTATAAAGATGTTGAAGAGTTCGTTAAGATTAGTGATTCGTGTCAACGAGTAGGCAAACCCCAAGATAAGGCTAAAGCATCCTTAAAGTAAGTACCGATAATTACAGAGGTTTTTATTAAAATTAATACGGATGCTGTAGGGCCTCTCCCCATTTCATCAAAAAAAAAAAAAAAAAAAATAGGTACTTGATAACGGCAATTTGTGTAGCCTCTAAGTATCCAGAAGCTATCCCTGTGGAAAGCATTACCTCTCTTAACGTGATAGTATATCATAGTGACTAAATTAAAATTTCACATTTTATGCTTCACGAAACAGTAATTTGCATTTTGTTATACTTTTTAAAGGATTAAAAAAAGTTTAAATAATTTTTTATTGATTTCAGAGAAGTTCAATATTAATTTAATTCACAGCTTCTCTTTTCTCTCCTTTCACTTCACTGAATCAAACTTATTCTTAAACATCGTTTCAAAAACACAAATTTACCATTACACACACAAAATATTCCTAAACCGGAGAGTTTATAAGTGGTTAGTTTGTAAGCTTCGCGTGCGCTTCTGTGGATCATGAAACTTTCTCCATTGTTTACCATTTGTCACAATTTACAAGTTGCTATAATTTCATATCAGAAAGTAACTGTAAATGTTCGCCAAAAATAAGCATTCCATGCTAAAAGTACAAAAAAAAATATATGCGGGCACCATCTGTTGCAGATAGTCCGAAGTACGTCAATAATTAATAAAAATTCATTTGAAACCTTAAAAAATTGATTCATCACGACATAAAACTATATTCTGGCTACGCTATTTTATAGAGAGAAGTATTTTCTTCTAACTTGTTCAATTCTACTTGAATCAATAAATTTTTTCTTGTAGAGAATGTGTTCGAACATTTCGTCTCCTATACTTTAACATGGAAAATTGAATATTTATTTTACATAAAGGCAAAGAAATTGCATATTTTTTTTAAAAAAAAATCAAAATTCTAAGAACGCTAATTAATAAATAATTATATGTGTTATATTCATAGTAATTTATAATAGCATTGAAGCATTTCTTCTACTTGAAAATGTGTTCGAACTTTGGGCCCTATTCTTTAACATTAGCCGAAAACAGCTTTAAGAAACATTGTTTATATAATTTTATAAGAAAGTGGATAATTATTTCAAAGAAATTTGAAATCGTTACATAATACGCAGATTCTTCCAAGATGCTTCAAAGAATTATTTAAATGACACAATCAATTTCCAAATCTTCATTCTAGCTCTCTGAAAGTTATCTTTCAAATTATTTATTTTAAAAGTACTATAATGCATGTTACAATTCCTTTTCTTCATATATTAATCCTGTTGCATGGGATTTGCTTAAAAAAACCGTCAAAAAATATTAATTTTTGAAGATTTATTAAAACAAATCATAAAACCCTTGCATCGTAAATATTTCTTATTAAATGAATGAAGATATCCATGAAATATATGTGCATGGTGCGGTTGTTAAATAACGAGACTGAAGCTGTAAAACATTTTTTTTTTTTTTTTTTATTTCTTATGTATTTACTTATTATCACCTTCAATTTTCATCCCTCCTCTATCCTTACAATGCTCCATGCGAATCTTCCATTGCTCGAAACAGTACTGGATGTTCTTTTTCTTCAGAACATGTGCCGTTTTCTCTTCACAGCTTCAACAGACTCAAATCTTGTTCCTTTTAATGAAGGTTTCTCTTTAGGAAACAGAAATCGCATGGCGCTAGATCTGGCGAATAAGGTTGATAGTCTAATAATGGAATGCTGTACTTTGGTTAGAAACCTCTTCAAAGACAATGCAGAATAATCTTTCCTCAATTCAGGTCGTTTTCCCCTTATTCATCCACGGAGCTCAACAAGAATGTGAAGGTAGTGATGTTTTTTAATAATTTCCCTTCTAGAACCCTGTGAAGGTACGCAATCCCATGAATGTCGGAAGAAAAAAAAAAACATTATTGCTTTGACTATTGATTTCCTCATTCGAGCCTTTTTGGATCTCAGTGAAGATGGACTCTTCCAGTGGATAGGTTGGTACAAAAACCACGATTCGTCACATGTTATTATAGTTTTCAATGAGTTTGGATCATTTTCAATGACATTCAAAGTGTCAGTACAAAAATTTTGCGAGTTTTTTGTTGTTCAAACACGAGAATTTTAGGCATTATTTTGGTATGTTAAAATTATGTGAAATCCGAAGTGTTGATTCTTTTTTATTTCTAACAGTTTCAGCAATCACACAAATACTTAACCGATGGTCAGAGTAAACCAAATTACTGATTATTTCGTTGTGTGAGTGAATGTAAAGTTTATTGACGCAAGAGCCAGATGTAGCTATGCTGTGCCAAACAAGATTTTTTAACTGTGGTCTGATGTGAAGAAATTGAAAAAAAAAAATCACAAAAATTGGTTGACAATGAGGGTCGAAAATATAAAAGGATCGCTAGGGTAATACAGGGGCGCATCACTCATGTTTACCAAAGGCAGTAAACCCAATGGAAAAGAAAAAGATCACTAAGGTGCCTTGGGGTCATGATGCCCGTACTTACCTAAAGAAGGCAAGTCCCTGAGGTCCCCTGATATAATCCCCAGGGGCTGGGTACCCATTTTAGTCACCTCTTACGACATGCATGAGCAACAGTGAGACTATTCTGTCATTCCCAGTTACTGATTATTTCGTTATTGTGTGTCATCCAGTTTTGAAGAGGAAGAGTGACCAGGGCATGAATCATTTCTTCAATGTCTTCTCTGCCTTCTAGAAAAAATGCTTAAACACTAAAAAATACCTGAGCATGATACGCATTCATTGCCATACACTTCTTTCAATAAATTAAGTTTCAGTAGCTGTTTTTCCAACTTTCATGTGAAATTTCACAACAATTCATTGCTCTATTGTTGCACTTATCATTTTTCCAGGAAACAAAAAAAACTTACAATGCGAATAAAGGCTACGGCTATGTGGATTTGTTTACACAAGCCAGAGGCACTGCATTCAAAAGTGAAGACTTCACACTAAGCATGTTGGTCGCTGGCATTTGGCACATGCATATTTCTGTAGCAGCACCCCAGTCTCATTATTTAATATCCATATCTTGTATATAATTCAAACTCAAAACAAATTCCATTAAAAGAAAAGTTATCAATTTTTAAAGAAAGAATATTTAATAATCTTTTTTTATACATTTTACAAATACCATTGAAATATTTATCTAATAATAATACTAAAAGCAATTAATATAATTTTCTTAAAATAAAACCTTTAAATTCTAAATATTAATTTTTTCTACTATAATAGCTAACTTGAAAAATGAAAGGGGAAACATCAGAATGTTTAAGGCTATTTTTACCTATTACAAAGAATCTAAACCAAACTTGGAACACATTTTCAGGCAGAAAAATATCTTAATTTTCTTGCACAAGTATGACATTGACAAGTATGACATGGCTCATTTATTACACTGAATCTTTAAATTTCAGAAACATTGCATAAATATGCAATTTTTTTTTTAATAAGTAATATGGTGTAACTATTAAACATTATAGTATAGAACAGAGGTCTTCAAACTGGGTTTCCTGGAACTTTGACAGGGGTTCTGCAAGAGATCACTATTTGTTTAATCAAAGCACCAAAATTTAAGTAAAATTTTAATTTTTATAAAAGATCGAATTCTTAGAGGAAGTTTGATTGTAAAATTAAACATAAATACACATTTTATAGATAAAATAAAATTTTAAATTTCGTAAAAGTAACATGCTTCAAACACATTAACAACATTAGGTCACATATTAGTCTCCATTCTTTGCTGAGGTGAAGAATCGCTCACTTATTTCACTATTTTTAAGGTATAAAGTAAAATTGACATCATTCTTTTAAAACTGAAATTGTAGGCAAATTGCATTTTGAAAGATAATATTGAATGCTTTCCTAATTTGCATAATATTTAAGTAGACGGTAACACTAAACCCGACAAAAATTAGTTTGGTCCAACATTAATCAAATCTGCAAAAAATATTTCTTGAATACTTCCTTGTTCAAAAATAAAAAATCATCTTGGATTGAAACTTCTTCTCAAGATTGTGAGACCCCCAAACTCTCTCTCAAAAAAAAAAAAAAAATTGATATATCGACCGACACTCAATTGAAACTTAATTTTAATCAAATTGATAATATGCATTTTTGGATTGATATTAGGAAAGAATATGCTGAAATACCCAAAAGGGCTGTGAAACATCTAATGTCATATGTATCAACATATGTATGCAAAAATCTTGAAAACAGATTGGATGCTGGAGATGACAGCAGGTTGTCAACTTCAACAATTATTCCAGACGTAAAAATACTTCGCAATAAAAAAAAAAACAATTGCAGTCAAGTCATTATTTTTTTTTATTATTAATTTGTTATAATTTAAAATATTGTTGCTTTTATTTACTATACACAGAATATATTTTAAAAACCCTACCCCCCATACCCATTAGCTACCTTACCATTCATTATCTTATTAAGAAGCTTTTATTTTGATAAAATAGAGATGCAATTATAGTTTTATTAATTTGAGTAGGATAAAGCTTTTATATTGTATATTATTTCTCTCTGATCAAGGGGTACCTTCAAAAAAATAGTAAGCTCAAAAGGCTCCCCAAAGTTTAAAAACCTCTGGTATAGAAGATGAAGTGTACAACACATTTTACACTAGAAAAAAATTAATTTACTAAAGACAGAAAGGAATAATGTGTTAAAATATGTTGCTCTCTACAAGATAGCAATTGTATTAATTTCAAAACATTTTTTTATCTGAAAAAAATGTCCAGAGCTTATGTCCTATTCTTTAATATGTGATGACAGTCTTAAAAGTTACAAAATACATTAAATTTTTTATTTTGCGAGTAACATAGATTTAAAATCACTACATATGTGTGTGAGAGTAAAACTGCTTAAAATGAAGAAAAATATTTACTTTATCAATAAGTATAGAGATTATAAAATCTGATCATTTCTGCAGAAATGCAAAATAAATGTAACAATGAAATAAAATAACCATTTCAAAGTTTTCTTTCTCTATAGTCAGATCGACGTTTTCCAGCTTTTCTCCTGTCATCTTTACGATAAGAGTCATTCTGTCCATCTCTTTTTTCACTTTGATAATGATCCATTCTTTCATAAGTTGATTCATTATGCCTATCATCTCTACCATTGTGATAGTGGCTACTTTCATATCGTTTATATTTGTGAAAAGTATTTTCTCTTTCAATTGAATCTCTTCTACTGTATTTTTCTCTTTTTTTATCAGTTTTTTTCCTGTATGTAGACTCACTTTCACTATTAGAAGAGCTATTATGGTGATGAGATTTAGAATCTTTAAAATTATGCTCAATTTCATTGCTTATACTTGGATGGTTTTTTTCATGTTTTTCATAATATTCGTCAGATGATGAATTTGAATGACTCCTTACTTTATTGTACTTAGCATATTTTGTAAGAGCTGGTAAGTCATTGGCATGATCTTTCAAGTTATGTGATACCCTTTTAGTAGACTGGTTATCTGAATCGCTACTAGAATCGTGTCTCCTTTTATGATCAGATTTTTTGATATTGTACTCATTAGTCCGTGTTTTGTCACCCTTTTCTACAACATTTTGTTGGATTTCACAACTTTTTGAGGTCTTTGCTGATTTATGTTTTTCTTTTTTGGATGTGTAACTACAATCTGAGTCACTGGACGAACTTTCACTATCTTCACTATTACTTCTTCTATTTGAATGCTTTTCAGGAAATTCATATTTGGCATAACCTGTATCTAGCTTTTCTTTTTTTACTTTTTTCAGAGAAAATTCTTCTTGTTCTTCTTTCTTCACCTTTTTAAGAGATAATTCTTCAGAATTTACCTTTTTTCTTTTCTTGTGCTTCTTTTTTTCTACAGGTGAAAAAGAAATTTTATTGCATGATATGGCAAAATAATATAAATTTATAAACTTTAAGAAGTTGAAAAGATTATAAATTTTTTTTATTTCTTTAAATTAAAAAAACAAAACAAATTTTCAATCCAAAAATTTGATCAGAAAGAAAAATCATCATTGTCAATATGGTTTCAAGATTATTTCAAAAATATAATATAAAGGAAAAGGCTTTTCTCCAGTCTTAATTTTTTTTTTTTTTTTTTTTTTTTGGGGTTTTTGGGCTTAGTTGTTTAAAATTTTTAAAAAATAAAAAAAAAAAAAATTTATTTAAATATTTTTTAAATTTTTTTTAAAAAATTTAAAAAAAATAATATAAATTTTAAGGCTTTTTTTTTTTTTTTTTTTTTTTTTTTTTTTGCTCTTATTAGGCCTAGATGATTCAAAATGTTAGAAAATTCAACTAATGAAAATATAATTAACTCTTTTTAGAATTATTGAAACTCCATCAAAACATTCAATTAAATGAAACAATTTTAAGACATTCATTTATATGTTGACACATTAAAATGAACACACAAAAAAAAGGTACTTAAGTTTTTAATCTGTGAAGTACTCAGCAATAAGTGGCTTTAAAGGCACAAAACATGCTGATTAATTATTTAGGTAACCCACTGTTTTATCTAATATATTAAACTTTTCCTTCAAATCAGTTTTAAAATGAATTTTATAAAGTTACAACGAATTTAGAATGACAAAATTATTTTGCTATTTTTGTTTTATATTAACAAAATTTACAATAATAAACAATTGTAATATTTGCAACAAAATTAATATAAAGAGCTAATTTATTCCAATAAGTTAATGTCACAAATTATTGATGCTTAACAATATCAATAGAAAGAGTACCCTTTTTGGATTTCTTGCTTTTTTTTCTTTCAGAAGTATCAGCAGATGCATTAGAAATATTTTCAGAAATTAAAGGCTTAGGAGCACATCCTTCAGATTTTAACTGTCTTGTAACTTCATCATCATGCTCATTATCTTTAGGAGGTTTATAGTTGGCAACATGATCAACTCTGATTGTACGACCACATAACTATAAAAAAAAAAAAAAGATGGAAGATAAATTTAAGAGAATAAAAAAGTATTTTTAAATATTCTTAAAATACACATATGTACCTTTTGTAGGAGACACCTTTAAATAAGGGACAATTCTGGTGGTGCTAATTCTTTACGTGGGAAAAAAGTAAATATTTTTATTTCTTATTAAGGGATATCTCTATTTAAGGGACAAAATGTCTGATCCACATGGTGTTCCTTAATGGAAAGTACTACTGTATACATATAATTTTAAGTAAATTAGTAAAAAATTCCTACAAATTTTTTCCCGATAATAAATATAACTTTTACTTAAAATTAAAGACAAAAAATGCTTAAAAAAATAAAGATATGTTGCATTTCTTATGAAGAAAGATAAAATAAACAAATTAAACATGAAAACTTACCTTAATGCCATTAAAATTATCAACAGCCAATATTGTACTCTTCTGACTTGCATAGCATAAAAAACAGAAACCTTTAGTTTTCCCTGTTTTTTTGTCACGTACAACATTCAAGTTAACAATTTCGCCATATCTGAAAAATATATGTATTTCTCACATTTGCATTAATCTATACAATATTAATAAATTGTAATAAATGATTTTGGATTCATTAATTGATTAATAAATTGGCAAATAAATTTAAGATGAGATAACAAGTAGTTTAGATTATCTGGAGATGAATTTGGATTTTAGTTAACATACAAGAAGTTACATATTATATTATTATTAATGTTCAACAAATATATAAAATAAACATAAATGTAAATTAATAATAAATTACAAAACTCACAGCTAAAATAAAGCAAATTAACCAAATTCATAGGTATTAAAACTAATAAAAATTGCTGTTACAAAATTGAAATGTCATCAAATAATAACAAAATTCATCAATGAAAATCATATCAAAATTCAATAAATGCAAAACAAAAAAGTTAAAAAAAAAATTAAACTGAATAAGACAAAGTCTTAATATGAAACAAAGTCTTCAAAATACTGCAAGTATAATATTTAATAAATTTACAAGAATAAATAATAAATGTGTATCAAATAAAAAATACCCAACTGAAGCAAGTAAAATATTTATATTTAAAAAGAAATTGTATTAAAAAAACCAGTAATATAAAACAATCAAAATCATCATAGGCAAAATATTACCAAAATCTACAATTCATAACACAAGGAAGAAAAAAAGAAATTAAGACATTTAAGTAAAAAAAAAAAAAAAAGGGAATTCAAAATGCTACCTCATGCTCAAGAGTGAAAAAGGCATGTTTGTGCCAGTATTATGAACACACTTCAGCAATTACTTTATTATAAAATGGTAAAAAAAACCAAAAAGTAATAAAACCAAAGAAATAAAAGGAAGAATAAACAAAATAATTAAAACTTCATTTTACCCAATTAAAATAATCCATTAAAAAACACATATTTATACTTTTATAAAAATCTTAAATATAAAAAGAATTATAAAAACTTCAACATACTTCACCCTCATACTTTTTTCAGTCCTAAGCCTGAGAAATAGAAAGAAAATAATAAAAAATGTTTCAAACAACCCTTTTATAGATGTTCCCAGTAAGGAAATTACAGACTGGATTGAAATAGATAGAAAAATGCCAGCGGTTGAAGAGCCAAGTGAAAAATATATTACATAAATTTTTGTGAGCGCACTAGAAACCCAGGTTCAGGAGATAAAATCAGATGAAAAATGATTCATGAAAGATGAAGCTAAAGTCTCATGGGAACAGACTTTAGAAGCATTAATTACATTTATAATACTTGCTGATTCTAACTATATATATATAACTTTGCAGAACTTATAAAGTTGAGTATAATTTATAATAATTTTTGAAGAATAGATCAGAATCACTGAAGCAACATATTGGAAACTTTGTTTTTAAAACAATAATGATAAAGTTTATTTTTTCTTGTCATACAGTAGCCTGTCACAACTAGTTTTAATTATCACTGTACATTAATTTCTTTTAAGATGTTTTTTATCATTACAAGAATAAATTAAGTTAATGCTCAAATGCTTGTATTTAATTTTATAGTTACTAAGAAGATAAAATATTCTGTTGGATATATATACTGTATGCATAGATTCAGAACGTGCGTAAACACACTAAATGCATGTTTTATTCATTAAAATTTTTATCAGGAATGACATTTTTTATATCATCTTTAAAACTATATTGGTGCTCGATAATCTGGCAAAATTACTAATTCAACAAGGCCGTAGTCCCTGATGTGTCAGATTAAGGTTGGTTGGATGAATTTATGACACTGAATCCTCTTGGAACATAATGTGCCAAGCAAATGGTAAAATATTTTCGGATAAAACAGATTTAATAGATTAAAATTTTAACATTAAATAAAGTACAGTAAGTAGAATATGTTAGATGAAATACAATGTATGGACTAAAACTGTCATGTAACAATTTAAAAATATTTTGTTGGGGATATTCCCTAACCAAGTCAAATAAAGGAAGTGTATAAGAATTAAAATGTTTGAAATGAATAGAGTTAAAATCAGAGTATTCAATTCAAATACGTCCCACTGTAAGAGCATAAACACAATGATTACACATTGGGAGGCTTTCTCCTAGTAAAAGGTGAGTATGTATTAATCTTCTGTGTAGATGGGTCATAATAACGCCTCACCTTCTACATGAAAATGGATTCCATTGAGAGATGATCAGTTTTATTTGATGTAACTTATTATCTGTTTCTAGGTTCCATTGATCCTAACCAGGTCATAAATAACCGTTTTAATATAACACAGTATGGAATGGTGGGTGAGAATGTACTGGAAGCAGATTTGGCAGTGTTATCAATTGTTTCGTTGCCTTTGATACCTACATGAGAAAATATCCAACAAAAAACTAATTCTAAATTTCAAGATTTTAAATTATAAATTATTTTTAATGTTTTAATGATCAAAGGATGAGATGAATAAGTTGGTGATTTAATGATTGCAAAACACTCATGGAATCCATGAATAAAATAAAACGAACTCATGAAATCCATGAATAAAATAATAACAGCTTGACATGTTATCCAGCTCTTTAAAAATGGCATAAATTTCGGCAGTAAATGCTGAACATGAGAGATGAAGTTCAAAAGAATGAATTGGGTTACCTATCAGAAAGGTGGCAACAATATGATTACATGACTTTGAACTGTTAGTGTAAATGTGGATAAAATCAACACATTATTCTGCAAAGTCATTAAAAATTAGGAAATATATATTTTGTGCTGCGCCAGATCTTTTAAAATTTTGAAAAGGATTTTTAAAATTAAAACACTGTTCCTACCAAGGTGAAAACCCCTCATCTGCTTTCATGACAGAAATGTTAGATAATCCATAGCCCTCAGTTAAAATTTGCACTCTTCTATGAAATGGAGGTACGGGCAACTTTTTTGTGAGAAATAATGGATCTGAAAATAAATTTTTGTTCAAAAAAGATAAAAACATTGTTGAAATGATAAAATAGTATTGAAGGGACAATATTTGTTGCCTAATGTCTAGTGAAGGTTCAAAACAATCAACATGCAAGCTTTTGATGGAGATGTTCTAAATGCTCCAGAACAGTCTAAGTGCAGTACGGTGCACAGTGTTTAGTTTGCATAAAACAGATTTTCTGACTGAACCATACACCATGCAACCATAATCTAGTTTGGAACTGATGAGAGCATAATATAGTCTTACAGACAGAGGAATATTCAAAACTATATAATTAATTTTTATAATAAAAAGTATAACACTCAATACACTCCCCTGAGGCATCCTCTCTTCTCGAATTAAAACATCAGATAAGGTCGAGTCTATTTTAATTTTAAAATACCTCTGTCTAAAAAATTTTGGATAAAAATTTGCAGTTTACTCCTTAAGTGGAAACTGAATAAATCCCTTAAAATAGAATACCTCCAAAAGAGATCGTATACCTTTGAAAAGACATAAAACATCTTGTTATCTATATTTCACGACACTGAAATGTGGTAAAAAATGGATACAAGATGTTTGCTTTGTACAAAGGCATCACTTACCTGCATTTCCAAACTGAATAAATTATACACAGATCTATTTCAATAAAAGCTGCTTTGGAACATTGGAAAAATTGCTTTTTTTTCTAAAATGTACATGAGTTTTATGTCTAGAATTTTACATAGGTAACTTGTGAGGGCTATGGATCGATAATTTAAAGGAGCTGTTGGGTCTTTGTTTGGTTTTAAAATAAGAATTATGATTGATTGTTTCCAAGAATTAGGAAAGTGATGCTCCCTGCAGATTCTGTCGTAAAATTTTAAAAAATTTATTAATGAAATATATAACAGATGTTTTATAAGTTGGTAAGTGATATTATCTGGTCCTGGGGATAAATTATACATGTGAGAAAGAGCATTTTCCAGTTCATTAAAAGTAAAATCATTATTGTAAGGCAAATTGTGCCTGGTTATAAAATTGATTTTTTTTTTCAGCTGTAGTTTTTATTTTTCAAAAATTATCTGAATAATATCAGAACTAGAAGTATGACAGAGACAAAGCTATTATATTTGAAATTTCCTTCAGAGAAGAAATGGTTTGGCCATTATAATCAAAAATTGGAATCTGTCTACTAATAAAAACACAGTATACACATTTAACTTTGTCCCATAATCGTTTTCCTGTAATAATAATATTTATGCTTTGTACATATGTCATCCATGTTTCTTTTTGGCTTCGATGTTGAATTCTTCTAAATATGGCTTTATGTTGTTTATATATATGGCTTTATGTTGTTGACAGAGAATAAATTGCCAAACCTACTGCATGAAATGTTCTCGTAGGTGAATGAAAATAAGTCGTTTGGTTATTGTTTAAAACGCAGAGGTTCTTATTTGAAAAGACTTTTTCTATTTGAGTACCTCTTGGGTTGTTCTTGTTGTTTCTCCAAAGAGTATTATGTCCATTTAGATCTCCCCAGTAAAATAAAAGGTTTTGAGAGTTGATTGATTAAGTTATTAATATGCATGATGTCAATGTGGGTGTTTGGCAGCAAGTATAATGTACAGACTGTTATTAAGGATTGAATATGAATTCGGACAACAATAGCTTGAAGTGGGAATTAGCCCACACTTTTCTAATAACATAAATATATTTATGTTACTAGAAAAGTGTGGGAAGTCAATAAAGCAACACTTCCACTTGCTTTCTGAGTAATATCTTTTCTAAAAATGTTATAACTATGGATATTAGTCTTGTTTTTATGTGTTAAATAGGTTTCCTGGAAGTCAATTGCTATTGGATTATATTTTTTTTTTTATATCCTTTAATTCTGAGATCTGAATCTTCATCCATAATCATCTTGTCTTAGTCTGAAAAGTAAACTTTTAATTTGCCTTAATCATCTGATTTTGGATTATAAAGAACATTTTTGTTCTGTTTTTTCACACTTATTTGTATTTGTTAACTGTATTTGGCTATACGTAACTTTTTATGTCTGATATTTGTTTTTTAATTGTTTAAGTGTTTGTTCCAGTGGGACCTGCAGTTTTCAAACATGGAATGACAGATACAATCTTTGTTTTTATTTCTTGGTTAGACTTTGTGGTTTTGGAAGGAGAGGATGGATTTTTATTTGAGGTAAGGAACTTTACTCACAGAGGGTATTGATACAGAAGGCATACTCTACGAAACTGCAAGTCTAGAGACTTCTGTTTCTATTGTCATTGTTTGAGTACTAATATATTTTTTTTGTTTTTGGAGGAATAGTAAGATATGGAACACTATTGGTTTTTGGTGCAACTGCATAAGATAAGCCAACTGTTGGAGAATGTCCATTTACAATTTTTTGTTCTTCAGGGAATTAAATATTTTGGTTAATTTTTGTCTGGATTTCTTTTTATGTGATCCATCAAAGGCATTTGTGAGAGTAGGCAGGATGGTCCCCTTTGCAATTCGGATAGATAAGCTCCAAATTGCATTCCCTGCTTTCATGCCCTACAATGGAACATTGAGCACAAGTTTGTTGATCACAGCAGGATTGAATCAAATGCCCAAACTTTTGGCATTTGAAACAGCACAAAGGGTTGGGCACGTAAGGTCGGATAAAGCAATTCAGATAGGCTATTTTAAATGATTAAGGTAAGGTTGGGCTAGTGAAAGTAAGGATTAGATGTTTTGTAGGTATTATTTGGCTGTCACGATGGATTGTTATAAGTCAGACAGTGCAAATACTTTGCTGTCTTAAAGAATCTAAAATGTCATTTTCCTGTATCATATAATAATTCCCGTTCAGACATAACACCACATGAAGAATTTTGAGAGTAATGAGGGATAACTATATTTGTGCCTATGTTTTTTAATTTTAATATTTGTTCTGCTTGTTTTGTATTCATCACTTCCACTAAAATATTATTGTATTTTGTTGTTGTTTTTTACAGATTTAATTATCCTACCTTTCCATACATAGTTTTATGAATGAAGATTGCTGAAATATTGTTAAGGGTCCCGTATGATTTCTTCATCACGAAAAATCTATAATTGTTAATATTTGATATTTCAAAAGTTTGCATATTGTTCGAATGAGGTATATTTTTATTTTTCAAATGGTGTTCTACCTCCATAGAAATAGAGGAAGTTGATGAATTTCGGCCCCCATCAGGGCATGAGGAGGTTTTTCGATCCATGGGGGGAGGGGGGTTAAAGTTCATTCCATTGCCCCTCCACCCACCTAGCAGCCTAACAAGGGGAGGCAGCCCACCGGTCTTCTTGCAATTGCCAGGCACAGCACTTACCTCAGAGGTGGCACTGGAGTATTGCATTACAGCTTCAGGGTGTGGATTCATCACAACCAGAGGCACCCCTAACTGCAATACTAACTCTAAAGCAATGTCTTTGGGGTTCAAGAAGAACCCCTCAGAAGCAATCACTAACCAACTGACAGAAGCGGGCTCACTAATGCCACCCATCTACAGGAAAGCATTGGCCAAAGAGAACGTATTAGGATCCCCAGACTCTCCTTTTCCCCAGCATGGGTCGATGCACATGACAAACATGCGGGTCAGGTAATAAAAAACTTGATCTGACGTTAATAATACTAAATTAAATTTTTATTTTTAAATCCCCAATGAAAAAATAACGAAAATAAATACAAAAACCAAAGAAAAAATGGAACCAAACTTAAAATAACCAGAAAATCAACCCGAAACCAATATAAAAAGAACTGTATTGGCAACCTGCAACTTAAATAAGAACAAAGCAGATTTTTTTTTTTTTTTTTTGTCTTTCTTTCTTTTACAATTCTTCACTCAGGTATCTCGGGGATGTGTTTCTCTGTTCCCACCTAATGATGAGCCCCTAAGTAGAAAAATGGAAAGAAAGATGCCAATTTGACAAAAAGGAGGGTTGAAAAATAAGAAAGATTGCCAAGGTTGCATCACCCATGTTTACCAGACAGTAAAGCCATACGAGAGAAAAAAGATCACACAGGTCCCTCCGGTTCATGAAGTCCATGCTCACTTAAAGGAGGTAAGCCCTTGAGGTTGTGCTACATTAAAGTGAGGTTACTGTACATGAAAAGGCATATAGACCATTGGTTGAAATCTAGAACACATGTTGAACAGATAACTCTATAAAACCTATTATTCTATTTTAGTTTTCCTAAAAATTTTTAGCCTACAATCATTTATTAAATATATATTTCACTTTCGGTATCAATAATGTTAAAAAGAATTTTCTTTTCCTAACCTATTACATATAGTCAGTACCTTTTATTACAAAAAAAAAAGTCATCAGGATTTATATATACTTACTGAGAAAACACACTTAAAATATCACCTTCTGTTAAACCATAAGCTAATCCACCAATGAAAATCCAAGCACTATCTTTATAGATATCATGCCATGATTTTTTATTCACATAACCTTTATTCAGTTCAATCTCATTTATTTTATTGAGATTCTTCACATTCCTGAAAACAAAATAATTTCATCAGCAAAAAAAAAAAATAATCTGATCACATATTGTGTGATATAAGATTCAAATACAAGTTTAACAAGAAACACAAAAATTTCTTTAGAGAGGACTAAATTAGTTTTACCAAACAAGATATGTCAAAACAAAAATGTTGCCAAGTAAAATAGCTTTGACATTACAGTTTTGTAAATTTTCGCATGTATGTATAGAAACCTAAAAGAATACAATGCAATGATTTGTCAGAACTTATTTTTATTTGTAGTTTAACAGATCAGATATCTTACTGTTATGGACACATTTTTTTTTAAAAAAAATATGTATGGGATGGATTGTTTAGCTATAAAGACTAATGGACTGGAACATGCAAATTTAAAGGCCAGATAGGATGATGTACACTATAAAAGTCACTATATGAGAGCTTAGGTCCAAATATATTAAAATGAGAAGTCTGACTCCTTAGGAAATTGCACTTTAACATAATATAAAACAAATGTTAAAAATATGAATGTGTATTTTAGACTTTCAATAATTAAATAAATATATATATATATATATATATATATATATATATATATATATATATATATATATATATTCATTCATTTTAGTAGGTCAGAAGAATCATTCTTACTTAAAAAGAAACAAGGATCCAAAATACAACTAATTTTAATATATATTAGAATGTATGGCCAATTTAAACAAGAAAAATATTTAACAACATTTTCTTAACTTTTTTTTCTTTATTTGCTGCTAATAGAGTGACTAATTTGTTTCAACATATTCATGTTTTTGTAATCAGTCCGAAATATATCACAAGATTCACATGCACTTATATTTATCTATTTTAATATTTATTATTAAAAAAAATTTGAAAACTTTTTTTAAAAATATAGTCATTTATCCAAAAAGTACAGGAAATCAATTGACAAAAATATTAGACATTTTAAACTTCCAACTTTAATAAGAATATCAAAACAAAATGTTTAACATTTAATTCGGTATCCTCTATGATAAAATTTCATTTTTCTTTTGTTTTGGCTAATATTTCATAATTTTATTTATTTTATAAGAATTGTCTGTTTATACCCTTTCTTCAATCAAAATTGTTCTCTTTTAAACTTTTTAAAAAATAAATATTTTCTTTTTCTATTTCTCAAACCTACTTGCAGATATTCAAAAGGATATATATAAGAATGTTTGCTACTTCCCTGTTATAGCAGCAATAATGAATTGCCAAGCGACCAAAATGTATCCACAAGATAAGTTGTAAAACTCACTAAACATTTGCAATCCTTAAGAAACAGCAAGTGATTATATTATTGATATATAATGTTCATTAATGTTCCAGATCTCACATAGATTTTTTGTTTGTTAATGCTCCAGATTTCTTATACTTTTCTCAATTCATCAACATTCCTTATTTCATATAGGTTTTTTACAATCACATATTTTTTTAAATATGTGATTAACAATTATTTAACAATCTTTAATTTACCAAACAATGACATGGATGCCATATAACTTTTTCAAGAACTGATTGGTTTTATTAGCCTCACACTAGAAGCAACAAGAAGGCTATTGGCGAGGGACCTCGTAATTTGAACCTCAGTCAAGTGACAAGAACAATGCCTGAGTTGGCACCTCCCTCTCCAAACTTCCACACCAATGGAAGGACAATGACCTCAAACCCCTTAACATGCACCAGCCTTGGCGAAATGGTAGGTCTTCAGTGGCATCAAGGCTTAAACCCGACTCAATGAAAATCGCCAGCCATGACCATGACCATTAGTCTACCATGCCCCCCCCCTTTTTCCAGAACTAGGTTTTCATAGAACAAATGAGCATGTGAAAATGGTCATGACACGAAGTTTTATGTTAACAATGAAACCATTTGGAGGTGTAATGTAAAAAGGGTATATGTATTGGAAGTTAGTTCACAGGTTCCAGAAGACCATTCTTAACTCCTTTAAGATTTAAGTATTATATTATTTATAGGTAAATTAGTGAATTTTATTTCTCCATTTCACATTCATGCTTTAGAAGCTTGGTGACAAATTAAGCAAAATTTGAGTTTGATATACTGTTATCACAGGGAAGAGCTGAATTGGTACAAAACAAAAGTAGTTACATATGGATCATATTTGAGATTAATATGTTTAGGAAAACTATATCAGTAAAATTTGAATACACTAAGAAAACACAGATTTTTAAGAGATGCTTGAAATTTATGTTTAGAATATTAAATGTGAATGTTTATTAATTCAAGAATTATGTTTTAAAATAGAATTGTTACAGAATAAAAAGGAATTATGTTATAGAATTCCTGTACCATACATCTTTGAATCGTTACACCTTCATGTCAAGAGATAATAAGCCTTTGTTGGTCTATATCCCATAAAGCCAAACAATCTCCATGTCCATTTTTAATTGTAGGCAATAACTTAAAATAATTTACACTTTTAATTATTCTTTCCATAACATTTCATGTGTCAGATTTTATAAACAAAATGTTGAAATATCAGCAACTATACATAATATTAATAAGATTCAAAAACATGGTATCTTATTGATACAATACTTTTATCAAATGCATAGGTATCTCACTTCTTTTGTTTACAAAAACATTTTTTGGGACAATCAATTAATGAACCATTTCACATAGTTTCAAGATAACATCTTACAGCAAATCTATCTTCCAATTTAGTTAAGGGTATTACAGAAATAAACCAAGGGTTTTTTCTTGTTTTTATGCAGAATAAACTGCAAGTTCTCATGTGATTTGAAATGAGATCATGAATTTTATGCATTTAACACTAGCTTACTATATATTGTTTTATAATATAAGAACAAGCCCAAATCATTGTATTGATGATTTCCATGGTACTCATGATACTTTTACCAATTTGCAATATTTTTATTCAGATGCTGTAGAATTAAACTTGAATCAGAATTCATTTTTAGTAATTTCTTGGTATTTTCAATTCCAATTTGTCAATTTCTAATATACAGTCAGAGTAAAAAAGGGACATACACTCATTTTTTACAAATTAAAACATCAAAAGATAAGGAGATTAAATTACAGATTGATTTTTTTTAATGTTTAACAGGCATATCAATAAATTAAATTGGACAGTCAATAAAAACTGATTGCAGGATTGTACAAAAATATTAGTTATATGTTTGTGATAAATGACTAAAATCTAAGAGTCAAATTACATGTGTCAAAAGTTCATTAAGCATGTGCTTGCTGTTTCATTCCGAAATAGTATCAAAACCACTTATAGAAAATGGTTTTTTGAAAATTAGCTGAAATTAAGCTTATAAATGTTTATTATATGTATAATGAGTAGTTATGAAAACATATCACTAAGAAACTGGACAAGATTTATTAAACTCATTATGCAATCAAAGAAAATTTATAAGGAAAATTGGACAAATTGTAAAAAAAAAAAAAAAAAAAATCTTCGATTGTTTCAGATATTATTACAAGATGTCATGTGACTGGGACTATTAAAATATGTTCATGTTCAGGATTACCAGAAAAATATTCATTTGATGATGTCAGTCCAGTTCTCCAAAATATTAGACAATGTTCAAATAGTAGTACAGTCAAACTTGCGAATGACATTTCCAAAATAAAAATAATCCCAGTTAGTAAAGTACTATATGAATAGCTTCAACTAAATATTTTAGAAGAATCCTTAGGAAAAAGACATCAATTAGCAAAACTTATTGACAAAAATGGTTGTTGTTTGACAAGTGCTACAAAGATTGTTCTATTGAATTTAAGGAAAATGCATTATTTACTGATGAAATATAACTTGGATTTTTCATCATAAAAAAAAATATTTTTTTTTATTTAGAACTGTGATCTACAACTATAGAATAATATATCAACAGCAAAGTATAGTGGAGGATCCCAAATATATGGATGTGTATGATAACTTTCGAAGCCAGATAATGTGTTTCCAAGGGCTCCAAATGGGATTTAGTCAGTTTAAATATACCAAAAAGAAAACATTAAGAAAAGCATAATGAAATTGGTCTTACGAAAACTCTTAGCATTTTAGGAAAGACAATAACCCAAAGCAGTTGAATCAGATTGAAAAGCTTTGGCTCCCCAAACGCATTCCAAAACAATCACATTCATTCTTTGAGTCTCAAGATTTGAATCCAATAAATCATTTCCAGGGAATAATGAAGACAAACAAGTAAATGTCACAAGTAAGATATTGCTACAAAATACATTAGAAATACAGTGAAAATTCATTAAGTAAAAAAAAAAAACTAGTTCATTCCAAGAAAAACACCTCTAAGCAGTTATAAGGGATCATGGTGGATAGACAAAATAATAATTGTTGAAATTTAAGTAAGTGAAGTTCGTAATAGTTACATTACAAAATATAATTAATTTTTTTTCTGTTAGGAACGCCAAATATATTTTTGATGCACTTTTCATAGTCATTTGATATATTCTAAAGTAATTTGCTAAACTTTATATTCAACGAAAAATGATATTTTTCTATATTTAATCACTGTACAATTTGTAACTAAATTTTTGAAGTGTAAAGATATACATTTACAATCAGCTCTGACAGCACACAATTAATATCTAGAAAAAATAACTGCATTCATGTAATTTCTTTAAAAAAAAAAAGTGGGGCATTTACTAGGATTTAAGAAAATCGATGCACCAAAAATACTTACGTTAATGGATTCATTTTCTTAAAAATCAAGAAATTTAAATATATTTTGGCGTTACGGGAATAGAGTGTGAAAGCTATTATCCCAGTAATTTTTTTTAACAACAATATTTTAAAACTGCAATTTTATCGAAATGGCAAAAACAAACTTTCAGAAATTAATACAAGATAAAACTGATTGATTGATTGAAGATTGATGCAGCGCAACAAAGACGAAACAATCCAACACCTCCTAGATCACGGGTGGCGAACCTTTATGTATCAACGTGCCATTTTTTCTTAAAAAATGTTTAATGAGGTCATAGACGTGCCGTCAAATAATTTTGACTTTAAGATTATTGGGAAAATAATAATACTAAATAGTATCAACTCAAAACTCTTTATTTACTACAAAAAAATACGTTTTCTAATGACTCAGTTATATGCGTAATTCAAATTTACAGTAACATTAGTGTGACTTCTGTTGTTGCAGATTAGATGACATATAACTTATATTAGGGTTGTAAGATGTTACTTTTCGTAGAACGCATGCTAAACTGGACTCATATGTGAAACGGTTTCTAAGCGAGTCTTTAATGGTATTCAACCCTGTGCTGATCCACTTCGACACACAAAGTAGATACGAACTCCCTGAACCAAAAGTTCGTACAAATTGGGCTCTTTTCAAAAACACATTGCTAGAAAACACAATCAGCACATTCACACTCCCCAAAGCAAACAGCGGAGAGGATATTGAAAAACAAGTCGCAGAACTCACACAAAACATTTTAAGTGCACATAAAATCGCCTCAAAACCCATAAATACTAGCAAACAGACTTTCATCGGACAGGAACTTCGGGATATATTCAGAAAAAGAAACAAAGCCAGAAAAACCTGGCAATTCACCCGCTTTCCAGCTGATAAAGAAATTTTAAACAGAATTCAAAACGAAATTAAGCGTAAAGTGCACTTACACAAAAACAAAGAATGGGAAGACACGCTTGAAAACCTGAAAGCTGAAAGCGGTAACCTTTGGGGTATGGCCAAAGCATTCAGAAAAAAGCGAGTTCCTATCTCCGCCCTTTAAGGCCCAGATAGTATCGCACTTAATAACACTGAAAAATCAGAAATTTTGGCAGATTCACTTCAAAACCAATTCAAATTAAATGACATAAACACACCTATTCACGACGAGAACGTAAAGGATGTCGTTCATAACTATCTACAAAATGAAGAAAATTTCCGAAATCCGGATTACCCTCCACCATTAGCCTCAGAAATTGCAGATTACATAAAGAAAATAAAAATCAAAAAAGCACCAGGGAGAGAAGGCATCACCAATAAAATGATACAAAACCTGCCATACCTCTGCATCTTTCAACTAAGAAACATCATTCACAATATGCTAGATCTCGGTTACTTCCCGGATTCCTGGAAAACCGCTGATGTCATCCCTATCCTGAAACCGGGTAAGGATCCTACCCGGCCAGAAAACTACAGACCAATTTCCTTATTAACAATCCTCAGCAAACTAGCCGAAAAAATAATCCTCAATAGATTATCAAAATTTCTACAAGACAGCGATATCATCATCCACGAACAACATGGATTCGGCCCGAAATTATCCACATCACACCAACTGCTCAGAGTAGTGGAATTCATCAAGACTGGATTTTACAAAAGTCAAAACACTGGTGCGGTCTTCCTGGATATCCAGAAAGCCTTTGACCGAGTCTGGCATACAGGTTTAATCTTCAAAATGATCAACTACAACACCCCTGCATATCTCGTAAAAATAATAAACTCATATCTACACAATAGAAGCTTTCAAGTCACCATTAATAAACAACTATCAAATCCAAGAAAAGTTGAATCTGGAGTCCCGCAAGGAGGAATCCTCTCAACCACCTTGTTCAATTACTACGTGAACGATATCCCTAAACACCAAAATACAAAAATATGCATGTATGCAGAGGACACTGCGATACTAGCAAGACACTACTTTTCACCAAAAATAGGCCAAGCACTAAACGAACACCTACAGAAACTAGAAGCATGGTACTTTACTTGGAAAATAGCCCTGAACGTTTCCAAGAGAGAGGCCATCTTCTTCTCCAGAAACTACAGAAAAATAAAACCAGACATTTTTCTGGAAAACAAAAATATACTCTAGACACCAAATATCTTGGTGTAACGTTGGATAAAAAAAAAAACTCACTTTTAAACAACACGTTCTACGAATTAAAAAGCAGTATAATTCTGCAGTAAATAATATTTCCCCCCTTATTTCGCGTAAATCTACATCAAATAGATGTAATAAATTGCTTATCTACACCCTGATACTAAGACCTATCCTGACCTATGCCAGCCCAGTCTGGTCGCATTGTGCTGACACAACACTAGATTTATTAGAAAAATCCCAAAATTCCACCATTAGAATGATAGTAAGAGCACACTGGTACATGAGAAACACAGACATCAGATACTCAATTAAAAACTTCATTAAAAATTATCAGAAAATTTCTACCAAAAAATTGATACCTCAAGCAATAAAACCATTCAAGAAATAGAAAAGTACACCCCACTCAGAAACAACCCACAACTACACAGACCACGAGAAATTTTAATTCTTTAATTTCACTTATATTACAAAAACACTGGTAACACAAGCACACTCCTCACAAAATCTCACCCCTACGCACCCACCTATATATAAAGAATTAACACACCACACCATCGACCAATCACAGAGCGCGCTCTCATTGCGACCAGACTGAACAAGCAAGCAGGAATCCAATAGACTACTGCTGTAATATCCTAAGCCTAAACTCATGAATTTCAACCATCTTCTCTTTGGGATTAATTTTAACAACACAAGTACTTCAACTAGTGATATTCTAATATTAATAATATATATTCAGCATATTTTTCAAAATTAATTTAATATTGTCTAAAAAGCTATTGTACTGTAATTTTATTTTATAATCTTAATATCTAAATAACTTCTGGGCAAGTGTAAAACCAAAATTCAGTCTCACCTCAAATAATAGCCAATTCACAGGGGATTAAAGCCCGAGAGGGTTATGTTCCCCGACAAAAATAGTCGGTTTGGTTTGGTAATGGTATTCATCTCTGAAAATAATGACTCACAGGCATAGGTAGATGAAAATATGATTAAAATAGCACGAGCCAGCTTCTTTAAACAGTTAAATAAGTCTATAACGAATTCCAAGTTTCCAAAATTTTGTTATTGGCATTTTTACTTATATTGTTTGTCAATCTTTCTGTTTCAATTAATTCCAATTCTTTCCTTTTTTCAATAAATTTTTGAACCCATATTGAACTAGACAGGAAATCAATCAGCTGCATTTCAAATTCTTCAATTTCCAACCAATCGAATCGGGACAAGTTCAGTTTATCAAATGAAGTCACATTCAGGGTACATAATAAACTTGAGTGTTTCCGATAATTCTTTAAACTGAGAAAATCTCGCTGAAAATTCATTGAGTTAGTTTAGTTTTTACTAACGTCGCACTAGAAGCAACGCGAGGGCTATTGGCGACGGACCTCGTAATTTTGAACCACGGTCAAGTGACGAGGACGACACCTGAGTTGGCACCCCCTTCTGTTAACATCCACACCACACCAACGGGAGGACTTTGGGCCCCGACAGATTTAACGTGCATCAGCCCCGGCTACACTGCGGGTCTTTGGCGGCCAAGGATCGAACCCGCGACTGAACGAAAACAGTCGGCCACGAATCCGAAACCATGACCACTAGGCTACCACGGCCTAATTCATTGATTGAAGAATCAATTACAGAAATAAATTTTTCAGTGACTGCTTCTTCGCTTGGTTCCACATGTATATCTAAATCTTTGATATTTTTTTTCAAGTTTGGAAAATACTTGTAGTTTCTTGTAATAATATCGTTCCTGAAAACATGCAGTTTAGCGTCAAAAGCGCAAACGAGATCATGACGATAATTGTTTTATTTGTGCCTTGAAGCTTCACGTTCAATTCATTGAAATGGTGGCATATGCCTGTAAAAAACATCAACTTTGAAAGCCACATAACATCCAACAACTGGGGGTATTGTTCAATTTCCCCCTCATTTTGCAGAAACAGTCTGATTTCTTCCAAGCAATCAATAGATCTTTGAAGTATGTTCCCGCGGCTCAACCAGCGAACATTATTATACATCAGTAAGCCATTATACACCGAGGTGACTTCATTTAACAAAGCATCAAACTTTCGCTTATTTAAAGCCTGCGACGAAATGAGATTGACTATTTTTGTGACTATAGTCATTACATCATCAAGAGATGTTAAACCACTCTTAGCACACAAGGCTTGTTGATGAATGATGCAGGGGAATTCAAGAATCGAATGACCTACGTCTGTTTGAAATAAACTTATGAAACCATTTTTTTTTGCCCACCATACTTGGAGCACCATCAGTTGTTACTGAAACAATTTTTTTCAAATCAATTTCTTTCTCAGAAAGCGAAATTTTAACAGCTGTGCAAATATTTGTACCCTTTGTAGTTGTTAGTAACGATGTTATCGCAATTAATTCTTCCTTAATGACGTTTCCCATGGAATTTCGAGCAAAAAAATCTAAACGTGCAGATTTAGTGACGTCAGTGCTTTCATCAAGACATAGCGATATAAAAGGAGCGGAGTTAATGTCAATTTTTTGTTGATCTGCTACATTTCCGGCCAGTTTTAAGATTCTTTCTTTTATTGTGTTTCTAGATAGAGGAGTATCTTTGATGCTCTGAATTATCTTATTTTTATTATTGAAATCATCAAAAAGGGAGGGCGCACTTGCTAACCAGGCTTCTTTCAAAAACTCTCCCTCTTGAAAAGGTTTACTATACCAAGCAATGACATTTGCAGTCGAGTAACTTGCAGCGCTTGTTTGACAATTTTTGCTTACATATTTAGTCATAGACGTCGACTGTTTATTTCTGTCTTTCATAGCCCTTGCAATTAATTCCTTTTGCTCTGGTTCGCTTTTTTGACTAACGAATTTGTAATTTGTTTCAAAATGCTTTTTTATAGACTCTATTCTACATACCACTGTTTCAGAACATAAAGCACCCACCGCTTTGTCGCCAAAACTAATCATGCCATATTTCTCAGTCCACCAAGTTTGAAATTCTTTGATACACTTATTATCTTGCACTTTTTGCTGAACTGGTCATACTAAATAAAAGTTAAAAATCGTAAATGAAAAACGAATAAATCTTAAAATACAGTTGTGTCAACGAAATTGACTATTATGCTATGCGTAAATAAACTATCCGTCATTAGCAATTACAGTCCACGATATAAATACAATAACAAATGAGCGTGCTTCCTGCCCGCCGATCTGCGCTCGAACACTCCGTGTTATGAAACTTGATCAGCGAGGGCGTCAGACGGGGAGAAAAAAATACTTTTTTGTTTGTTTCTGTTGGGGGTGTAGTCGGAAGTTTTGTAATAGAATAACGATTATAACGAAAATTTTGTAGGAGAATGTAAATTCTGATAAGTATTATGTGTGTGTATGACTTATTAAAATTTGAAAAATGCATTCATCTCGTCATTTCGAAGCTTTGGATTTGTTTCGTCGATAAGATTGAAATAGCGAAATACTCCGTAGCGTAGGATCACTCTCGTTCGTCTGTAATATGCTTCATAGTAAACTTTATGATCGGTGGCGCACCCAAAATATTGTGTCGCGTACCATCAGTGGCACGCGTGCCATTGGTTCGCCATCCCTGTCCTAGATACTAGATTTAGGAGGTGTTGAACAATCGCAACAATTAACATCAAGAAAATGATACCTGGTATATAGGCAGGGCAAACCTAACAGGTAAAATTATTCATGCTATGACCACTCTCACTTTCCTTACAATAGTAATACTTACTCTATAATAGATTTTGCTATCCTCAAAAACATATTCTACAATATCGAAAGTGATAATGAACTACCTAGCGACTATAACCCTATACTAATGGACATCTCTTTCAATAAAATTCTCCCTATTCCCCTTCGCCCTCTAAAAACTACATTGGAGCCACTATCAAGAAATTCTATATAATATCACAAAAAGTAACCCCATGATTAATAATATCTTTGATCTAGACCAATCAATCACATCCTTTAAAACTAATATCAAAAATGCAATTTACCTTACTAGTAATACCATATCCATCCACCCACCCCCCATCATAAACTCCCCCCTCATATCAGAAACCTAATTAAAGAGAAAAATAGGTACAGAAAACAATGGTAAAACACTAGATACCCTCCTTTGAAATCCATAATTAATAACTTCAAAAAGCAAATTAAAAATGAAATCAATACCTTTAAAAACAAAACAAAAAAAAAATGGAAAAACCTACTCCGACAGCTTAGTACCGAAGATAACTCTCTTTTTAATATGAACAAAAAGCTTTCTAAAAAATACTATAATATCCCCCCACTAATAGGCAACAAGGGTCTGGTATTCTCTGATAAAGAACAAGCCGATTTGCTTGCCCATAATCTTGAATCCTCGCTCCAGGGATGCTCGCTCCAAATCCATATTATGATGACCGTATTTAAAAAACAGAATCAATCGTTAAAAATTATCTTGAAGCTCATACAAATTTTAATTTCTCCTCCATCTTCACCCCCCTTCTGAAATAGCTACCATAATTAAAAAGTTAAACAAAAAGAAAAACCCCTTAGAGGATGGCATTCACAATCAGGCCTTTAAATTCTTTCCTCCCAACGCACTTACTAATTTCAATTTTTTTTTAATAAATGTCTCATGTATGCGCATTTTCCACAAAAATGGAAACATCAATTAATATTCTCTTCACCATACCCGGCCCAAATACCTCCATTCTCTCCAACTATCAACCTACTAAGTTCTACCTCAAAAATATTTGAAAGAATCCTGTTAACCAGAATACTCATTCATATTCCCACTAACACTTCTTCCAGATTCACAATTCCACTTCCTTAATAACCTCAGCACTGTACGTGTACTACTAAGGGTTGTGAATGCCATTACTGCAGGATTTAATTCCAAACAAGTCTCTGAGGGTATCTTCCTAGACATACGAAAAGCTTTCGATCACTTGCGGCACGATGGATTGATCTACAAAGTAATCAAATCAAATTCTCCCCACCCCCTATATAATAGTTATCTTAAATAACTACCTTAAAGATTGAACATTCCAAGTTAAGCTTAATAATACTATCTCTACAATATGCCATATACAAGCCGATCAACCTCAAGGATATGTAATTTCTCCAATTTGCTATAATTTGTACACATATGACTTCCCTGAAAATCCCTACAATAGCCTTTGTTTATAAGCAGAGGACGCAGAAATCTTTACCCGAGGAAAAAATCCTATCAACGTAATAGATAAAGTACAAAATCTACAAAATAAAAAAGTGGAGGACACTCTGGAGGATTGATGCAAACACTAATAAAACTAAAGCTCTCATATTTAGAAAGGGTCATGCCCCTCCCCCTCCTAATAAGAAACTCAAATTCTTTAATGATCAAATATCTTGGGACTCTGAGGTCAAATACTTATTAGTTATCCTGGACTCCAAACTCACCTTCAAACTTCATATCCAATCAATAATTGACAAATGCTGGGCCCAAATCCATAACTGTATTCCTTTAATTGGCAGAAATTCAGTACTAACTCTTACTAACAAAGTTCTTCTCTATAAAGAAGTAATCCGTCCTTTCCTACTTTATGCTTCCCGAACTTGGGGCCATGCTGCACCTACCCACATTAAAATAATATAGTTCCTTAAAAATAAAATTCCCCATATGATTACTAACTCACCTTGGTGTGTCAGAAATTCTGTCATACACAAGGATCTCAATATCCCTTCTGTTGTTAAACAAATCTACTATCTCTCTAGAAGATTCTATAGACTAACAAATCATAGTAACCCTCTAATAAGGGCCCAGCCCATTTTTGCACACAATAATGGAACCCATGTCCTACCCTACTAATCTTGCAATAATTATTTCCATCTAATTCCTCCATAACACTTTGCACTCCAGCTCAGACCCCTTCAATCAAATCCTTCGTCATTCCTTCCATAATCTGTTTTATTCAACTATCTCACTCCAAGAGCTACTTCATCATCATCTATTTAGCTTTTGATAAGCTGTTTAATATTCTGTCGCCATCCCTACCTCTCCTCTCTTGAACTAGTTTGCTGACCACTGCTGTACACCCAACCAAACAAGAACCATTTTTACTTTTGACTTCCTTCTTCAGCTTGCATATCATCAAAAAAAGTTTAAATAATATTTTATTTATTACTATTGTAATTTTACAATAATAATAACAAAACTTAAAAAAAAAAATAATCATATTAAATAATACTCTCATCTTGCTGAAGATTTGACATAGTGCATCGAAGGTATTGAGGGGCTTAAAAAAATGATATAAATATTTTTTTTATAATCTTATCTTACGATTAGATTAGTAATTAAAAAATATTTAAATCTGTTAAAAGCTCATTCTCATTATAAATAATTCATTCATTTTCCTATCCCTTTTCTTTTATTTATGCTTTTTTAAAATTTATTTTAATATGCATTAAGCACATTTTAACATTAAATAATTCGAGATAAAAACCAACATTTTTAAAAATAACGTTTTTATATGGTGGCAAAGTTTATTAAAAAGAATTATTGAAATATTAGTTAAAACTGGTCGCAAATATCTAAATATTGCATTGTTAGGCAAGTAAGAACGATTCCCAAAATTTCAGAGCTCTAACTTGATGGGAAGTTGGTTAAATTAATGATAGAAAATTTGATGACATACTGATACGCACACAGACAGACACACGCCAAGTGAAATACATAAAAACGTAAAAACGAACTAAAATTAATTAATTCATCCGGTAAATTAATGGTTGGAATGCAGTTTAACCCAACCACCCTTGGTGACAAGAATTATTTGGCAGTATTTTGCCAAATGTGGCTACCCTGGATCGTTTCACGGATATAACGCTCAGCCAAAAAAAAAAAAAAAAAAAAATCGCCAAGTTTGGTGCCAATTTTTGAAATCGCGCCAAGTGTTTGGGCTAAACTGCATTATTAAAGAAAATATTAGTTAAAACTTGTCGCAAATGTCTAAATATTGCATTGTTAGGCGTGTACGAACGATTCCCAAAATTTCAAAGCTCTAGCTTGATGGGAAGTTGGTTAAATTAACGATCGAAAATTTGATGACACACACACACACCAAGTGAAATTCAGAAAAACGTTTTAAAAAAAGAAAATCAAGGCTTCAATATGACACTGAGTAAAGAGTCCACCGATCTGTCACTCGTCTCTATCTGGTTGTTGTTGCTGAGCAAAGTATTGCATTGACGGACGCTTTGTTTGGTTTAATTAACTTTGCACTAGGATCAACAATGGCTGTTGGCAACGGACCTCGTAATTTTGAACCTCGGCCAAGTGACGAGGATGACACCTGAGCGGTCACCCTCCCTTCCTGACATCCACTCCAAGCCTCCGGAGGGCTTTGAACCCCGTCAGATTTAGCGTGCATCAGTCGTGGCTACACAGCGGTCTTTAGTGGCATCGATCTCGAATCTATGACTGGAAGGAAACCGCCGACCACGAGGCAGCTGCTTTATCCACTAGTCTAACGCGGTCACATGACTGGTTATGTTAACCATTTGATTGTTGTGTTGTTGTTGAGGGCAATAAACAGCATTTCTTCACTTCTTTTCTACTTTTCGTAAAGTTGAAATTTTAAAATTTACTATTGTTTTTTTTTATTTAAGAAATATTAACTACCAAAATATTTCATAATAGGAGAGTTTATTAACATTTATGTGTATGTAACATAAATTTTTCAAATCAGAATCAGACGATAAAATGCATTGTTGTATTTTGAAACTAAAAAGGCAACGATGCGTTATTCTGAACATAAATAAACATTTAGGATCGACAGGGATAAACTTTCTTACTTTCCAAATCAAATGTAACATCTTTAATCGCTTTTTATACTTTGTGTAAAAATCGTTTTCGCGTGCTGTTAAAATTATATTTAGATAAAAAAAAATTATTAAATTAATGTAATGCCTATATATACTGAGGAAGACGACGTTAAAAAGCATTCGAAACCATGTTCTGGTGTAAGAGAAGATTTACTGCTATGTTTAAAGGCTACGGATTGCGTAAAAATTGTAAGTTACTGCTCATTAAAGTTTGAATCGATAATTTTATAAAATGTGAATGAGATTAATCTAATGTCGTGGAGTCTTATGGCATAATGTTTCAATAAAACGTATTTAGTTGAGTACATTTCACTCTTCATTATTGTGTTATGAATTCCTTTTTTTATTCCACTGTACTGCTTTACTTTCATATATTTATACGCATATGAATGTTTAATCTGAATGATTTAATTATGTTAATCAAATTTAATTTTTTTTGTAACCCTAATCATATTAAATGGCATAATTACATCATTAAATTTTTTAAAAATCGTGCAATTCATGATAATTGCAACTTTTGTTGGAAGAGAAATGTTATAAGATAATTTAGGGATTAAATAAAGATTAATAAATGTAATAAAAGTACTTATGTTCATTTCAAAAGACTATTTAGAAAAATCATTGAATTCTATATGAACAATTTATCTTATTAAATAGAGTTGACGTTTACATTTCTGAGTACAATTATTTCGAAAACTTTGGGTGTGCATGGATCAGAGGAATTAGTTTACAGTTTTTGCAAAATGTGTGGATATGTCTGTATTGCTGGGCAATTGTTTTTATCACATTATGGGAGGTTTAGCATCTCTGATCTAAAAGGACTTCTTCCTGTGACTTGTTTATTTTCCCCTCCATAGATAGGTTAGTTTGTCACAAGCATTATCTTTTGAAGAGACAGACTCGAACTGATGGTTATTAAGATTTGTTATCTGAATCTTTTATTTCTTCCCCAAAAGTCTCTAGATCCAATTAAATGCTCTCCAACAACTTTTGAAATTTTCTAATTTCTTCATCATGCAATAAAGGAAGAAATAGACTAGATCGATATGAAAGTGGCATGGTTTCACATTGAGAAATACTGACACAAGAGCATGCATGGGATGTCTACACATCCCAAATACAAAATTTATATATGTTTGGAATATTCCCATTTCACGTGGTATATGTAGAATTTAGCCTTGAAAGCAGGTACTGAGAGGTCTAACCATTTCAGCTAAAAGAGTGAAACTTAATTTTCCTGACCAGGTTGTCAATACCTGGTTGTATGCCAAAATAGTAGCCATAATTTTCAATTCCTGTTTATAATTTCAAAAATTCAATTAATTGTACTTTTGCATTTTTTCTGACCATTTTTTTAAATATTAATAGCTATATTGGTTATTAGATATTGTGGTATAATCCTATTTTAGTCCTCTCTCTTGACAACTAAAAAAATATTGCACCAGAAATGTGTTCTTTAAATGTGAAACCATAGTAATGATAAGTCAGATCATGTAGATCTTGGAAATAGCGTTAAAAAATTTATGTATTAAAAATATTGATGTTACTAATTGTATATTTTAAAGTTATTATGATCAGAAATTAATAGAAGAGTAACCTTAATTGAATGACCAAATTTACTTTCATCTGTCTCAACTATAACTCCTTGATTACTAAATGCAACACTTTCATTCTCTACAACAATCATGCAACACACATACCAATCCACAACAGTATTTTATATCATGCATTACAAACTCATCCATACATCTCAAAAAACAAATATTTACCTACACAGATAATATCAGAGAAAGCTGTCTGACTTAAACTTAACCATGTACTCTTTTCAATGCCTTACAACATTAAGAATTTTGCTAGTTTTATATTGAATTGTCATTCAAAGCCTATCAATCATTCTGTTTCTCTCACATAAACACATATTTTCCTCACATTTCTTAAATTTATATTTAGATGCATTTGTGCCAATTTTATTTCTTTAATTAAATAAAACAACAAAAAAATTGACTTAAATTAGGACTAAGCTATAGTGCTTTTTAGGTGCCCACAAAGTTATGAAACATAAACACAAAAAAAAAAACAGCTTTCTAAAAGAGTTACATTTTTTCCCACTCTTTTAGCACTTTTTTTTGGTTGCAATGGTGTTGGATAAATGGAATCAAACCAATGTTGCCTATGGTTTTAAAAAGAATAAAGATATTAAAAAACTTCTTATTTTAAGTATTTCAATCAAGTTTGTTATAATAGAACAATTAACAAAAAATTTGCCATATATATATAAATTTTATGGTTTAAGTCATAAAATATGTATACACATATTATTTAAAGTTGTATATAATATATATGTATTTTGTTTCAAAAATGTTTTTTAGAATGTGCCGAATATATTTAACCATATCTTTCTAAATATTCATAATCTTGGTTAAATATTCTTACCTTATTTTTGATGAAAAACTTTCAATAATATTTCTCAATAAGTTAGATACTGTATTCTAAATAATAACTTCTTTTTTTTTTTTTTTTTTATTTCTATGCAGCAAAAAAGAACACCTAAAGAGTGTTTACTGTCAAGAGATCCATCTGTACCTGAAAATTGCTATTCTCTCAGAACTTTGTTTTTTGAATGTAAAAGATCATTGGTAATATTTCACCTTTAATATTTAATTTAGTATTTATTTTATTTTACTCAATTTTGAACAGATGTATATTATCTGCCATTAGTAACATTTTGAGTTCTTAATCAAAAGAGGGTGTCAAGATTCCAATTATATTTGTTTTTGTTGATATTTTCATAGAAAAGGTGGTATTTGGATTCCTTGATAATAAAAATTAATAAAACTGATTAACACAGTTTCTAGATTAAAAAAAGTGTTGGTTGGTTACATCAAGTTGTGTAAAGAATAGTATACAAAGTAAAGCAAAAAGAAAATGTAAACACATGATACAATCAAAAGTGCCAGTCTCAAAATTTTCTCAATTTTAAAACTATCCACCCTATGCACAAAACATCAATTGCAAAAACAGACAAATAGATATAGAGAAGTTCTTAAGTTAATATATTAATTCAACAAAAATTTAAACTGTGCAATAAGTCTTTACTTCAAGATTTTTTTTAACTAATTAATTTTTAAAGTTTTTTGAGCAATGTTTTATATTACTGGATGAAATCATTTATGTATAATTTTAAAAATGGAAATGAAATGTTATTCCTTGGAATTATTTTTATTTTTGTATAGCATTTTAATGTTTCCTTGAAATAATAGTTAAGAATTAAAATTCTGTTACCTTGCTATTACAGAAAAATAGTTAGTAAAATAATAAAAATAAATTAATATATGTTATCTCTTCATTGCTTATTTTCAGCTTAGATGCCTGTAATGTGAATAATTAATATCTGTAGTCAAAAATCAAGCAACTGTTTTTTTTTAATTATTATTATTCTTTTTCCCCCCATATAATATGTAATAATTTCAATATTTAAATAATTTTCTGTTATAAGTATACTATGTATTTCAATGCATGATTGGTGCATTTTCACTTCTTTCCACAATATTAGACTTTCATATAACTATTATTAACTTGCTCTATTCCCCCCCCCTCCCCAAAAAAGAGCCTTCCTACCCCAAACCTGTAGTGCACATGTGTGAAGCGGAGGGGGGTCTATTAAAATATGTCCCCAAAAAAGAGCAATTTAAGGAAGAAAGCAGTTTTATTTATTTCATCTTATAAATAAAACATATGCAAAATATGTTTTGCACAAACATGCAAGAAATCATTTTTTTGTACATTTAACAAAAGCAATTATTTAACATTAAGTGACAGTCTAAATTTTGAAATGACATCATATAATTGCAGATAAAAAAAAATTCTTTCAAATTTATGATATACCTCTTGAATTCTATTAAATATCAATCCTATGTTGACAGGCAGTGCCTCTGTATTTATTTTGCACTGCAACCACAAGCATTCAACTGATTGTGTACAACATTGAGTGTCCTGATACACAAAAATGGTAATAATTTACTGAAAAACATAAGTTATTCATATCGAGAAACTGTTTATCAATTCTTATGCACCATAAGTTAAGATGTTGTACAATGGTAATGGAGGGGATGCATGACCCAACATACCATGTTGATTTACAAGCACTATTCTTTTCTCAATTTGAACAAATGCTTCAGTTGTTTCTGTTTCAAGTCACCATCCTAAATTTTGATATCCATTGCAGGAAAATATTGTGTTTTAACATAAGAGGTCAATGTTTTAAGGAAAAGTAACATAATTTGGCTCTAATCAAAATTTGTTTATTTGTATTTGATTTACTTAAATATCATACTAGAGCAGTACATTTGTCAATGATTATCAAAATTTTTATTTTGATAGGAAGGAATAACAATTTTAAATCAGTTAATTAGCACCTCACTAGTTCCCAATTCCAAATGAAAAGTTATAATTTTAAAGTGCAGAATCCTCATTATTCAACACAATAATCTCAAAAAAATAATTTCTTAGACTCATGATCTTTAATCTGAAACTCTACTTAACTCTTATAATTATTTCATTATATTGAATCTTTCTATGCAAATAGATGTTATGTTCTCTAACTTGGTTTATGTACTTCTGAATCAACAACAATTTATCATAATTGTCTGTGAAACCGTATTGTACACATTTAGTGCAATAAAAATTTGATTATCAACATTTTATCAAAAAATATTATTTTAATTTTAAAAAAAATTCACCTCTTAAAATATTTTTTGTCTACTATTCTGAATTTTATTTATTTTTTTTTTCCCCTTTTCCAGTTGGATAATCGACAAAGATTTCGTGGGCGGAAAGGTTATTAGATAATGTGTCTTTCAACACATTATGGTAAAGCTTTATTGTAAAGTATTTCAACATTTTATTTCATTTTTATGTATTTTCAGAGTTTGTAAAAATAATAATAAATGTATTTCAAATAGTTCCCGATATCTTTACAATATTATCTACTAAGTTACAGAACATAAAATACACACTCTGTGATAAAACTTTTCTTAACACAGTTACAGTCTTGACAATTTTAAAATATTCCTTCTTTCAATCACTTTTTAACACTGATAAGTATCCCAATAGGACAGTTTTATATTTCATATATTGACTGCTCAAACCATTTTTTATTTATTAAGGGAAATAATCAAGACAGTCGGACCTATGGACTAGATAAATATTTGACTGCTATAACCATAACTGTTTGTGAATGTATTGTTAAATGCAGAAAAATGACTAATTCTTAAAAATTTTTGAATTTTATTATTTAATTGCATAGTCTGGTTTATATATAAAATATAAATACATACAATTTCTTAGTTTTTCTAAAATATTTTTGTTTAAAAATTTATAAGCATACAAGTTATATGATACAATATAAATACTGAAGTTCAAAATAAGTTAACAATATTAAGCCACTATTTATAACTTATGTTTAAAATACTATTGAGAATACAATCAAGAATTATCCTCTATGTTCGAAAGGCACCCATCTGAATGCATTTAACTCTAACCTTAAGTCTTTAGTGAACAAAAATTAAATATTCTGGAACAGGTGTAGCTAACCACATTGCCTTTTTAAGTTGACATTTCAGAAATAAATTTTTGAAAAAGCCATTTATTCAATTAAGATTTTCCCCATATTACTTTTCATTTTCTGCCAAAATAACACTGTTTTGTAAATTTTTCCAAAAATAAAAAGGCAATTCAACTGTTGAATTTTGGAAACAAGTTCCAGAACAAAAATATTCTAAAACCAGAGTTTGCTCCAAGACTAATCTTAGTTTTTGGTAAATCATGTCATGAGTATGTAATTCAACACTTAAAATAGATCAATACTTATTTTTAATAAATTTAATTGAGCTCATGCAAACTACCCTAACAAGTCATCAACCAACCTTTCACTGCTAAGTGTTGTGATGGGCAACATTTGTAAAGCACCCACTAGCAAATTTAAAGATTTTCTTTACAAAATTGTTTGACAGAATAAATTTGTATATTTTTGAATAACATTAGGTTTAACTAATAAGAGAAATGAAATAATTACTTTTGACATGGAGTAGTTTTACTATATTTCGATTACATATTTTACTAGCACAAGATCCATACCACTCACCTGAAAGAACCCGTTATTTCCAGCCATGTTCTAGAATGTTAAGACATAATTGTTTAAAGAAATGTCACATATATTGGTATTTTAATTTTTCTGTTAGTTGTGTGATGTATTTCTTATAACTAGATTTAATTGGCCATTTTATTACCTGGTTGGGGAGGGCATTGTAAATCGATACCAATGCATTTACATTGAAAACCATAAGAACTCGATACTATAAAATGAGTGAAAATCTTTTTGATAAGAAGGATGGGGGGAAAAGAGATAACTAAAACATATGTTTAATTTAATGAGTTTTATTGGTTTTAAAAGTCATAATTGTTCAAAGAATTATTTCTCTATCATATAAACTTATTTTAAGATTAGGTAAAATAATTTTTCTCCAATACATCATATTATGCTTAGTAAATTAATGAAGGGGAGAAAAGCACTGAAGGACATTTTCTTATTGTATTTCTTCAAGAATGCATTTTCAGCAGTGCAGGAACTTTATATCTAGCCTTTACAGATGTCCCCTTAAAAAAGCAAACACATTTTGGAGATTTTTTAGATTTCTCATAAACTCTTCATTAGCATAGAAAACATTTCTTCAATAATTTATTAAACTATGAAAAATTGTTTTAAAATACTTTATACTTAGAGACTGAAATATAAATTCATCAAAGAAATTTTTTACGCATAAATATATTGTTCCTTACTAAATTGCAATATGCCACTAAAATTTTCCCTTTTTTCTTTTAAAAAAAATATATGCCTAAGCTACAATGAATTACACTTATACTAAGTCATGTAAAAATGAAAAATCAATGTAATGGAAAAGAAATTAAATGATGTATGAATGAAATATAAAATTCCATATTTTTATTCTAGAACAGGGGTGATCAACCTTTTGCAGACCATGCACTAATTTTTTGACAGAAGAGTTCAGATATGCCATAAAACTTGAGCCTTTATATTGTCTTATGTTCATGGTTAAGGTTCGGGGAATAGAGATAAGGATCGAATCTGTTCAACTTGGGGGTTGTTAGTTGTATTAACATTGCATTAGAAGCAACACGAAAGCTATTGGCGAGGGACCACATAATTTTGAACCTTGGTCAAGTGATGAGGACGGCAACCTCCTCATTGATTTGGGGGAGAAAAAGGGATAGTTTAATCCTGCAGTTAATTTATGCCAGTTTAACGAAGCACCAATCTACAATAATCGAGAATGATCCCCTATATAAGTGGGCGATTGCTTCACGATGGTGCTGTAATCTACTAGAAAGTTTCATTTGGTGGAGATAACTCTGGAGATCGCAGTTGCTGGCACTGAGAGCAAAATCAACTTGTAATTTTAATTGGTCAGTTCTCTCTGCTTGCTAGATTAGTTTTATTAACGTCGCACTAGAAGCAACACGAGGGAATCTCTGCTTGCTAGAAGGAGTTCTATAAATAACTTTTTAAAAAAATGTGATTATTATATGTAAAATATCCATTATAGCAACATGAACATTTAGCATAAATGAAACTTTTGAGTCTATTTGGATTTCACTAGTCTCTTATTGTGTGGTGTTTGAGTTACTGAGAGCAGAGCATTCTTCGAATTTAAATCAGTTATTTGTGACCTTACTTTGATTTTAATCAATTTCATTGATGAAAATATTTTTCCACATCTGTGTGCCATTCTAAAGTGACACACATATATATATTGATTTTTTTTTTATAGCTCTGGGTTATATTCACATGGTAATTAATGAATATCAGAAATTAATTACATCTGAAACATTTTGATCTGGAAAAATCTCAAATTTTATTTTTAAAAAGGAGTTTGTTTTTAAATCACTCAATCTCATTTGTATGTTATTACATATGTGCACTATATTTTGTTCACTAAGCAAAAATGGGTTTATACAAACAAAAATGCAGTTTTTTCTTTAACATAATCATGAAAACTATTTTCAAATGTCCCTTGTAATATCTTGGATTTGTCCAATACATTTGATCAAATTGTCATTATTCTCAGCACATTTACTCTACTCTTTCAGGCATGGAAATTGACTCAACTCCTCATTTTCTAACTATGGGAGAGAAGAATAGTTTTAATTTCATATCAAAAATTAATTGATGCTATTTACTAAGCTAGGAAATATTTTATTCTTTCCTTGCAGTTTTAAATTTAGATCATCAAGATGGCTAGTAATATCAACTAAAATCGTCAAATCAAATAGCCAGTTATCAAGTAATAGGGCTCTTTCATCAGGTAATTCATTTTCCTCTTCTAAAAAAATAGATACAACATTTTTCAATTTCCAAAATCTAAGCAGAACCTAACCTCTAGAAAGACAACACACTTCATAAGGAAGGTTAAGATCACTATATTCAAAATCTAATAATTCATTACATTCCCTGAATTTCCATTTGTTTCACTATATTCTCTGAATTTCCGTCTTGCTCTAATTTTATTCATATATTTCACAACAGGTAACATAACATGTTGCATATTTTAAATTTTTGGCACACAGTGCCTCTTGGTGTACAATGCAATATTTTAGTATAGGATGATCAAAAATTTTCAAGCAAAGCTACAGTGCTATTGCCATAACTCCATCAGTACACGCATTGATGAGTTTGCTACAATTTACTATTGAATTTTCTAGGTACGATTTTACTTCTTCAAATGTCTAATCCTCTTACTTTACTATGCAAAGACTCCAGACTAGAAAGTTCATCAAAAACATTAAAATTATCATCAATGTTTCTTATAAAATGGTCTAACTGTGCAACATCGAAAAACTGCTATAAATAATAACCCATTTCCCCACTGTACATTAAATCCTTGCCTACTATTACCTTCTACACCTCTTTTGGTCATTTTATATTACATTATAATTAATAAAAGGAATTTAAAAAACATAGAAAATTACAGTATTCTAAAAAAAATTGATATAGAACAAACAGATCGCAGTTACATTGTATCACACAAAATAAAGCAAATATAAACACATAAAAACCCTCTTTTAAGAACTCTGCTTCAGAATTTGGCACCATAATAACTCACTGAGAACTGACCAAAGCACCATTTGTAATCATCCAATAAACCACAGTTTGGCCACCCTTGTTCTAGAATAACAATTATTTTTTTGATTTAAGGATACCAGTAACTTACAGAAATAGTTACTGCATTCATAATTTATGAGGATAAATTCAAGTATAGTTAAATTAATAGATCCCTCTAAAGATAAGCTTCCAAGTCTTATCTGACCCATTTAAAACTGAGTAACTGCATATTGCTTAGAATTTGCAAGAAATATTGGAGAATAATGGTTTTTAATATCCATTTTAATCTTATATTTGAACAAGAAAGTTTTTAGAAACAATGTCATTTCTGAAATATACAGTTCTTTAAAAAAGCACCAGATTAAATAAATATTTCAATGTTTCATTGATTTCAGTGAAAAAGTGATGTGTTCTCTAGTATTACTTATATGAAATGCACACACACTCTAGATTTAACAAATTTTATTAAAATATTTTAAAACAAATTTTACAATAAAAACCTTTTCTTGTAACAATTTTAAATATTCTTTAATGAGATATTTAACAAATATTTTTCTTGTTCCTATCAGAAATCATTGACATTTGATAAATATAGAAATCTGAAAAAGGCTATTTGTAAGCAGGATAAAGTGTTGCATGACATACCTAGAGAACACATGACAATGTTTCTTAATTTTATGTTCTAGCCTTGTCTTTCCAAATATGGTTTCTTGCTAAGTAAACTGTTGACAAGACTGCATGCACCATCAAGTTAACCCAGACCATGATCTTCAAAAAATCCTTGTGGTGTCTCCTCCTACATAATTGTAAATTATTTTAGTTAATATGTTTCGTGTAATTAGGATGTATTCCATGTCAAAAATTACATTATCGATTTTTAAAATGCCATGCTTTTAAGAAGCAGGGGAAAAAACAATTAGTTTTTAAGAATAAGAACAATATCAATTACACCAAAAATACAAATAAAAATTGTTTTATTTACAAAACATTGACTAGCTCACACATACAGATCTAAAAAAAAAAATTACTTTATTTAAAAATGACAATTATAAGTAGTAGGATGTATATCACTATATGATTGTAATAATGTGTTAATTTTTTTAACACATGGAAAGGTAAAAATATGTACACAAATATATATATATATAAAGAAAATATAGCTAACAATTCCATGAATTCCAAAAGAAAATGACAAAATAAACATTGCTGACAAAAAAAAAATTACAATTTTCTTATTGATACATATATAAAATTACAATGTACTACAACAAATGATGATTACAAATTGAATAAAATAAATGTCGCATTTTATGTTTATACCTTAACATATTTTTATTCTTTCCTTCAATTTAAGAAAAACTAAATATTTAGTAACATGGCAGTGGAAGACAGCTTAAAGACTTTTTACAATTCTGATTTTTATGAGAGGAAAGAAATTTTGATAGGAAAAAATTACACAAAAACTTTTTTTTCTACATAATTTTTTCACATTATACCTTTGTCATGTTTTTTTAAAATTCTTTTTAAAGCATCTATTTCAAAATTCGATATGATAGGAATATGAAGAATTAATTGATGAACAGATGTTTAATTTAAGCAAAATAATATGAAAAGAATATCTTGACCTTATATAAGATCATAGAAAAAAGTTACACATTTGAAAATTTAAATGAAATTGTAAGCAATAATTAATGATCAATTACAAAAAAAAAAAAAAAAAAGTATTGCAACTCTGCTTCAAGTAATCTGTATTCCACTTATGAAAAAACTATCATTGCAACTCGAAATACTGCAACTATATTCAGTTTCAAAAACAACTGAAAGTCGTGCTTACATATATAATTGACTGTAATCCTACAAAATAATTCAGTTGAATATAATAAGATCATTTTAATAAACTTTTATTCATTGTTTTGTTTATAACTTAGCACCTATAATTAATAAATGGAAGAACTTTTAATTGCTTAGCACAAGTGCTATCATAGTTTTAGAAATTATCACAAATTATTTTGCATTTTTGATAGAAATTCCAAATTTGTTGTTTCAAAAATATTTTAGATTTTCTTTTGTAATCTTTTCAGATTTTCTAATAAATATATGCATTTATATATTTAGAATATAAATCTACGAAGAAATCCATACAAAATAGAATATAGCAGTCTGACATTTTACTACATTTTCAACACACTTTGATTCAAAGGATTACAAAGATCTATAATGGAATAAAACAGACATAAAAATCAATATTTTTTCACAGGCACATTGTAATATTAAATTACAATTGCAAATTCTATAAAACATCCATTTTAAAGTTAATTTAAAGATCACTAGACATGTATAATTAAAATGAGTTTGTATGTCAATGAAATATATTTTAAAGTGGACATTTCAAAAGACATTCAAAGCACCACAAATATATACATTCCATCTATTAATATAAAGCTCATATTACCATCTACAATTAAAATTGTAACCTTCAAATATTCTGGATTTATATGAGAACATAAATGGATCACAAGACATTTAAAAATAAAAGTATATACGAGTTCATTGCTTTTGATACAATGTTACTATAGAAAGGCTAGCTTTAAAACTTACAATTTTTTACAGCATCAACATAGCTCAATTACACGCTAAAATTTTTTAATTAAGTATTTAAAGAAATCCAGCAATTTTGTAGATTTTAATAAAATTTCCCAATGATTTTCCCAAAATAATACATATAAAAAATACTTGATGTTTCACATGTAAAATAGTATAGTAAGCATTACATTTACTGAAAATCAGAATTTTAAGTGAATAACATATCTAGCTGTAATAATCCAATAATGCTTATGAGCATTATGGCACAGTATGGAAACACATGCAAGGAAAATATAAGAAAACATATGAATGATACCAAAATTAAAATAACATACAAAACAACTTTTAATATGTTTTAAACATATTAAATAGCTAAATAATAATTAAAAAAATATAAGAAGGGAAATATATATATTAAAACCAATTACAAAGCTTGTATAGTAATTAAAAAAACATTTATGATTTAATGTAAAAAAATAACAAAAGACATTTTCAAATTTTAAAAAATTAAGGCTCATAAATTATATAATGCTATCAATTTAATAAAATAAAACTTTCAGACAATCTGTGATAAAAACAAATTAAATATATAATGCTTTATTTATGGAATCAAGTTTTAAAATGAAACAGTTTCATCAGCAAATATAATTCTTAGTATATCGCAAATGGCTTAAAAGAGATTCAAGACAAATATGTATCAGCCTTTCAGGCTCCATCCATAACATCTAGACTACTTCTGAAACAATTATTTAAAATTCAAAGAAAACAAATTATAATTTTTTAAAAAAATTAATTCTGTCTTTTTTTTTTATCTCAGAATAAAAATGGTTATGAAACACATTTTTTTTTTTATTTCTTACAATACAAAATTACTGAACTTCAAGAGCTGCTAATACGAACAAAAGATTACAGAGAAACTTGTATAATAAATTATCTGAAATTTAAAAACTAGAACAGAGACAAAAACAAAATTTAAATCATATTAAACTTTAAAAAAAGAAACACTTGAGGTTAGAAGTAGTTTGAAAAATAGAATCTGAAATTATATAAAGAAAACTTTTTTTTTTGAAAAATATTAAACATATATTAATGATTTAAAAAATCTGTATATTAATTGTGATTATAAATAATCACAGTATTACATGAACTTTAAAATAAAATTTAAATTGAACATCTAACCATAAAGTAACTCATGATGTTAACTCCACATATTAATGCATCAAAATACTGTGGCATTAAATAAAAGGTTATAAATGCAACAATTTCTGGATCTAAAAATTGGAATGTATTGTGCGTATAAAATTCAAAAAAGCAAGATCAGAATTTTCTTAACCGAAGTAAGAAAATTTATTTTGTATAAATTACAAAATGCATCAACTTCCGATGAGTAGGTAATATCTTTTGTTTATTCAATACAAATCTACTTTGAATCCTATTTTAAATGAAAATTTAAGATAAAGAAATTGAACAAAGATGGCCTTTTCATAATTAGCAAAACTAATGCTATATAAAAAACCAGAAAAGTAAGAATTATTTAAAGAAAATTAAAAAGTGTTTAATACATATAACTAATTATTTTTCATAAATTAACTCAAATTTAATGAACTTTTTACAACATACAAAAGAATTTTGTCTGCATTTGCCATTGCTTTAATCTAAATTTGTGAAATAAACCAAGTAAAAATTAAATTCAGAAAAAATTATTCGCAAACAAAGAGGTATATATATATATATATGCATACAGTGGCACTTCTTGTAAGAGACAAAATGTCTGGTCCAATGGGTGTCCCTTATTGAGAGGTGTATATACATATATATATATATATTAGCAACTAACCCAAGATTAAATGTTTAAAAATTGATAAACACAACTAAATAATAACATTTACTGATCTTAATATTAATAGAAAAATCTTAACATTTTATCAACATATAGTTATATTGAGTTCCATATTATTTATCATACTATAGTTACCAAAGATTTTCATAGCCCCCCCCCCCCAAATAGATATAGAGATTTAGAATAATACTGATACTTTATATACATCTCCCTTTTTAAATGAACTGAAAGGTACAAGGGTTAATTAAATTGATATTAACACATTGATAATTAAAGTACGGAATCTTAAATAATAATCAAATAAAGAGAAATACAATTGTTTAAAAATTACTTTATGCGCTAAACATATATCTCCTAAATATAGCAAATTCTAAAGAGGAATTGCATATACAAAGCTGAAAACAAAACATGAAAATTAAATAACTAAATTTTCTTATTCATTAGTTGATTTCAATAAAAGAAATCTTCTTTAATATGCTATTAGTGCCAAAACTCAAATAAACAAGCATTTATGAATAATATTTGTAATTTTTCAAAACTACACTGCTTCACTGTACCAGAAATGAGATCAATAATTCATGTATTACATGTAATGTAAAATTTATCACAAAGGAAAGTATGAAATAAAGTAAAACAATTTTAAATGTATAAAATAACTTGCATTCTAAATATGTGTATATTATAAAAAACACAAATTATATGAAAAAAGTTTGAATTATGATTCTTCATAGCAAGAATCAAAATTGAAGTAGGTCTTGCAAATTAGACTAATCCAAATTCCTTGAGAGCACCTTCCACAGCTTCATCCTTTACAAGTTAAGCAAGCAAGGGGGAAAAAAAGAGTGCAAAAAGTACTTAGTTTAAACTGTAGGGAATTTTATGTAATCAGCATTTTTATTTTACTATGTACTTAAAATAATGATTTTTGTTTCAAATTTTAAATCATTTTAAGTATAAATTCCAATATAAATCTTATGATCAAAGAAGCAATTTTTTTTAAAAAAATTCAGCAAGATAGTTGATTTCCCTGATGTGAAAAAAATTGATACACATTAATAATAGCATATTCTTAAGTGATTACGGTCTTCAATAAATATAATCAAAATGCAAAGATATACCAACTTAATATTTTAATAATTCATAATATAATTACCATTTTCCCAGCTATAAATTGCTAAATAAGGATAATGAATCAAATTAAATGTTGCCCATTTGCAGCTAAATTTTATTTGAATTCGTGATGACAGTTAATAATGATTTCATGCATATGTTTAGAATTTTTTTTAAAGGTAAAGGTTCTCATCTTTTAACTTCTTAACTGCTTTACTATTTTTCAAAAATCTAATAAAAAATTTATTGCTTACTTTTTGTTCATTTTACTTTTAAAAGAAAATATTAAAATTAGTATTTCTAATAATTTTAAGCATTTAGAAAAAGTTTTTCTGCAAGTAAAAGAACGTTCCCTGTAATGTGTCCCAAGATTTTTTTTTTTTTTTTTGTTCTTACACGAAAACCTTACAAAAGAATTTGAGTATACAGTTGTGCATAAAAAAATTAACCATTATTTCCCAATACAAATATTACAGTTGCATTTACTTGTGATTTATGAAAAATTAATGATAAAACTGGAAAAAAAATATGGAGAAAACAGTAACACAACAGAGAAATCCGATTGCCCATAAGCAACACAGGCAATGTGTCAGAAAAGATACCCTTTTGGAACATGTGGATGTAGATTTATGAGGGAAAAAAAAAAAAATTCAGGCTTATCAAATGAAATTGCAATCATAACACTATTTATAACAATCTATAATTTTAGCAATTAATCTTTTTCAAAATAAAAGAAAAAATTAACATTTCATTAAAACAAACAATTTAAGACACCTATTATGTGAAAGTAAACAAATTTTTATAAGGAAGTTAAAATTTCTTTGAAAAACTGTACTAAAATAACTCTTTAAGGTCATTTAATACATTTGTTGGTGCAAAAAAAAACATTTGAATATTCTACAGCAACTTAACGCAGCATATATTTTCAGTGGTTCAGTTTATAACAAAAAATGTTTGTATACTTATCCTTAATTAAAACTTTAATTTGTTCTGGAAACACTCATTTAAATAACCACAGCCATCCCTTACACAAAAAACAAATTTCTAAAAAAATTCTGACAAATTATGTACATATTTTCTATAAATTAAAAAAAAATTGTAATCATTCCTATCCAGCAAAATTTTGTTAACATATTAACAAAAATTCTAATGAAACGAAGAGCCTTCTTTAAAACTAAAAAATAATAAACAAATTAAATTGCAGGACTGTTTGTTAATGAAAATAAATACCATTACATATGTATTAAATGAAAATCCTTTCCTTACAAAGTTTAAATAGATGCATTTCAGATTTCTATTTACACTCCTAAATTTAAAAATAAAAACTAGTTTATATTGTAAAACTAAGATTTTGCAAAGTTTTCAATAAGACAAACTAAGTTAGCAGGTGTGAAAAGTATTAAATAATTTTGAGGGTTCTAATAATATTTTATACAAATTAAACTCTCATTCAAAATCTTAGCTCATTTAATAATTTCAAATAAGATTTATATTTTAAGCATTAAATATTGCTTACTCTAATATACAATTTACATGAACATAGCATGATTTATTTAAAAATATTACACTTAATACAGTTTTTTTTTAAAAATCATTCAATGAACAAAAATAATAAAGGTAATAAGAGGAATTTATTTGAATATATTTTAACTTGTACCTATTTAACATATACTTTCTATAATCATAGAAAACTCAATTTTGTGACATTCCAAAGATATAAAAAGTAATTATATAATTAGACATAAATTATTATTAGAAATGTAATTAAATAATAGTATTAAGAAATGCAGGGTTAATGTAGGTAATTTAATAAATTTTGTAAGGCTGAATTTAAACATAAATAATAATTAAATGATTCTAATGATGTTATTTTTTAAAAAACAAACTGAATTATATATGTAAGGCTGGAGCGAGCACCGAGATCACCTGATGGCGCTGCTGTCAGATGTGACCAGCTGCATCAGTTACCTTTTTCACCCAAAGAGGTTTTCAAGAACAGCAACCAGAAAAGGAAAACTGTTCGACTGTGCAGAGGCAGGAAAAAACTTCTTGCCCACAACTGCAAGGAGGTGGTTTGGACAATAGTTAATACTGAATATTCATCCTATTACAGCACAAAGGCAATCAACTAAAGCCATACTGTATTTTGATGTTAATGTCATATTGTATATAGTCATTTTGTCCTACCTACATGTATCCAGTAATTCTGTTCATATGTGATTATTAAATAAGTGTTCATCTAACTTCAACTAATCATTTGAAGAAATTCAACTCCTGTAACCCCCACATATATATTCCTTAGTTGATGGCATAGGCAAAGGCAGTATTAGTAACCAAATAACTGAAGACTTTAGTAAATCATAATAGATTGTAATTTATTAACTAAAATCTTTTTTAAGTAAATCATAAATCATAATTGTGTAATTGTTTATTGTTTCTCAACCAAAAAATTAAAGATAAACTATTGATAAACATAGAAAAAAGATTACAGATTGCATAAATATATTCTTCAAAACAGCTAAACAAGTTAAGAGTAGTCAGGGTTTTGAAATAATGGCTACTTAATATAGAAAATGAATTATGATTTCCATAAATTTTCGAAAGAAATTTATTCAATTTAGACGTAAGTTGGTGGGTTCAAATTTATGATGTTTAAGATCTATGTGAAGGTTATCAGCAACTAACCTTGTGTAATTTTGAATGATAACCAAGAAATGAGGATAACAACCAAAATGGTATTTCATCTAACTTCTACGCCATACTATATAGCAGTTTTAAGACTCAGTTTTCTAATGGAAATCATGAGTAGCAAGACATTTCATTCTGCAAAACAAGTCTTTAGTAGAATTAGGATTTAGATTTGAGGCTTGTTTTAAATATTATTGGCCATAAAGCTGGTGATCATGGCCATTAAGCCATTGTATAGCACCACATATATGAGCCAGACAAAGTTAACTTTAAGACTAAATATTATAGAAATTTTTTTAGTTATATTGAATAATAATTAACTTCCAAGTTTTCCTTCCACACAATTATCCTTGAATTAAGATACAGAATTAATACAAGGATACCATGATTCTGGATTACAAGCTTGTGATTTAGGTTATTTCAGAAAAATATTTTTATAGTAATGGAAAATGTAACAGAATACAATGAATTGAAAAATTCAAAACAAAATAATACTTTTAAAAAAAAGTGATTTGCTCTTTAATTCCCCCCCCCCATCCATAAATTCAAGATAACATATTCTTTAAATAATGGAAGATGGGGGGAAAACTAAATTTTAATATTAGATCTTTTAGAAAAACACAATACTTTCAATAAATACAATTGAAACGATAAACATAATTATAATGTATTTTAAATAATATAACAATAAAATTGCAAATAACTACTGTTTAGTTTCAAATTTAGTATATGCATTCTAACTTTTAAAAATCTAACTAGAATAAATATCACAAACGGTATTTTCCATAACCAGGTTCTTAAAGATGGTTTTTACTCTAACATTTAAGATTACTTTGTTAATTAAAGCAGGGTTCAAAGTATATTCAAGACAGTCTTTCACTTTTTAAATAAAATAAATTTAAGTATGACATCTTGATTAGTATAACAATTATTGTGATGATTTCAAAAAACGTCTTGGAGATTTAAAACAAATAATTAAAAAAATCTGGATGTAAATTAGTTGCCACCTACATTAAATATAGATCAATTATTTATTTGAAATGATAATAGGTGTGTTTTCATTTTTACATATTTTATATAATTAAGTAAATTTCAGTCACCTCTTGAAGCAAATCCTGAGCAGCAATTGCTTTTAGAACATTCTTCTTGCTAGTTTCTTGTACCTCACCTCCAAGCAGCAGTTCATCAAGAATGAAATATGCCTTTTCAAAATTAAATATTATATCCAGTTCACATACCTAGAATAAAATACCAACAAAAATTTCAACATGATTAAGTTTGTAAGCATAGTAAATGTGATCAAAAATCTATTATTATTATTTAAAAAAAAAAAAAAAAAAGATTAGTGAAGGATCTGAGTGAATAAAACATACACGCACGCATGAATATTTATTGTAATCTAATGGTCAAGAGTACTCAACAAATTATCTAGATAGACTACTAAAGATATTTATTTGGCAAATAAAGAAAAAAAAAGTTTTATAAATAAAACAGTTTGCTCTAATAGAGTGGTTTTTAACCTTCTCCTTTGAACCCCTTCTAAAATCCAAAAGAAATCTGTGAACCCCAAAATGCAGCCATTAGAAACAGGTCAGAAAACAACAAAATTTGGAAGAACACTTATTTTCCATGTTGCACAATAGTTTATAACAAGACAACAAAAACAATAATAAACATATAATCATAAAATATCTTAATACAAACAATAAAAGCCAAAAGGATAGCTTCATGTAAATGAATACAAATTAACTCAACAAACCAACTGGTTCTTAGTTAAGTATACGTTAATTTTTTTTTTTAAAAAAAACTCTTAATGAGATATTTATGGCTCTCTGATGAAACAAAGAAATTCAAAGTTTGTCTCAATGACTGATAGTTTCAGACTTAGATCAAGTTCAGTAATCTTTCTGTATTTATCTTTAAGATAAGTATATGTTGAAAATAATTTCTGACATAGATATGTTGTGCAAAAGGGTGATAAAACTTTAATGGCATTTTTTGACAAAACAGTATATTTATTTGTACACTGAAATAGAAATGAATTAAAGAGCGGTCTTTAAAAATAGTTTTTAGAGAATTGTCACAGAATAACTCAAAAAGTTTTTCTTTCTCCAGTAAAGTTAGAGAGGTCTATAAACTTACATCTCCTTGAGAGAGATTATAAATCCAGTCATTTTATAGGAATATATTGCCTCCATTAGGAAAATAGTCAACGAAACTTAACTGAAGGATGTTTCAGATGTTTACAAATATTCCGTTAATATTTTTAACAAATCTTTTTTTTTTTCCCTAAAAATGCTGCAGAGAGAACCAAAACATTCATACTCATTGCATTGAACCTAAAAGTTAATTTCTTTTAGCATAGCTTCAATTTTATTATGCCTACTGAAAATGGTAACAACCATGCCTCGCAATGACAGATTTAATCCTTTAAATTTACAAGTTATCAGCTAAATATGCAAATTTTTACAGCCAAAGAATTTCAGTTATACAAGAGGATAAATGAGATGGCTGATCACTAAAAAATGCTTGAACACCAGGCTTTAATTCAAATAAACATGTCAAAATTAGCCATGGGAATGCCATCTAACTTCTGTGGGAAGTAGTAAAGGAACATGAAGACTTCAAATGTCTTCACAAATTGCATAGATCAGACAGAAATTTTTAGCACACAATTTTATAAGATTTAGAATTTTTTCAGCAGCATTAAAAATAATAGATAACTCTGAAGGAACAAGCTATCATATCAATGCTTGTCTATGAATACAGAGATAAATCTGTTCCATTTCTCGTTGATCATCTTCACCTGGGCTACAAGACCAAAGCGTATTCCTGTCATTAATTTTGCATCACCTGACTATCCATCTACACAAAAAGATCAGGTTATTCCTTTTTTTCTGCAAAATAATCATTGACCATATCAAAAATCGCTTCTCCAGTTATATAGGTTTTCAAAGGTTTTGCAAATAATACAATTTCTTGAATGGAATTCTTAAAAATATGTGAGTGAGTGAATGTAAAATTTATTGGTGCAAGAGCCAACTGTAGTCTAGACATGAAATTGAAAAAAAGATAAGTGGTTAATAAGAAGGAGGGTCGAAAATAGAGAAGGATCGCTAGGGTATCCAGGGAGAGCATCACCCGTGTTTACCAAAGACAGTAAACCCCATGGGAAAGAAAAAGATCACTAAGGTGCCTCGGAGTCATGATGCCCGTACTTACCTGAAGAAGGCAAGTCCCTGAGGTCCCCTGATATAATCCCCAGGAGCAGGGTGCCCGGTTATACCCCCAGACGCCGAGTATCCATTTTAGTCGCCTCTTACGACATGCATGAGCTACAGTGGGACTATTCTGTCATTCCCGGTCACCACACGGGTCATTCTTAAAAATATATTTAATGTAGACAAGCAATAATGCAGTATTTGCTACATTGCTTCAAAAGTCCACTGTCCACAACACTGTATTGTTTGATAAAATAATCAGGTGAAATTTCTTTGCTGCCTTTTCTCCAAACATACACTTTAAAGGACTAGCTATCTGGAGGTATGGTAGATGCTATGCACTGGGGCCACAATGTGATCAAGAACTAAAATATAATGTACTTTTGCACAGGAAAACTGGACAATATTCCTATCACTGTCAGTATGACTTGAAGTTCATTTTATCATAAATATTATCATAATAGATCTATGAATTTTGACAATCTTCACTCACTCTCTCAAACTAATTCTTAGTGATGAGAATGGTTAGTGTTTGTTATTTGATTCTGAGAATTGATGAGTATTCCCTCCTAAACTGTAGTCAAGCATGTGTACTTTTATCAAAAGTGTTTATAAAGCTTTTTAGTTAAGCATGTAAGCAGAATGCTTAAATGCACTAGCTATATTAAGAATCAAAAAAAGAAATAGCACAAATTATTTTTTTTGAATTAATTAATATATTAGCAAAAACAAAATCATGCATTAGTAATATACTTTCATATTTGTAATTTTTTTTTTTTTTTACTTTACAAAAAATTTAGGTCCCCAAAGTTTCTTGTACCTAGGCCCCTTTATAGAGACAGCTGACTCCAACACTTCATGCTACCTTTCGCACATGATCCAATTAAAATTTCTTGTGAATCACAATCAGGAAACACTGATCTAATACATATCTGACCTATGCAGTCTTCACAAGATCAGATCCATGAATAATATATGGTGATCAGTGAGACCTTGATGCATAATATGTGAATTTAAATACACATAGACAATATATTCAATTAATAGAACATACAGGTCAACATATTTTTTTTCTTCTTTATTATAACTGAGGATATCAAACAAGAATTTTTGTAAAACTTAGTTTAAAACTTTAGCATTTTCATTCTGAAATTATTTAACTGATTGAAATATTTTTAAGAAAGAATTTTAATGACAAATAAAATGAGAAATGATTTTATTCTTCAAATCTCTTTAATTAGCAAATTGTTAATTTAATCAAAATTTATATTTTGAAACCTAAGTTAGGTAGTTGTTGTAAAAATTATGCAACTTTGTAACTTTATCATTCATTTCTACAAGAAACAGTAATTCAAGTATAAGTTCTAATACTTCAAATTATGGAAGAAATAATATATTGATTGCTTATTATCATTGAACTTAGAAGCAACATAAGAACTTATGATTTGTAACTTCATTAATTATCAACTACAATCAAGTGATGAGGAAGTACAGTCAAGAAGTAAAATGTTTGAAGGCAAAGTCTCACAAGATTTCAATAACTAACTTTAAATATAATGATTAAAAGTGAAGAAATAGTTTTTTTTATTAACGTTGCACTAGAAGCAACACGAGGGCTATTGGCGACGGACCTCGTAATTTTGAACCACGGTCAAGTGATACCTGAGCTGGCACCCCCTCTCCTAACATCCACACCACGCCAAAGGGAGGACTTTGGGCCCCGAACAGATTTAACGTGCATCAGCCCCGGCTACACGGCAAGTCTTTGGCGGCCAAGGATCGAACCCACGACTGAACGAAAACCGCCGACCACTAGGCTACCGCGGCCCCCAAGTGAAGAAATAGAAACAATTTCATTTTTAAAGATTTTGTTTAAAAATAGTTACACAAGTAAAATATGTCAGTTAATGCAAGTACAAAACATTTATTCTCATGATTAGATGAATGCAAAATTCTACCAATAATACAGAATAATTTAAAATGAAAATAATTAAACACTTTCGATCAATACATCAAAATGCTTCATTTTAGCTTAAGAATCTAAATATTTATCAATATAACCCCCATTAATATATATACACATTTATATTATATATATATATGTTAAAATACTTACACTTCCAAAGTATTTGTCAAGAAGCTCCACATATCGATGAATTATTTCCAATGTTAGCAATTCATTATCACACTGCTCCACAGCACAACAAAAATATAAACTTGCATATCTGAAGATGATTTTTTGATGTGAAAAATAAACAAAATATGCAAAATATACATCATGCATTTATTATTTAATTATCAAACATAAACCCTTGTAATAAATAAGCCCAGGTAGTAAATATTTACAAAATTTAAAAACACGATTCAGCCACACAAGATTATTATTAAGTAACATCAAAGCATGAAATAGTTTTTAACTGAATGTTTAGATACATACAAAAATTAATTTTATGTATTGTTTTTTTCTAAAATCTGACAATTTTGAATCAATGATAAAAATTTTTGGTACTTTTCCATTTTGCCAGACAAGTGATAAAGTCACCACAAATGATACTACTGACACCAAACGGAATAAATGTTTACTGTGCGTTATTGCCAATAAAATCTGTTTGGTGAGGTTTGTACCGGTGAAATGGAAAAGTACGAAATTTTTTGGGTACTTTTCCATTTCACTGGCGCAAGTGATGAAGTCAGCAAAAACGATACAATGGTCGTCAAACGGAATAGTGTATACTACGTGTTGTCGCCAAAAAAATCTACTTGGCAAGATTTGCATCGGCGAAATTGAAAAAGTACCATTTTTTTCATAACTGCTTCATTTCATCAATTCAATCAAATTCTGATAAATACTACATAAATAAAGTAAATATTTACTTAGAACTCTATTAATTTTTCCTTTACTTTTTCTATAAAAAATAAAAGGAATTAATTCAATACATATCTCAATGCATAACAAGTTTATATGGACCTGCTAAAATATATCTAAGAATTGAATAATCTAAAAATATTTAATAACATTTTTTAAGTTTCATAACTTTTTGTAAAATGAGGAGTTAATTTTTCACACAGTTATTGTTAATCCTCCACATATGTTAGAAACTGTTAAAAAAAAAAGAAATAAAATGTTTATAACTGGGAATGAAATGTCACATGTATAATAGCATTATTTTGGAATTGTTATGATTTAAAAAAAAAAAAAAAAAAAAAAAGAAGAAGAAGAAGTATAAAAGCTGATGGAAAGATAAAAAAATGTGTATCAAAGAAAGAGGCATAATTTTGATCTCTAGGAAATGAGTTATGAAGAAGATGATAAATATTGTTGTGAATGCTTAAAATACATATAAGAAACTTCTCAAGATGTTAAAGAGTGGGAAAATATTAGAAAAGGTCAAAAAGAAATGGCATGGAAGTTTACCATACAAAAAGATAAAATAAAATTTGATACTTTTCCATTACAGGGGGCCATTGGCGATGGTTAATTTTTTTTTCTTCGCCAATCGCGAGTGATAACTAGGGCAACCGCAGCAGTACTGCGTCAGGAGAGATGTGAATTCGCACAATGCGAATTTTTTATGGTCCCCTTTGATGGAAAAATACCTAAAATTCAATACTTCATGCACTCAACATAATATTGTAAATTTACTTAAAATGGCACCTAGCTTACATAGTTGAAGTGAAGTATCAGGTGCCCATTGATGACGCATGATTGAGATTTTTGAGTACAATAAAGATTTAAATTTGGCAATTTCATTTTTGGGAACCCTGAATGCTTTTCTTTTGGGAAACTTCTAAATAAGTTATGTGTTTTCTTTTTCAACTGCTATTCATTAAAAAAAGCAAGCGTTTTTTGAAAAACTGCAAACAATATTATAAAAATGTTATAAACTTTTATATGATTTTAGCTTTTTTTTTTATACCTCAAAGCATTTGTTTTGTTATAGCTGAACACCTTGGAAGGATTCTTTAATTGTTCATTAATGTATGTCTTAAAAGTGCGATTTATACATATATTTTTACTATTAATATTATCAATTAGAACAAAAGGGCAAAATGCATGTTTTACAGAGGAGTATGGATGAAGATTTAATTTCAAAAAAGGTTAAATGTTTGATTTAGAATGAGTGAATTAATTTATTCTCCTTTATTGAACTATTATTAAAAAGAAAAGTATAATTCACATACTACATAATATTACTAAATGTTGTATATATTTCTGTAATTTACTTATATTTTCTTTAAATTGTTTTAAAATAAATTTTAATTAAATTATTTCATAATTATAACTGTTTACATTAATTTATAATCATATATTAAAATTATAATTATTGATATAAATATTAATATTTGTAACTATTTATGAATACATACACTTAATAAAACATAAAATGAATTATTAATTATTATTAATAAAAATAATTTTAAAACATTTATTATGCGTAATTATTTATAAGTAACTGTTGCTAATTGTTCCATAAAATTACCCGTAAATTTATCATTATCATTTTAAAACGTCAATTTCTTTGTTAGAATAAGTTTCTCTTTTATGTTTGTCGTTAATTTTTGATATCTTGATATCGCTACTTTCATATCACTACTTTGGTGACCAATTTTCTAAGATCTCATGTGTTCCTCGAGGGGTATCCAATATTTCCTTTATTGTACTTATCATTAGCTAGTTAACAACAGAAAAACAAAAGTTATTAAGTATGGACATGAAAAAACAACTTAAACTTTTATCTCAAGAAGTTAAAGTTTTGTTGTTGTTGTTGTTAAGAGTGATTGAAGTATTTCAGACTCCACCTACACTTTTCACAATTTAGGTCTACTAAAAAAAAGGTTAAAATCAGGAACAGGGTGTCCCCTAGGCAATTGGTGAATTAAGAGAAAGGTTGTCAAATGTGCATGACTTAAGTTTTTGAGTATGCTTAGGGTTACCATAACCTAAATTGCCACGCTTAAATCATCATTGCTCCCAAAAGTCGCCAATCGCCTAAGGGACATTCTATTCAAGACTTTAACCATAATAACAATACACTCACCGAAATAAATAGATAATGCTACTATAATACTATGCTAAGGATTCTATAGAAAGCATATTCAGTGCTACAAACATTTATCAATAATAAAAAAAAATTCAGTATCACAGAAAAAGATTCAAAAAACTCTTGGTTAAAGTCAGGAATAAAATGTCCCCTAGGAGATTGGCGACTTCCTAGATATGTCGCCAAACGTGCGTTACTTAAGCATAAAGTATTGAGTATGCTTAGGGCTACCATAACCTAAATCGCCAATTATCGCTCTCGAAAGTCGCCAATCTCCTCGGGGACACCTATTTCCGACTTTAACCAAATATATATAAACTTATAGCATCTAACATGGATGTTTATATAAAATTTATAAGATACCTCTTGTAAACTATTTTTAAATCTTTCCATTCCAAAAAAGAGCACATTTTCGGTTTCCTTGCTAAAATTGTTGTTACAAGTTCTCTGGTTATTTTCTTTTTAAGTTTATCTGGATGAGCAACATACCATTTCTGTAGACGCAATTTACCTTGCCGACTAAATAGTAGCATGAATTGCATCTAAAGAAGAAAAAAAAATATCGATTACTTATAGGATACAATAGTCAACCAAATTCACTTGAATAAAGATGTAAGAAAACAATACAAAAAACTACTCTAAACCTGATACCATTTTGGAGGAATTTTCTTTGTCCGATGAAAATTTCGTGAGTATTTAAACGAGAAAATCTCGATAATTTCCTTTATTATTTCACGAAACCTTTTTATTGATTTTCGTCTGCAAGATTTTTTCTTCGTTTCAATTCCTCAGTGGTTAATAGCATTGTTTCATTTCAGTTTACTTCAAACACTTTAAAATTTGAATATAAAAAAGTTGAATACAAAGACTTTTTCTCTTACTGAAATATTTATGTATCTTCAAAGATTTATGATGATATAATTGCAATTTTTTTCGATTTTACAATGCATGGAAGAAAAATTTTGATTATTTTTCTTTAAAAACTAATGGTTCTGTGATTCACTGTAACCTATTGATTTTTAAGTTTTGGAGGCAAATCCGTGATTAAAACAAAACCAATTTCATTCCTGTGTTGATGTATGAAAATTATCTCGCAGCTACTTATTTTGTATACCGACGGGAAAAAGAAGTTGTGTTTTGAATACTTTTGTTAAAATGGGAAGTCTGTGGGTTGATAAACATCGTCCTAAAAATTTCTCTCAATTGGATTATCACAAAGAACAAGCTAATCATCTAAGAAAACTGGTGAGTATTTTAAGGTGAGATCTATTGTTGAACAACTTTAGTATCGCCCACCTGCCAAATTTGACGCCAAGTATCGTGTTTTAAAAAAGGGTTACCATCAAAATTTCCAACGAAATTCTATGTTCAAAAAATAAATATACATATTACAAATTTATAGATATTTTTAAGGGTGAAAATAAAATGCCGAGTTTAAGATTCTTTCTTTTTGTGACATTTATATTTTAAAATTTATTCATACAGCTTAGGAATTTTTTTTATGTGTGTGTGTACCTGATAATGATATTTCAATCATTTTATTGAACTACATTTAGGTGCTACTATTAAATATATATATACAAAATATTTACTCATCAAATAGAAAACAATTCAAAAAATATAATGAACCTGATCTTTTAATGATAGTATTGGATATTTTCCTTGAAACAATTGTAGAACTTCTTAATTTTGGAAATTTATTTTCTTTTATTCATATAAAAAATTAATTCTTAAGACTTGGGTATCCCTTAGAGTGCCATCCAATTGGATGTGGTATGGGTTGATAGAAAATATCATTTATCTCCAAACTTGGTGGTATTTTTTCGCTAAAAATTTGGGTGGGTGATACTAAAGGCTAGCCGAATTTTCACCTCTCTTTTAACTCATTTGCTACCAGAGGGAGAAAAAAGAAGTGCTTCTCTGGGCCTGCGGCTTCTTACAGCTGTGTGTAATGCTGTGCCCAGATGATATTAGATATTAAGCCTAATTCGCGAAAAAAATTCTTCTAAAATCGACTATTTATTAGAATATTTTGGTTTTTACATATATTATTTAAAATGCATTGAACTTAATATATACGAAAGAAAAAAAGATATAATCAAAAATTGTATGTTTTATACACAAAATTAAATAAAAAATCATATATAAGAAAATACAAAATATACTTACATTTGTTACATAAATTTCATGGTGTAATGATGTATCATTACATGGAATATTAAGATATAAAAAATGAATCTTATTTTGCTGTATGGTATTTTTATAAAAATAATTCTTCTGTGTATAGTCTAACATCATATGTCTTACACACATATTTTGTCAACTTTTGATGCTTCATGCAAGATTTTGAGCAAAGGGCATATCTTATTCTTTTTTTTTTTTTCATTTAATGAGTATGAACAGATTTGGGTTATTTTCGCTAACATCGTTATCAGATTAATTCATTAATTCGCAAATCTCAGTATCAGATATATACTTTCTTTTCGTCATGACTATCGCTACAAATAAAAACCGACTGAATGAAACGAACAGCTGGGAGCATCTGCTACTAAAAGCCCTAACCTCCATAAACATCCATAAATTCTCATTCGAACTTCCAAGAAGAAAGAAAAAAGCAAGTGCACCCTTTAAATCATGTCATTACATTAATGCACCACGGCACACTTTTAAAACACCCCCCCCCCCCCTTCCTGATAGACAGAAGTGAAATCTAACCCCATATCACCTAGGTCAACACTCCAAATAACTTATCTGTACAGATTTGGCAGTACCGTAGTGCCATATAGTAATATTATAAAATTAAATAAAACGTTCTTATCAAGTGTATCGTTATTGATATGTTGGTCTGCAGCAGGCATTCTTGGAGCATATATAATGTGATACGCTGGGCACAGGAGAGCAAACGCGAATGTATCGAATATGATACACTGGGAGTGAACAGGTTAAGTATAGTATATCTTGGAATTATTTTAAGTTTTAGTTCAAACATTTTTGATTTTGGTTGAACTACGAATGAAAGACTGAAGTTTTAATGTTGATTTCTTCAGATATTACATCCAATCTGTCAGTTTCCGTATAGAAATGCTGTGATGTGAATTGGTTATACCAAAATTAAATATGTACAAACTTTTACGTAATTTAGTTTTTAAAAGTATAATTTTTGCCTTTTTCCTATCACTGTTTAATAAAAGGGTACCATGATGTTCAATTCATAATTTATTTTGGAAAGAAAAAAATATAAACGTATATTATCACAGTTACAAACTAAAGCATTATGAATCAGATCCCATCAATAAGAGGTCCAGTAACGTGCTAGTCTGCTTTACATGCGCAGGGATAAGCAATTTCTTTTTATATCACTCCTAGATATTGTGGCATCCTAATTCTTATTTTTTGTTTTCGAAATTTAACTTTTGAGCCGATGATGTCACAACTTCCTGTTAAGAGAACAGACATTATAATTTTTTTAAAAATATTTTCTCTTTATTTATATGTGAATCACCATTTCTGGAAAAGTTCCTTGTTGGAAACTTTTTTTTGTAAGAATTATTTTTAAGATCTCATGGCTAGTGAGATTATCTGCATGCTCAACAGTTTTGTATTAAACAAAATTTTAAAAAGTATAAAGATTTTTTTTTTATTGTATGAATGATTTCTGTAATAATTAAGAATACTGTCAAAAGAGTTTAAATGTTGACAAAAGGTATATGTAATCAAGGAAAACTCAATGTTATCAAACAAATTCAAAATGGGGCTAGACTAATAAAAATTGCTTCAGAGAAAATTTGCCTGATTATTATTGTGTGTATCGTTTAAAAAAGATTTATTTTTGTTCAATATTACTTGTAAAATTCTCATTTCATTTAACCTGTGGTTTTGTAACAATTGACCCTGATTACTACCGAATGTTAACAGGGGCCAGTCTGTAGCTTTCTAGATATCATCAAAAGATTTGCTATTAATTTTAGCAAACCTGTATGTAAATGACAATGGCATGATAAAAATATATGTAAAATATAATGAGAATGCTTTGCAGCATCAGTCTGATTGCAATAATTTGCAAATTCTAAAAAATATTTATATAACTTTTACATAAATTGTATTAGTAAGGCTCCTGATTGAATAATTTGAAGTAATTGAATCTTAATGTTTTACTAAATAATAGCTAAATTTTACAAATATTAGTTGAAAATGAAATTTAATTCTCTATTCTCCAAAAAGAACTTATACAATTTAGAATGTATTTTAAAAAAAATAATTTAAATTATTCCTCTAAAACAAAATATGTTAGAATCAAATTATTGCTTTACTTAAAAATTGCTAGGAGAAAATTTATCAAAAACATTGCAGTTTTTATCTGGGGCAGTTGCGTTATCAACCATTAGGAAGTAGCTTGCTCTCTATACGATACATATGTTTTGTTAATATTTTTTAAATGTTTGCACTTTTTCTGTTTTGTTAATTTGTATTCTTAAATAATTATTTTAATAATGAATTTTAAAATCAATTAAACAGTGATGAAAAATTTCTCAATGCATTTATATATTAATTTGTATTATTAGGTGAACAGTGGAGATTTTCCTCACATTCTATTGTATGGGCCACCAGGTGCTGGTAAAAAGACCAGAGTTATGTGTTTATTGCGTGAATTATATGGTGTTAGTGTAGAAAAATTGCGAATTGAGCACCAAATTTTTGAAACACCATCTAAGAGAAAAGTTGAAGTCATAACAATTGCTAGCAATTATCATATTGAAGTCAATCCTAGGTGAGTTTTTTTCCAACTTATTATTCCAACCATATTGTCTTGTAGTTAAAAATTAAGTTTCTTTTGAATATTATTAAAATAAGATAAAATACAAGATCAACTGGAACATGTAAAAAAATTATGTACATGTTTTTAAAAAATCATAAAATGTGACAACATTGAGAATATTTATGAGATGTTTTCTGAATTGGTTACCTTACGTGTCCAGTTCAAATTTTTCACAAGTTCATATCTGTAGATGAAAATATTGGTCAGTTCTTCGAGTTATTGTTTAGTGGACATCACCAAGCACGTGGAGAAGATTTATACTGGAGCACAGAAGATCTATCAATCCCAATTGTTTCTACTGTAATGTCTAGAAATATTTTTAAGAAACTAAAAGAAAGAAAAAAGTATTTCCATATTGTAGATAATAATACTTTAGCATGAAGTGACTAAATTGGATTTTTTCCCCCTTTTATAAAGAAGTAGAAAAAATTTTGAGTAATTTTTTATCTTTCATTCTAAATTGAGTATCGATGAATCAATTGTACCTTACTATGATAATCACTCTTCTAAAATATTCATCCAAGATTAACTAATACAGTTTTGTTTCAAAATATGGATATTGTGTTCAAACAGTTGTTAACTATATGCTGAGGGAAAAGTTTAGAAATTGAAAATTCTTCTCTTTGTTCTCTAGTTGTATGGAAACTTTTATTTATTGTTGAAAACCCTGAGAAATAAGAAATTTTCTTTGACAATTTTTTTCATCCTAAAACTATTGACTAAATTGTATGAAAAGGCTACTGGAACAATTCAGGAATTTTGTAATGGGGGATGCTCTCTCAAATCACCAAAGGAAGCCTCAAAATGGCTAAGAGGAAATTTTGAATCCCAAAGTGATGGTCAAGTTTACATTTGCAAATGGAAAAATAGTACTGTATTAACTATAGCTTCCATTATTTGACACATGAGCTTGTTGGTAAAACCGAGGGATTTTATCAAACACAAAAAAGGGGACCGATGATCCTCACCCATATTTAATAAAAATTTACAATGAAGGAATGGGAGAAGTCGATTGTTAGACAGAATTCTTAGATTATATTGATTAATTAAAAAGTGGTTTTGGGATCTATTTAGCAATGTGTTAAATATGGCTGTTACAGATGGATGGGTTTTATGTTAACTTGCAAGAAGCCTAAAATTCATTATATTCATGGACCAGGCCCACATTATTCCAAATCTTTGAGATAATCGAATGTATCATTTTACAATAAAAATTAATCAGAAAATAATATATTCATACAAATTTTTAAAGTATTAAATTGTATTCAGAATCAACTGTGGAATTTTCTTTTAAAATAAGTTTTTATGTAAAGCTATTGTAACAGAAATTGATGTTGATTCAGAACATAAACTTAAATTGTTTTTGAGATATAAAAATAACTTCTTTCCCCAGAGTTATTTTAATACTTTGGTGGTAAAGAACAAAAAAGAAATTACTAAATAATAAATATTGAAATGTATTCTGAAATTATTAAAACCTAATTTCTTGTATAGTAATTTCATAGTAAGTATCAAATTTTCATCATTTTCCTTTGAATATACAGATTTTATCCCTCTACTCCATTCACATATGAATGTTCTGAAAATGTGTTTTATGTTATTTTTTTCTGTCCTTTTCTGTTTGTAATTATTACACTGCTTGAATATTTTTTTGCTAAGCTTGTGATAAAAATATTTTTTATTTTAGTGATGTTGGGATTTATGATCGAATTGTGATTCAAGAACTTCTTAAAACTGTTGCTCAAACTCATCAGTTAGATAGTCATACTCAAAAGGAATTTAAAGGTATTTTTTTCACATTATAAAATTGTGAAAATACTTATTAGCCACCTAAGCGGCTATTGTTTTAGTTGGATCACTTTTGGCATACCAGGTCACTTTTCAATTTTTGTCTTTTGTATCAATTTTAATTATATTTAGCTTAAATATATTTCATTTAATAGTTTATCGTTTCCTTGAATTTAATATCAAACATTTTACTATTGTCCATTTCTCGATATTTCATTGTAAACTTTAATTTTATATTTGAGTAATTTAATAATAATTGTAATAAAAAAGGGACCTTGGGTGGCTGAATCTGTTCTTTGCAAAACTTTGCATACAACATTTTTAATTCATTAATTTGGAAAGTATTCTGTTTAAATATTTTTCATTTTTGATGTAGCATTTGTTCTTAACAAATACAAACTTAGTGTTTTAATTAATATATATATATAATATACACTTTTAATATATTATGCATCATTGAGTAAAATGCATAGTTGCCAACTAATAACTGTGATTTAATTTTATTTGTATTGAGAAATTATTATTCATTCCATTCTTTGATCTTAGTGGTAGTTTTGATGGAAGTCGACAAACTCACAAAAGATGCTCAGCATGCCCTGAGACGTACCATGGAGAAATATATGGCAACATGTCGAATAATTCTGTGTTGTAATTCTAGCAGTAAAGTGATTCCTGCTATTAGGAGTCGATGTCTTGGAGTACGTGTTGCTGCTCCTAGTTTAAATGAGGTTTGAATTTAATTTTTATTGAATACTAGATTATAATTTATATACATTAATAATTACAGTAAAACTTCAAAGGTTCACCTAATTTTCATAAATCTTACATGTATGATGTAGTAAATGGAAGAACATCTGCTGTATGTTTAATGAATCTGATAAATTTAATTTTACCATTTGAATTGTGACAGACAGTATAACTTAATCATAAATATAACTTTTATAACATGATTAAAAGAGTCCACTCTGCATCAAAAGATAGTGGATTTAGACTATTTTTCATGAGCATGTTTTATTATTATCTCAGTTAATTTACTATAATCTGATTTTTTGCACCACATAATGAAGAATTGGTCTAAATTTTAACCTAAGTAAATTTTAATTGCTTGTAATTATCCTTATTCATATTAAAAACTTCAATTTGATTAGGATGTTATATAACCAATAAACTATTTACAATGAGAAAATGGCCAGTTTTGTTGAGAATTATAGTCATAACTGAGCCTGCTTTTTATTTATTTATCTTTGTGGCAAGAATAAAATGCTGACCAAAATTGTTCTATATTTCTTCATTTTTCAGATAAAATGATTAAGTCTTAAAACGGGGGGGATTTTTTTATGATTATACTGTATTATTTTCATGTATAAAATTTCAAATATTCAATAAAAGATTTAAAAATATATGTGATGCATGCATGATTCAACAGAAGGCATAATTTTATATGTTTACCAATTCCTTGATATTTTTAGGCATATTAAGCATTTTTTTTCTTCTGAAAACTGCTGTCAGAAAGTGTTTTCATTATTTGAATTTTCTCCCTTGTGATGAATAGAAATAAATAATGATTCAGAAATTATACCTTCAAGAAAATACCTAAAGAAAGTCTTGATTTTTTTCAGATACTAATTTCAAAAATATTGTGTTTTAATAAAGAAAAATAAAACATTTTCTCCCATGTATTTCATTTCATATGTATTGTGTATTTATGATCACTATATAAAACCCTTCATTCAATCTTGAATGGCTCTTTCCTGTATAAGCTAGTACAAACACTAGCTGGAAATGAATTAGGATATTTATTTATATTGTTTAAAAAATAATAATAGGAAAAGAAAAATTTAAGCAAGAGTATGTTTGATCTATTCTTTCAACATTCGTAACAGATTTCAAACTATTTTTTACACTTTTTAAAAACTTTGACCCTGCATTTTAGACAAACTGGCAATGTTTTTTTAAAATAATTTTTCAAAAGATTTCATTTAAAATTGTTTATTATGGCAAGAGTCAAATGAGTCATAATTTTAATGATCAAAAATACTTTAGATTGCTACAATTCTACAAAATGTTTGTCGAAAAGAATGCCTTTCATTGCCCGCAGAATTGGCTCAAAGAATTGCTGAAAAAAGTAACCGCAATTTAAGGCGAGCTATATTGATGTGTGAAGCATGTCGGGTGCAACAGTAAGTTTATTGTTATTTGTTAAATACTTTTTTTAAATGCTTATAAATAATTACTTATTTCATTAGAGAAGGACATGAATACAACAGTAATAATTCGATATAAAAACCAACATTTTTAAAAACAACGTTTTTATATGGTGGCAAAGTATATTAGAGAAAATTATTGAAATATTAGTTAAAACTGTTAGTTATTTTTATCTTTAAAATTTACTTAAAAAGAGACATTTGTAAGCGTATTAAAAAATTCATAATATAAAATCAAAACATGCATTTGAAAGTTTGTAAGTCATTCTATTAAAAAAAGAATGGGAACCAGAATTCAGAAAAAATTATTGTGATAAGACATGGCGCCTAATATTGGAAACTTTCTTTCTTGCGAATGATTACTGACTAAAAGTCAGCAACCCTTACTATCTCGGAGATTGTAAAGGGGAGATAGTATCTCCCCTTTGCGAGTACAAAAGGTTTACGATAACCTCATGCGGTGTGGGGAGTGCCCGGTGCTCCCAGTGGGGGAAAGAAATTTTTCCCTCAATCCTAAAAGCGCCTAGAGGAAAGAATATTTTGACTTATTAAAATTATTGAAATATTAGTTAAAACTTGTTGCAAACGTCTAAATATTGCATTGTTAGGCGAGTACGAACGATTCCCAAAATTTCAAAGCTCTAGCTTGATGGGAAGTTGGTTAAATTAACGATCGAAAATTTGATGACACACACACACTCACACACCAAGTGAAATTCAGAAAAACGTTGTAAAAAATAATAACCAGTTAAAATCTAATTTAATTTCATCCTATACAAAAATTAGTATTATAGTGGATCAGTCAGATATTAAAACAATATTGATACTTTGATTTATGATAATGAATTTAGTAATGTTTAAAAGAATTGTTTGTGAAATTTTTTTAAAGCAAATTAAATGTATAATTCTGAAAATTTTCTTTCTTAAATTTAGAGGGATGTTTATTCCTAAGATTATGTAAAAATTTATCATTGGAAATCATCATAAAACTTCAAAAAAAAAAAAAAATCCCCCAAACTATCAACACCAAACTTATCAATGAAAAAAGGATACCAGAAGAATATAAATGCTATGAAAAGAAAATTAAAAAAAATAGCGTGAGTACATATTTTTAAGAATGATGGAGAATTTCAAATCATGTTTAGAGCAAAATATGGGCTTTAACTCCTTTATTATAAGATTTTATGGTGCACCAAATAATTTTCAAAGGGCTTTTTACTAATACTATATAAAACAATAAATTTTAAAATGCATGAAAGTTAATTATTAAAATCAATTCAAATAATGTTAGTTAAAAATATTCTAGGCCTATAAAACTCCAAAGGCATTAAATGAAAGCTTGAGCATTTCTCCGATTCATTTAAAAATCAAAAACTGTGTATAAATTTTCAAATTTGAGAAAGACATAATAGTAATTACTCACTGTAATAACTCTAGATAAACTAAACTATTGTATATCCCCTATATATTGTTCAACTGAATCTCAAAGTAGGTGTTATTCCAATAAATTTGATGAACTCTCTAAGAGAGAAGTTTGTATGGATGAGCTCGACATTTGAGATACTGGATTTTCAGATTTCACTCATCTTTGTATTACAATCTATTTTCATCTCCAATCTAAATCATTCTTTTGCTTTTAGGTGTATGTTTAAATATATGCTGTGTGTAAAATGCAATTACTGATTTTAAAATTAATTTTTATGAATTCCTTAAACATTGTAAAAGTTTCGGAGAAACTAAAATTTTTTAAAAACATGAAAGCAAATGTCGTAGCAATATCTATAAATCTATTACATATCCTATGATTATTTCATAGAAATATTTAAATGTGAAAATTGATATTCCTACTTTTATGATTTATTTAGAGTAAGATATCCAAGTTGTAAATTTAAAAGATGCTTTGAGTAATTTCTGTAATAAATGTATATATATATAAATTCAAAGAATAACATATATGACTATGTTTAAACAAATTCTGTGTGGTTTTATAGATATCCATTTTCTCTTGATCAAGAGATAGTTGAACCAGATTGGGAAATTTTTCTTCGAGACACTGCTAATTTTATTGCTCAAGAGCAAAGTCCAAAGAGGTATTGTGCTTTTTATTCAACAATATTGTGAGAATCTAATAACACATTTTTATTAATGATAAACTCCTTTTGGAATGAAATTTATTTGGAAATTTCACATTTATCCTCTAATGTTGATTAGATTCAGATTCTGTTGAGTAAAAGTTTTTTAAAAATTATGTGAATAAATCATACAATTTGTACTCTACAGTAATTTTCTACTTTGAGAAATGAGAGCTATGATACTTGGTTCTGGAAATTCAACTCCCTCACTCTTATATTTATATTAATAAACTGTTTATAAGTCAGAAGATGATGTGAGTAAGTATTAAATACCAGAGAATTTTCTATTCAAAATTTTTGTGGACTTCTTAAAACTAATTCATCATTCAATCTACAAAAGTGAATTTTACCTTTCTCCTGTTACATATAATTCAGGCTAACCATATATATATATATATTCATTCAACTGAAATTGGAAAATTTTTCATGTGGTTAAAAAAAATGTAGGGAATGTAAAATTGCTCCTATATTTTTTATGAATTTTACTATGCATATATTTATGTAATTTTTTAAATCTTCTGTAGGCTTGCTGAAGTCAGAAATAGAATATATGAATTGATTTCCCACCTCATACCAACAGATATTATTTTCAAAGTAAGTAAAAAATATTCTTTTTAGAAATCTTTTAATTTAGAATATTGTATGTTTAAAATTTTTATTTTAATATTTCAGGGATTGTTAAAAGAATTAGTTAACAATTGTGATGGCCAACTAAAAGGAGAAGTAACACAACTTGCAGCATTTTTTGAACATCGTTTACAATTAGGAAGCAAAGCTATCTACCATATTGAAGCTTTTGTTGCTAAATTTATGGCTATATACAAAAAATTTTTAGAAGACAATATGGCAGATGTGTATTAAATATTTCTGTAATTTTTAATAAATCTATTTTATCTCAGTGTGTATGAATTTTTTAACAGAATAAAGAAAAAACATTTTGTATTCTTCTAGTATATATAATATTTACCAATCACTTTAAAATTACTTAAAAAAAATGTATTGGTTTTGAAATTATAAATCATATTTTTTTTTTCCTGTGAAGAAATTACAAAATATACAAATGAGTCAGAATAATACATAGTTTATTTACATATCATGAAAATATCGAAATACTGACATGATAAAAATATATTTATCATGAAGATGAGACTCCAATGCTTTAAATTACACATGTTGCAAGCGTCGATGATCAAACTTATCCAACTGCACCAATCTAATTATAAATTAAAGAAAACTTTTAAACTAATATTAAATATAATGTATAAGAAATCTTCATTATATGAAATTTCTAAAAAAAGGTATGTAAAAAGATTTTATACACTGTATATAAAAAAAATAAAGAAAAATCAATTTAAACAAATAAAAAAGATACGGTTTTAATTGTTCTGAAAATGCTTTCATTTCGTCTGCTAGTGCTTCCTATGAAAGAAAGATAAAAACCAAGTAAAACAATTATGAACATGCATGCAGTAAAAAATTAGTATGCATTTTGTAAAGATACCAATTTCTCTTAATATTATTCAATTGTTCTCCTTGTTGCTTGACCAAATAACACTGTTAATAGCCCAAAGGAAATATTATGTTAATAAACTTCTAAAAAAGTTTTATAAATTCTGGATATCTTTTTTATCCCATGAAAGATTTCTCATTAGACAGCCTAACTTTTACATTTCATGAAATTCTGCTCAAAATTTCTTTAGTTATATGAAAGTCTATGTCCCAAACCTGACAAACAAAAAAATTTCAGATAATTATTTACACAAATCAAGAGATAATTTTAACAATTATATAATCTTTTTTTCAAGTTTATAGAAAAAAGTTAATTGTAATCAACATTTTTTGAAAAAGCATAAAATCTAAAGTTCCATCAAAATATGAGATATATACAAAATCAAATTTACCACTGATTGAACTGGGGCCCATATATAAGTGTACAGTTTATAACACTAATTTAATAAATTAGTGAAAGCAATACATTTCACTTTTTAATTAAAAAAAAAATATTACAGTAAAAATTGGGGGGGGGGGAAGTTGTGTAAAGACTAATTAAAGGTGTTTAACATTTTATAGATCAATTACACAAAGTAATTTAATACATAGTGAAGTTAGGTTTTTTTCCTCTGAAAATATATCAAACAAATAATTATAATTTGAGACAAGTCATTTCCAGCAATCTACATAAATTTGCCTTTAAAAAATCATTCATAGAGAAAAAAATTTTTTTTTTAGAAATTGTCCATTATCAGTTTTCTTTTGGTTATTAACTGTATCAATGTCGTCTATTCAGAAGAGAAGTACAGAAGATACATCAAGAGAAAATTCAGATATAATTTAATAACATGATCCATAAAAAAAATCTGTTTTTATTTAACTTTCAACCTCAAGCTTGTCGGAATATTTCTAAATTATTTTTTTTTATACACTTCAAGTTGTTTCAGTTCATAAGATTTTAATATTTACTCTAGTTATTTTTATAATTAAAAGTGTTATTCCATGAAGTACATTATTTTTATACTTAGTTTTTTATAATTCATAGAACAAGTTTTGTCAAAAGAATTTAGAACATAAAGTAATATTTTGAGAACTGTGATGTAATTAAAACACTTATACAATGGATATATATTTTTACTACTTGACAGCATTCTTATTAGGAGTTTAACAAAGTAATCATAAATTTAATGTGTTGTTCTAATGGTAATTCAAGATAAATATTTCTGAAAAAATTTAGCAATATAAAAGATTTAATTTGAAGTACATCAATATAATTAAATGGTGAAAAACTTACTTGTCCTGTAGGAGCCACAACACTTAATTCAACTAGGTATGATTGAGAAACTGGTTCAATACTGTCAGGATTATTTTGCTGAAGCAGCTAAAATATAGAATATGCTATATTATTTCCAATTGCATAAAAAAGTTCTATTATAAAAGTATAATTTTGATCTTTGAAAAAAAAAAAAAAATCCAGAGGAAATAGATTTATATACTTACACGACACACTTTAGCTACAGTTACTTTCATTCTACCTTTTCTAAACATGAATCCTTTCAAGACAAATTCGTAATCTAACCTACAAAATTTGAATGAAAATGTAGAATGCAAACATTACATATTAAAATGTGAAAATATTAACTGTAAAGTACATCAAAATTTTTAAAATGGAGATTTTGTGTCTACTATAACATGCCTTAATATTAAAAATTCAAATGTATAATTATCTTTAAACAATTTAATTCAGCTTTATTTTCATACCTACATGCAAACATATTTTGTACAACTATATCCATCAATTTTTTTTTATTTCAAAGGAATTATTAAAGTGCAATTTCTGACTCCTACAAAATAAATTAGTAAAGAAAGTAATAAAACTAACTTTGGACATGTCCACAATAAATAGACATAAAACTTACTTAGCCAACAAATATCTTAATACAGTAGATACATAAAATGAAAGAACTCATAGGGATGAAAACATAATTTCAAACACAAACAAGAAACTATTTTTTTTTTTTTTTTTTGAAATCCCAATATTTGAAAATTAGCAATGGACTTTACAATTTCAAGAAATGATAATATTTGTGCTATTATTTTACACAACCAACACCACATCATGATTAGATTTAGAGGACAGTTTACTCCAAATATTGCTTGCTTATGTACTGCCTACCCTAAACATCACTTGGGCACATAAGAAAGTTTTTCTGTATTTTGTTACATTTTTTTTTTTTAATTTAACCCCAAAAAATGTTAAATTTTAACATTTTCTTGGCCATTCAGCACATAAAAAATTAGTCTGCTTTGATCAATGTGAAGCATCACCATTATTTTATATGCAGCTCCAAAAAATGTTTAGATATAATGATAGATGAATTTAAAAATTTGATTAAAAAAAAAAAAGTGATTGATGAAACACTCTGTAGTATTTAAAAGTATTCTCATTGTTTATAAAACCAAATATTTCAATAAAACATTTTTTTAGAAAAATCATTATGAGTCAAACTTAAAAATTTTAAATACAAGATATATAATTTACTAAAAATTAATTATTTTCTGGTTTTTTTTGAAAATTTTATAAACATACCTGAAACCCAGTTCATTAAGGAATTGCACAACATTGTTTGAAGTATCCACATCAATACAACTACGAATCATCGTTGCTCGATTTTTGTCTCCTATTTCAGGTTGTCCAATATACCTTAAATGCCTTAAGAAAAAAAAAAATATTTTATACATCAATGATAATTTAAACAATATTACTCACAAAAAATATTATTTTATAATAAGAAATACTATAGTATTAATGAATATGAAATTTATCTTACCAAGGCATCTCAGGATGATCCAATGCTTGCCTGGCCCTTAATACTAATGGAGTTCCTGTAGGACCTCCTGAATAAAAGTCACCAAAAAGATAAAGTAAATAAGATTTTAAAGAAAGCAGAAAACATCCTGCAATAGTTCTGTAAATTATGTTAATACAAGTAAAAAATATGCAGAAAAATTATTCTAAAGCATAAATATTCGATTAAAAAAACTAGACTTTTAAAAATCCATAAACTCACTCAAAAATATAACTTCAAATAAAATACTCAAAACATTATGAAACCTTGGACTAACATCAATGATTTAAAAGACCTTGATCAACTGGAAGTTGCAATAAATGTTTTTCATGAAAAAAAAAATTGTTTAAAAAAAAGGAGGAGGGATAACTATAGAAATGCAAACAAAAAAGACAGCAAAGATTAATAGTTGAGAAATAATTTTATAAATTAAAATACATCATCAATAGGAGCTAGACATTTGATATGACAAGATACCTTTTAAGTAAAGTATCATAAACATAAGTAATTTCTTTACAAATTCTGATCATGATTTCTAGATTTTTTTTAAAAATGTATATTAGTCTTTTTTTTTAAATGGAGAATTGCAAGTACTTTTGAATCTTTTAACATTTATTTTTAGTTACTGCAAATGACTTATTTTAGATTTTATTAAAACTACACATCTGAAGTCAGAACTATACATTAATGTGTGTATAAACTGTAATTTAGTTTTTTTTCACCAATAATTCACAATTAAAGGAGATCAAATTAACTTAACAATCTAAAATAATAAACATATTAAATTATATATATTTATTAATTTACATTTTTCTAAAGGACTTATAAGAATAAGTTGGTGCCAAAGAATTTATGACAATTTTTTAAATTTATACTTCGTAAAACAAAAGAATTAGTTAATTATGTAATTTGAATTTAAGTAACCAATTAATTGATATACTTGACTAAAATATGCACTGTGCAAAATATAATTTATTAATTATAAAGGCATTAATCCCTTAAATCCCTACAGATTCATGATTACTTTTTCAAGAAAATGCCAAAATACACATAGAGAATCCCCATTCTTACACCAATAATAAAAAGAAATCAGACATCAAATTCAATCTTTTTATATTCATCAATCATGTTTACAGCTTTCAACTAGAAAGGAATAACCAAATAACATCTAGTTGAATAAAGTGCAACTGAAAATAACTAGGAGAAATAAAATGATAGTTCCAATTTTTAAAACTAAATCCAGATTTAACATACCACTATTGTCAGTGACAATATACCAAAATTACAATATCTCCAATATATGAACTAATTCAGTCTCTCTTGCAATTTAAATTTAATTTTACTCCCCCGGGAAGATCATTCAGTTAAAGTATAATCAAACTGAATGAAGCAGTTTCCTTTCAAAAATGAACTTAGGCTTATTAGAAGAGGAATCAATAGAACATAATAAAATAATTCAAAGGCTTGTAAAAACATAACAGTAAAACTCTTAGTAAACAGTAAAACTCTTGTATTATTAAAAGCCAAGCTTACTTCCCTAAAAAATTCCTTAAGAGACTATTATAGTAACGATGGCATAGAAATATGTGTAAAGATACAAATTAGTTTACTTTTTCAAAAATTAATAAGACTACTCATTTTATAGGTGATACTCCCTCATATCAAGACTAAAAATATATCAGACATTTAAAGCTATTAATATCACATAGCAGGTTACATCAGATAAAGATATTAAACATGAGTGGAGTAGGAGTGTATAATTTGATCTAATTAAATTAATTCTATTTTCTATGGTTCATAGAAAAAGAAACACATGTAGGACTAATATTAAATATTATTCGGTACTTTTCCATTTCGTTGGCGCAAATATCACCAAGCAGACTTTTTTGGCAACAACACACAGTTATAATGCTTATGACCCATTGAATAACATTGAATACAATGAATGCCGTTTGACATCAGTTGTATCAATTTTGGCTACAGTCGTCAAAATTGATACAACTGATGTCAAATGGTAAAATGGAAAGCCGGTAAAATAGAAAAGTACCCATTATTCTAAACGCTACATTGAAGACATGCTGCAACCTGGAAATTACTTTCCATACCAATGCAACCAAACACACATGTATTATTCTGTTCAGGCATAAGTAAATATTTCATTTTAGGCAAGATATGTAGTTTGATTACTTCGTTAAAAATTGGCACCTAATCACATGCTTATTACTTCTGCCTTTTTGTGAATAATGACATTATGATCTTTTATAGCCTTCACTGGAATCATAAAGAATCTCACCATAATGATGATATATTAATTAATGTTGGCCACAATAACTTGATTAGATAATGCCTCAATGTCTAACCAAAGACGGTTCAAATCGGGAATTGGGTGTCCCCTAAGAGATTAGCGAATTTTGGGAGCGATAATTGGAGATTTAGGTCATGGTAACCCTATGCATACTCAATGCTTATGTCACGCACGTTTGGCAACCTAGCTAGGAAGTCGCCAATCACCTAGGGGACACCCTATTCCCAATTTGAACCTAGTTTCATAATATAAGTAATATCAACAGTACGAGATTTTTTTTTTTTTGATAAAATAATATACTAAAAATACAATATTATAATTATATAAGAATTCTCTGGAAGGTGTAATATTGCTTCATAGCAATTACAAATTATGAAAACACAATCATAAATAATGAAAAAATATACTTATACGAAGTAATTTTCACTAAAGAAATTAAAATTTGGTATGACAAAATTGAATCAAATTGACGGAAATTGAGGAATAATTATTTTATTAAATCTATTTCACGAAATTGCACTCACGTATTTGGAATACCATTTCGTAATCATGGAATGTTTCTGGATTTTCATCGGCATTATCGCACAATCCACGTAATCTATGTAATAAGACTTCACAAGAGGTGTCCATTATACTCCCTTGCATTAAGAATTCTTGCTGCGGAGCATAATTAAAATTTCTCCGCGAAGTAGCAATCGGTTCCATATCAGTTTTAAAAATAAAATGCTTTTAATATTCAATCGAACTGCATATAATACAACAAACTATCTGAATAAATATTCGAACATACTTCCGCTATTTGGACAAATTACAAACAAACCAATGTCCTTACTTTTGATGATTGATTGATTGTACGGATCAGATATTTATAGCGGAATACTTGTTTTTGGGGTACATAACCCTCACAGGCTCTAATCCCCAGAATATACAATTGATATAAGGTGTAGCTTAACTTTGGTTTCTCACTTGCCCAGGAGTTAAAATTTAATACATGGAAAACTTAGTAAAATTATTCGAGCAATAATAAACTATTTTTATAAAAATGCTTTAAAGTTAAGTTTTTACTATCTGAAAAGTTAAAAGTTTTACATAGTTAAATTTAGGTTAATTATTATAGTGGTGTTGCTTTGAAAAAGTTATTTTATCAGAAATTTAATAATATTAAAAGGTTGGCGGTAGTACGTAAGGTATCAGATATAGAGCAACAAGAATGTTATCTCATAGCTTGACTTCTATACAAATATTTTATCCAATGCATTGTACAATCTCATGAAATGCTTAAAATTTGTTTAATAGTCTTTGGCAATTCTTTCTTTGTATAGTAATATAAATCTGAGACAGATAAGCGCAGCGGGCAATTGGCATTTCTCGTCAAACAGCTTGCCTCTCATTGATGGGAGTGTAATTACTGAATTTTTTTTCATTGCTCTGTTTAATACGATTTTCTAGCATTCAGTATTCATAGCGAATGTTTGAAATATATATGAGGAGGATTTCAAGCCGGAGCTCTGAGGCACCAAGCGGCATTCTGCGGAAGGAGCGTAACGTGATCTCAATAAGCTTCTGCTAAACGAGACAAGAGTCTCAGCCATCACTTTTAGATTTGAAGATGTTTAACACATGGCTTTGTGATCGAATTATATCGCCACTTTTTAGATTTAACATTGTGCTGTTCCTGCCTCCTTTACGCTCTCCCATGCTTGTTCTGCCATTCTGGAATATTATTTTTGGAATAGTGCGTTTATTTCCCATTTTACACGTTTGTGATTATCCTCTGTTAACCAAAGCAAGCACCGACTAACATCCATTTTGGATTACCATGAATTACTCTTTTGATGGTCTACCTGATGATGAGGTAAGTTCATTTCTTGGTCAATTGAGTGTATTAAATATTGAGGACTCTAAGAATAAAATTATGAAATTCATTAGTTATAACGAATGTTGAGAATATTGTGACTTCCTTCACTCCTTCTTAATTAAAAAAAAAAAAAACCATCTCAATATCTCTAGTTTAGTTGAAAATAACTTACACCCTATTCTGTATATTCAAGCTCTGTATTGTTCCATGCTAGTTCAGGATTTTTAAAAAGGGATTTTTAGAATCAAAAAGAATACCTAACGAGTCAGACTCGTGATCTTAAAAAAGAAATCGAAGTAATAGCAAAAACTCCTCCTCCAAGCAAAGGAGAGAGAAAATAGTAAAAGAAATGCTAACTCTCCCACTATTATTTACGTAAAGAAAAACAAAATTAGATTTTCAGAAATCTCATCTGAAAACAATAATGAGATACTTCTAGCTAATCAGTTCTCGGTCTTAGGTGTTGAAGAACCAACTGAAGGGATAGAAATGATTACTATCACCAAAACAACTAATTTGGATGAACCAGAAATCAACTTAGTGAAAAATAAACAGTTCCTACCATGGTAGAAAGGGGAACTACGGTCACTGTCACTGAGAATGTATCGGTTTCCACCTAATTGGCATTGGAGACTGAAAGTCCCACAGACACAAGGAAAAAAAGTAATAGCTCCCATAATTATTGATGAATACATTAACACACCATCACTCGTGAAAGAACTAAGCGACATCTCTGGAAGTAAAATTTTCGGTTGCATCATAAATGAAAAGTTGATCTGAAGCAATTGACCAACTCACGAAAATTCAAAATTATATAACTGTTAAGAAATTAAAATCTCATACATTTGAAATGCAGCAAGATAAACGGCTAAAAGTCATTAATAGAGGTTTAACAGCCGACTATATTCAAAATGAACTTCTAACTGAAATTCTGGCTCACGGGTCCCAACCGCAACACATCTACATTTTAAAAAATTGAAGGAATAACAACCCAATGCCCCTGCTTCTCGTCGTTTTTAACAAGAGCCCTGAGAATCAAGAAATTTATAACTTAACAAATATTGGCTATTTCAAAGTTAAGATGGAAGCGCTTAAGAAAACTACCATGTCATTCCAATGTTACAGGTGAGTGATATTCTTTGACTTTTGGCAACACTTTATTTCCTTTCTGGCATTGGCAACACCTTGATATTGTAGACTCTTGCTCTAATCAATGAATTCAGAATGTAACCTCAATTCATAAGTATTAAAAGCTAAGTTCTTTTCAACTCCCTCTTTCAGTTTATTTATAGTACAAGGTGTCAACAATTTTATCATCACTTCCGTTTCTGCCGTCGGGAGCCAAAATGCTTAAAATGTGGTGAAAACCATTTAACAAAAGAATACTCAAAAGACAAAAAAAAAAAATCTCCCTCAAAATGTGCACTTTAAGATGAAGCTCGTCCGGCCAATTATTCTGGATGTCCTGAGAACCCAAAAATTTACAAATCTAGCATACCAACAAAAATGTATGGTAAGACAGACTAAAAAAAAAATGAAGCAAAACAAAACAATAATGAAAAGAATAAAAATAACAATAACAACGTTATTATGGAACTAATGTCTCAAATGAACAACATAATCAACATATCCAGAATCCATTCCAAAACAATATAATTAAAGGCTAATTCAATTAACAACAGAATTACCTCAATAAGAATTTTTAGCTGGAATGCTAAAGGAATAAAGAACAAACTTGATGAATTAAAAATTACCTCGCTCATCATGACCCGATATTATTGGTATCCAAGAGACGTACCTTCGTCCTTCGGACTCTCTAAAAAACCTAATTATCTGTGCCTAAGAAGTGACAGACTCACTCACCGTACTACCATTTTGGTGAAAATTCTATTACTCATTATGTTATTATTCATACCTGCAATTCTTTCAAAAACTCTTCAATAAACGTTTAATTATCTGACAAAAGTATTTTAACCGTGGTTTGTGTTTACAGACCTCCACACGACTCTATTAACACTATGAGGCTAGATGCCTTTCTCCTAAATAATTCTAATGCCCCCTTCGGTGATTTCAATACAAAACACCATAGCTAGAACTTTGATAGATCCAACAATAATGGCCTAATCCTATATAACAGGGATCAAAATTCTAGTCTCGATATATTTTCTCCCATTGCTCCGACTCATTTTTTGACTAGGAATGCAACAAATTATGTGTTTGATATAACCTCTGCAAAAAATTTGAACCTTACAAGCATCAATTCTTTTTTTATGAACTCAGTAGTGACTAGAATCCTATAATCTGTGATATCTCGATTGATAACTACCTCCCTCCCCTCATCAGGACAATGAAATCTACGATCTCGACAAGATTTCAGGAAATCGTTTTCCATTCGATTGAGGGGAATCCAAAAATTAATAATGACAATATTGATTATGGATTAGAAAAATTGAATAGTATTATCACAAAAGCCATTTCCGAGGCGAGTGTTACAAAAATTATAAAAAAAAAAACCTCTAATCTCAGACTTCCACCCAATATCAGAGATCTCATCAAAACAGAAAATCGGCTTAGAAAAAGATGGCAATCCACAAGAGATCAAACTTTTAAGAAACAAATCAATACTCTTACAAGACAAATTCAATACTTAATTAATGACCACAAAAACAAATCTTAAAAAACCCTTCTCGAAAGCTTAAACCCTGAGGACAACTCCCTCTATTCTATGCAAAGAAAAATAACCAAGAAAATTGCAAGCATTTCACCGTCGAGTGGTCCAAACGGAATCGCCTTTTCTGACTATGAAAAAGCAGAAATGTTCAAAGATATATTAGAAACTACGTTTCTACTAGATCTACAAGAACGCCGAACTTTACAACTGGGTGAAAAGAGAAGTCATAGATTTTTTGGTTCATCAGAGCACTTAAACCTCTCCATTCACCAGTCTTTCGGAAATAAGGAATATGATCAAAAAACATCCAAACAAAAAGGCCTTGGGACCAGATATTATCTCGAACTATGCTTTAAAACTTCTCCTTCTGAATGCCCTCACGCATCTAACAAAAATCTACAATAAATGTCTGAAGAGCAATTATTTCCCGATCTGCTGGAAATCTACAAATGTAATTATGCTACCAAAACCAAAACAAGATCATAATTTTCCTCAAAGCTACCGACCAAACAACTTATTTCGTTCCACTGCAAAATTTTTTTGAGAAGATCGTTCTTGAAAGAATTAAAAGCCACTGAGATCAAATTCATTGCATTCCTCCGGAACAATTAGGATTCCGAAATGGTCACTTTTAAATAGCTTTTGTACAAAGCTGTAACTAACAAACAAGTGTTCAGAAAATTCTTGCAGTAGATGAAATGCTTTGATATTTATTGAAATAAAAGCATCTGTTAAGAGGGACCTTTGTTGCTGTATTTCCCACAAAAGTCAATCAATCAATCCTACAGTTCGTGTGTAGCTTTTAGAGCGGCTTGAATTTAAACTAATCCAAATTAGAATTTATATACATTGGATCCCAAAAATTGGGGGGAAAAAACATCTTCCTCTTTCGACATTAAAAGCATAAAAAAGTATCCCTGAATATTTAAATAAAATTAATGTATATTTAAATGTTAAAAAATATTTTTTAAAACGTTTTTATGTATTTCACTTGGTGTGTGTGTCATCAAATTTTTGATCGTTAATTTAACCAACTTCCCATCAAGCTAGAGCTCTGAAACTTTGGGAACTATTCTTACTCGCCTAACAATGCAATATTTAGACATTTATGACAAGTTTTAACTAATATTTTCTTTAATAATTTAGTTTAGCCCAACCACTTGGCGCGATTTCAAAAATTGGCAAAAAACTTGGCGATTTTTTTTGGCTGAACGTTAAGTCCGTAAAACGGACAAGGGTAGCCACATTTGGCAAAATACCGCGAAATAATTCTTGTTTCCAAGGTTGGTTGGGTTAAACTGTATTCCAACCATTTAATTTACCCGATGAATTAATTAATTTTAGTTAGTTTTAACGTTTTTATGTATTTTCACTCGGTGTGTGTCACTGTGTGTGTGTGTATCAGTATGTCATCAAATTTTCTATCATTAATTTAACCAACTTATCTTCAAACTAGAGTTCTGAAATTTTGGGAACCGTTCTTACTTGCCTAACAATGCAAAATTTTGATATTTGCGACCAGTTTTAACTAATATTTCAATAATTTTCTTTAATAAACATTGCCACCATATAAAAATATTGGTTTTTATCTCGAATTTTTAAAGAAATGTACTAGATGTGGAAACAAGTATGGAACCCGCGTTTAATAAATTAATTACATAATTTTTAAGTAGAAACTATAACATATTAAGTCACAAAATTGAGTATACACCTGCCATAACTTTTAAATGAAAACATAAAAAGACAAACTAATAATTTGGAATTAATGACTGTTTCCATACGGAGTGGCATCGATTAATCAAGATTTTGGGTTGTTTCACTTGTGATTTTAACCCATTCTTTTCTTTAAACTGTTTTTAAATGATATTTACTCATGATATGATGCATTTGGGCAGATTTTTCCAACTGCGACCATAAATTTTCAAGAACGTTGAGATTAGTTGATTATGATGGAGTGTGCAACACCGTTCTGCAATTGTACAACAGCCACAAATGAGCAATTTTAGCTGTATGCTAAGGATCATTATCGTGTTGAAAAATGACGATCGTTCGTAAATCCAACTTTTCAGCACTTTGCTTTAAATTATTTTTCAATATGTTCAAATATTGAATTTTGTCCATAATCCCACCAATAAACAATAAGCTTTCCTCGCCATTGTCTGATATATAGCCCCATACCAGGACAGAGTCACCTGCATACTTGACAGTAGGGATGGTGTTTTTAGGAAGCAACTCACAATTACGCTTCTTCCAAACCTAGAATCGCTCATGATATCTAAAAATATGAAATTTATTATCATCACTGAATATAACTGGATTCTAGAAGTCTGCAGATCTTCACATATAATTTGTAGCAATTTCTTTTGGTTTCGGTTAGAAAATTAAAGATTTTCTCCTGACCACATGATCATTAAACCAGTTTCCTCGAGTACTCTTCTAATTGTTTCTGCAAAAACATGCTTTTATATCGTTGAAGTGGTTTCAGCAATTTTTGGAGCACACTCACCTTTGGAATTTCTGTCACTTTTAGTAGGATTCTTTTCTTGGTTATGTCATCCAGCTTCTCCTTCCATCCTTTTCCGGGAATATTTTTAATGAGTCCCAATTCTTTATACTTTTTGATGATTTTTTTAACACACCCGTGACTTAGTTGAATTATTTTCTAAATTTTTAAAGAGATTTACCTTCTTCAGCCATTTTAACGATCAGCTCTTTAATTTGATCCGCAGTTTCCCTCCTGGACACTATTTTGAAGCACAAAAATTAATATTTCTACAAGAAACTAAATCCAATGTCAACATTAAATGCAAAAACTTCAGTAAAATAGTAGTAACTAATTTATCAGGTTGTGGTCATTTTCTGCAAAGTGTATACTTAACTTTGGAACATCAATTCATGACATTTAGTCAGAGAATGCAAATAATTTTATTATTTTAATTTCATGTTTTTTTTATATAAAAATCTTATTTAAGGGGTTATTTATCATTCCTGTTAAAAAAAAAAAAAAAAAAAAAAAAAAAAAAATAAGATGTAAAACTTTTTACCATATGTTTGTATTTTCAAAGAAAAGAAAGAGAGGTGTATATTCAATTTTGGGAGCCACTGAAATGTTTAGTTCTGAAATAGTCGTATAACCATTTTTCAAAAATAATATTATCTTTAATGAATCTTTTATATGTCGAAATCGATAGTTCAGATTTTAAAAAAAGAAAAGAAAATCGCTTATATATATATTCTATGTTGTGGTAATTTTAAAGCATCGACACACAAACTAGTACTTTCTCTCTTGAAAATAAAAGAAGTATACTATACAAAGTTATTAATCTATATGATTATGTAGATAATTACAAACATATTCATCGTACAGTCAATCATTTTAGAATCTTTAGTTGATCGCAGTGGCCTTGTGGTTATGGTCGTGATACCGGCGTTCTTTAAGTCGTTTATGAGTTCGAGTCCTAATACCACTATAAACTGAGGCGGAAATCTGGACTGACACACGTTAAGTCTGTTAAGGCTCCAAGTCCTCCCATTGGCTTGGTTTGGAAGTTTGATGTAATCAATGTCCGATGTCATCCTTATCACTTGACTAGGGTGAAAAATTACGAGGTCCATCACCAATAGCCCTCGTGTCTCTTCTAAGTGCAACGTTCATAAATAATCAATAAATTTATAAAAAATCTTAATTTTAGCAAACTACATAACAGGTCATAAAAATCAAAAATTTCCCTCCCCAGAAATGAAACGTGATTTATCGTTGGGTAAAATAACCCAGCGTGAAATTACGATTAAATTCCAAATGTCTAAGCAATTGGATGCTATCATAAACTTGGTTAACTTCCGAACTCTAAAGATAAAGTTATATTAAGCTGAAAATTTGAAGCTTTCTGAAGTCACTCTATACTAAAACTGCTATTAAACGGCTAGTCTAAGGCGCAACCCAAGAACTTACAAAAAAAAAAAAAAAAAAAAAAAACTAATGCTAACATTCCAAATATAATTTATTAACATAAAATCTTTCTGAACTTCTTATTCCTCCTCAGCTGAAGAATCGTCGATTCTTCGGCTCCTGTTTCAAAGTTGAGGTCAGGGTCTGGCACCCTGAAATGGATTGCAGTGTACATCATTTTGTCAAGCTTTAGTAAACATTATATTTCATGCAAATGCATCTCATTTTTCACATAACATTCAAGAAATTGATGAATGACGCGATCTGATCACGAGACGGAACAATGCAAAATGCGAACTTAACGCAGCATTAAGTGTTAATATTAGTCGCGATCCCTAATTACGCCGCGATGTGACCAGATGTATAACATAAATACAGTTATGAAATGATTATACATAATTCATGCAAAATAACAAGACGGCTACTCTTAAAAAAACAAGTCAATGCATAAACAAGTGTTATACTTTAACAAATACTTACAATTTAAAAGTTCCATTCTGTATAACCAACTTTAGCTACTTTCCATCCGGAAAGATCACCAACTTGGTGATTTACAATTAAAAAAATTTGAACTTTCCATTAAAGTTCTCAGCTCTTAGTGGAGTTAGAGCCAAAGCTGTTTGCCGTATTGGAACTGAAGCCGTTAAAATCAAAGACTTGCTCTCCCAAAAATATCTTCTCATTGAGTCAAATGGAATAACAAAAAGTAATACAACCTGATATTTAGTCTTGGCTTTTCGTTGCGGACGAGAATCTTGTGGAAGAACTACCTTCTAGACTGGGAGAACGGCTGTCGTTTTAGATTCCTTGTAATGGATAGGCGTGACTCGAGACTGGCTTCTTTAAGATCCTTGTGGCATGGCAGTGGGATCCCATGGTCTGCTTCTTACTGATAGCTGTTGAGGTCGGACTTCGATCCTCAATGGCTGGTTTCTTGTAGACGACACTTGTGGTCGGACTCCGCTTCTCCGTTGCAGGTGTCTGGGGTGGTTATTTGCTGACGACGTCGGAGTAAAGGCTCTCATCCTGCGGTGAGGTGGTAACTACATATAGTTCCGCTCTTTCATCAGTTGAATTATAACCTTGCATCATGCGATCAGCTCTTTGCTGCACTCGGATCCCTCGACCAAGTTGATTAGACGGCTTTTCATGCTAACTGGCACTCGAACTTCTTCTAACCGAGTGACTGAAGAACTTATTACTATTAGAGGTAAAGGGAAAATTTTGATTAATATATTATTATTTACTATTCAAGAAATTTCGGATCCGATTTCGCAATTTCGCAAACTTCCTTCTCACAGCTCGTAGCCGACTCTGAAAGGTTTTAATGACATTTTCAAATTCTCTCTTAAGTTGATTACAAGTCTCTGCTGGTTTTATATACATTGAATTCAACGTAATTGGAGAGCGATCAAAATTTTGGTTACGATCAACATTATGTTTGCAGATCCTCTGGAATTGCGCATTTCTTGTTTGCACAACTCTATGTGGAACAAGAGCATCATTTCACTTATAGCGATATCTATTCAAATTTCTCCGATTTTGAATTGACCGGGAATGGTTCTCAACTTCACTTAAGTGACGTATTTCATATTTAGATAGAAACTGCAACAGTTCAATCTTAGAGGTTGGTTTACGGACTTCAAGATAGTCCAGAACAGGAGTTAACATTCTCAACATTATATGTTGTATTAACTCAGTTTCCGGGTACAGTAAATTTAGCCAAAGCGCAATTTTTAACATGTAATACACAAAATCTAATGGAGATTGATTTTGTTGTTTAGCCGAATGGAATTCCGCTTCTAATCGCGTACGATCACGCACTACCGGAAATGCATCTTTTAGAGCTGCCTGTATGTTCTCAAAGTCAGTAGCTTCTCCATCAGTAGCTTGTTTAAAGTCAGCCCCGATCACATCATACTAATCGCGTGCGCTGCCTCTTAAATGATTGCGTAAATATGCGCAATGCAGTTCTACCGGGATATTATAGAAAGTTATATTGTCCTTTACGCTCTGTAGAAATTCTACTACATTCCTATTTCCATTGAAATACTTAATTGGAAAAATTACTACTCCTGGTGGGGCTCTTTCTCTAGGAGTGGGAACGTTTGGCCCCAGTGTGACGCCTGCCCGACCCGGGCTGCCTCTTGTGCCATAACTAGATTCAATTATTAAACACTAAGACACAATCAAAGAGATACTAGAACAATATATACGGAATTTATTAACTTCTATTTACTATAACAACAATTATATATGCTCTCCTGGGGAACATTTCTACTAACTAAATTCAACCCACCAATAGTAATCTAACAGACTATTACCACTAATCCTTCCTCGACTGAAACTCAAACTCCGCAACTAATGTAGCAATCTGGAACACTAAATCTCTGTAAATACCTCGCCTTTAATCCTATTGTCTATTTCAAACTCTCTTTTCAACTCCTCCTTCAACCTCTCTTTCCACTTCTTCAGATTCTTTCCACTTCTCCTTCAGCCTCTCTATATTTTCTCCCTCAGCTTCTCTTTCATGACTTTCAGTCGGAGTTTATATATTCCCTAACTCTCCCGTTTTACTTCATTTCCACCTGCTTTATCTGCATATTCACGTTTCATTTTTGGTTGGGCAAAGGTTGTTTAGCAAAAGCAATCAATCTCAATTAAAGGTCCCTAAGGTTAGTGAAGAGAAACCGCGAATATCCCAATGTCACAAGCTGATACATATTATGAATCTCATCTTAAAAATAAAAATCAAATTCTAAATAATACTGTCTTCAACCTAGAACTTAAAATAAAACATATGGAACATCGAGTAGTCTACGTGATTTGAAGGTCCAACGGCTAAACAGCCGCTTTTGCTTCGTCTAAAGTGACATGACAATGGAAACAGGACTTGAAAAAAGGATCAAGGGGAGATGGAAGTCGTTCTATCCTTGTTTAAAAGGGAGCTGCAAGTGTGGAAACAAATTGAGCGACAGGAAGCCACAATACATTAGAAAACATGGTTAAAAAAGCACTGAAAAGTTAAAATCTACTCCTACCGTCATTACTGTAAGTAAAGACAACGATTTTCATGAATTAAAAAGAAAAGGAAAGTAAAATCTCCCAAGAATATTATAGATATGAATTCAATTTTTTTTAAAAAAAAAAAAAAAACAAGAATTTAAATTTCCATTGAACAACAAATATTCTAAACTTTCTGATGAAGATTCAGACATAGAGAGCAATGATGATTTCTTCTCTGATAGGGACGATATCATTTCTCAAGTAGTTAGTAGTAATAAAACTAAAAATAAAAAAAAATAAAAGTAATAATAGTGATGAATACGACTTAGAATTAATCGACGTATTGAAAGAGGAAGCTAAAGAAACCCTTCCCCAATCATCTTACCTAATATTGAAAACCGAAAGCAACTCTCGAAAATATGATGAAATTGACAAAATGCGAGCTCAAAGGCGACTTTAAAAGATTTAGTTTTAAAAAAAAATTCCCCCTACAGTTGAAGCATTCAAAACAATCCAAAATCATGATCAAGAGAAGAATTTAGAAGTTCACACATTTGAATTACATACTGAGAAAATCCTTAAAAATATATAATTAAAGACCTCCCAATTAATTATCTCTACACTAAAATAATTAAGGAATTAGCTGAATTTAATCTAATAGTCAGTTAATGTAATAACAAAATAATTAAATAATTTGCAGTCTGATGTCCATCTGGTCTTAAAATTTAATATGCTAAATAAACTACCCCCCTCCCTCCAGATTCAGAGCTTGAATGCACATGATATTAAATCAAAAATAAGAGAACTCCAAAATCTCATAGATGATTACAACCCTGGCATCCTAGGAGTCCAAAAAACTCACCTCAAAACCTCTGAAAAATTAAAAATTCAAAATTACAGTTGTTCAGGCACTCTCGCCACTTGGCGATGGTTACTCCCGCCGAGAGCACTTGGCTCCCTTTTCAAATTGTAGCAATCCTGGCGTGTGCCAGTGAAGGAAGAAAATTGTACTTCAATGTTACTTTTTGTATGAGCTACCGAACCAAATCGACTATTTTTGTCGGGGAACATAACCCTCTCGGGCTTTAATCCCCTGTGAATTGGCTATTATTTGAGGTGAGACTGAATTTTGGTTTTACACTTGCCCAGAAGTTAAGATTTAGATATTAAGATTATAAAATAAAATTACAGTGCAATAGCTTTTTAGACAATATTAAATTAATTTTGAAAAATATGCTGAATATATATTATTAATATTAGAATATCACTAGTTGAAGTACTTGTGTTGTTAAAATTAATCCCAAAGAGAAGATGGTTGAAATTCATGAGTTTAGGCTTAGGATATTGCAGCAGTAGTCTATTGGATTCCTGCTTGCTTGTTCAGTCTGGTCGCAATGAGAGCGCGCTCTGTGATTGGTCGATGGTGTGGTGTGTTAATTCTTTATATATAGGTGGGTGCGTAGGGGTGATATTTTGTTAGGAGTGTGCTTGTGTTACCAGTGTTTTTGTAATATAAGTGAAATTAAAGAATTAAAATTTCTCGTGGTCTGTGTAGTTGTGGGTTGTTTCTGAGTGGGGTGTACTTTTCTATTTCTTGAATGGTTTTATTGTTTGAGGTATCAATTTTTTGGTAGAAATTTTCTGATAATTTTTAATGAAGTTTTTAATTGAGTATCTGATGTCTGTGTTTCTCATGTACCAGTGTGCTCTTACTATCATTCTAATGGTGGAATTTTGGGATTTTTCTAATAAATCTAGTGTTGTGTCAGCACAATGCGACCAGACTGGGCTGGTATAGGTCAGGATAGGTCTTAGTATCAGGGTGTAGATAAGCAATTTATTACGTCTACTTAATGTAGATTTACGCGAAATAAGGGGGGAAATATTATTTACTGCAGAATTATACTTCTTTTTAATTCGTAGAACGTGTTGTTTAAAAGTGAGGTTTTTTTTATCCAACGTTACACCAAGATATTTGGTGTCTAGAGTATATTTTTGTTTTCCAGAAAAATGTCTGGTTTTATTTTTCTGTAGTTTCTGGAGAAGAAGATGGCCTCTGTCTTGGAAACGTTCAGGGCTATTTTCCAAGTAAAGTACCATGCTTCTAGTTTCTGTAGGTGTTCGTTTAGTGCTTGGCCTATTTTTGGTGAAAAGTAGTGTCTTGCTAGTATCGCAGTGTCCTCTGCATACATGCATATTTTTGTATTTTGGTGTTTAGGGATATCGTTCACGTAGTAATTGAACAAGGTGGTTGAGAGGATTCCTCCTTGCGGGACTCCAGATTCAACTTTTCTTGGATTTGATAGTTGTTTATTAATGGTGACTTGAAAGCTTCTATTGTGTAGATATGAGTTTATTATTTTTACGAGATATGCAGGGGTGTTGTAGTTTATCATTTTGAAGATTAAACCTGTATGCCAGACTCGGTCAAAGGCTTTCTGGATATCCAGGAAGACCGCACCAGTGTTTTGACTTTTGTAAAATCCAGTCTTGATGAATTCCACTACTCTGAGCAGTTGGTGTGATGTGGATAATTTCGGGCCGAATCCATGTTGTTCGTGGATGATGATATCGCTGTCTTGTAGAAATTTTGATAGTTTTTTGTGGATTATTTTTTCGGCTAGTTTGCTGACGATTGGTAATAAGGAAATTGGTCTACAGTTTTCTGGTCGTGTAGGATCCTTACCCGGTTGTATGAGCTAGAGACCAACAAGGTCAGAGGCAACAAGCCTCACTCACTTATCGTAATAAATAATTACAACAAGTAATTGTCGTCATTTCCAACATACAGTCCACTTACACTCTCCGAACATTTTGGTCCTAGCAACTCGGAGATCCGGCAAAGTCATTTGAAATTTGAAAGTTTCACTTAAGCCTAAATCATGGCTGTTGTAGTTGCTCTAAACCGAAAACGCGGTAACCTTAAAGGTCAACTAACGAAACTTCTAATGCCATAACAGATGAAGAAACTATGGATATACCTCAACAGGAGGCACAGCTTGAAATACTAAAGAAAGTTCAGGAAAAATTTGAAGTCTTAAAAGAAGACTACTATAAATCGGCTTCTGACGAGGAGTACCTAACCAAAGAAGCAAGCCTATCGGAGATCGACCAAGAGATCCAACATTTAGAGGTAAGAATTAAAAGTCAATTTATTACTTTGATTCATGATAACAAAGAATTAACTGACAACGAGAAACTGTTCTATTTGAGAGGTTCTCTTAAAGGAGAGACCAAAACAATTGAAACTCCAGATGACAGTTATCCGTCTCTTTTTCAGGCTTTAGAAAAGAGATACGAAAACAAAAGGATGTTCGTAGATAGTCACATAAAAAGCATTTTAAATTTGCCGACACTTAAGCATGAATCAGCTAAAGATTTGCGTTATTTCTTAGACTGTTTAAACAAAAATCTGAGATCCCTAAAGGTTTTAAACTTTGAGAGAGATGAACTGTCTAATTTGTTATTTCTCAACATTATTCTTGAGAAATTAGATGGCGAAAGCCGCAAACAATATGAATTGACCTTAAAAGATAATGAGGTCCCAGATTTTGACGAATTTTTAAATTGGTTAGAAAGAAGAAATCAAATTCTAAATAGTATTAACTCTAATGCTGTTGTAAAACTTAACCAAGAGAAACCAAAATAATTTTTGTCAAGAATAACAAACCCACTAAAAATTGCCGTGTGTGTAATTTAATTCATCCAATTTATCACTGCTAGAAGTTTAAGGAAATGAAATTAACAGATAGATTACAAATCGTAAAAAGGTTTAAGCTTTGCTATTCCTGCCTTAATTCACATTTAAATTTTAATTGTGCTAGTAATGGTGTTTGCCACGTGTGCAAGAAAAAATCCCATCACACTCTGTTACATAAGCATTCAACAGCGGTCATCAATCAAACTCCACTCGTTGAGTCACCGACTCCGATCCAAAGTGTTCACCCATGCAAAGTATTTCCCCCCATCATTTAGAGCCCCAAGTATCTCTTTTAGCGGACGGAAATCAGAAAAGTGTTTTGATAAACATAGCAATAATTTATGTGAAAAACTCGTTAGGAAAAAAAATACCATTGCGTGGAATACTCGGTTCTGGCAGCGAATCGAATATCATATGTTAACAAGCAACTGATTTATTAGGTTTGCCAAAACAAAAGACACACATTCCGATTTCTGGCTTGAATGACTGCTCATTATTCGTGAAAAACAAGGTGCCAATGAAGGTAGAAAATTGTTATTCGATGTTACTTTTTGTATGAGCTAAAGACCAACAAGGTCTGAGGCAACAACCCTCACTCACTTAACGTAATAAACAATTACAACAAGTAATTGTCATCATTTCCAACATATAAACCACTTACACTCTCTGAACAACAGGAAAGAAAGTTTTGACAGGTAAACCCATCGGGGTAGAGGAACTTCAATAATAATTAAAAATAGGATTCATCATCATATGATTATTACAAATATCTCTACCTTAGAAAATACCACCCTTCATATCAAAGACAACAAATACTTCGCACTTCCTACTATTTACCATCCCCACAGTTATCCCATTAACCATAACGATCTTATCAATATCCTCTCAGATAACCCCATCAGAATTTTAATAAGCGACTTTAATGTAAAACATTAATCCTTAAACAGAGGCAAGGCAAACAGATCTGGCAAAATTATCCACGCGTTGTATAACACTAATCACTTCCAATTATATGCTATCGTCTCACCCTCACTTTCCTTACAATAATAATAGTTACTCTATAATGGATTTTACTATCCTCCAAAAAATTTCATTCTACAATATTGAAAATGTTAATGAACTACCTAGCGACCATAATCCTATACTAATTGACATCTCTTTCAGTAAAATTCTCCCTACCCCTCTTCGCCCTCTAAAAATTACTAATTGGATCCATTATCAAGAAATTCTATATAATATCACAAAAGGTAACCCCATGATTAATAATATCTTTGATCTAGACCAATCAATCACATCCTTTACAACTAATATCAAAAAAGCAATTTACCTTGCAAGTAATACCATATCCATCCACCTACCCCCCATCTTAAACTCCCACCTCATATCAGAAATTTAATTAAAGAGAAAAATAGGCACAGAAAACAATGGTAAAACACCAGATACCCTCCTTTGAAATCCATAATTAATAACCTCAAAAAGCAAATTAAAAATGAAATCAATACCTTTAAAAACAAAAAAATGGAAAAACCTACTCTGACAGCTTAATACTGAAGATAACTCTCTTTTTAATATGAACAAAAAGCTTTCTAATAAATACTATAATATCCCCCCACTAATAGGCAACAAGGGTCTGGTATTCTCTGATAAAGAACAAGCCGATTTGCTTGCCCATAATCTTGAATCCTCACTCCAGGGATGCTCGCTCCAAATCCATATTATGATGACCGTATTAAAAAAACAGAATCAATTGTTAAAAATTATCTTGAAGCTCATACAAATTTTAATTTCTCCTCCATCTTCACCCCCCTTCTGAAATAGCTACCATAATTAAAAAGTTAAACAAAAAGAAAAACCCCTTAGAGGATGGTATTCACAATCAGGCCTTTAAATTCTTTCCTCCCAACGCACTTACTAATCTCAATTTTTTTTAATAAATGTCTCATGTATGCACATTTTCCCCAAAAATGGAAACATCAATTATTATTCTCTTCCCCAAACCCGGCCCAAACATCCCCATTCTCTCCAACTATCAACCTATCAGCCTACTAAGTTCTACCTCAAAAATATTTGAAAGAATCCTGTTAACAAGAATACTCTCATTCATATTTCCACTAACACTTCTTCCAGATTCACAATTCCACTTCCTTAATAACCTCAGCACTGTACATGAACTACTAAGGGTTGTGAATGCCATTACTGCAGGATTTAATTCCAAACAAGTCTCTGAGGGTATCTTCCTAGACATATGAAAAGCTTTCGATCACTTGCGGCACGATGGATTGATCTTCAAAGTAATCAAATCAAATTCTCCCCACCCCTATATAATAGTTATCTTAAATAACTACCTTAAAGATTGAACATTCCAAGTTAAGCTTAATAATACTCTCTCTACAATATGCCATATACAAGCCGATCAACCTCAAGGATATGTAATTTCTCCAATTTGCTATAATTTGTACACATATGACTTCCCTGAAAATCCCTACAATAGCCTTTGTTTATAAGCAGAGGACGCAGAAATCTTTACCCGAGGAAAAAATCCTATCAACGTAATAGATAAAGTACAAAATCTACAAAATAAAAAAGTGGAGGACACTCTGGAGGATTGCTGCAAACACTAATAAAACTAAAGCTCTCATATTTAGAAAGGGTCATGCCCCTCCCCCTCCTAATAAGAAACTCAAATTCTTTAATGATCAAATATCTTGGGACTCTGAGGTCAAATACTTATTAGTTATCCTGGACTCCAAACTCACCTTCAAACTTCATATCCAATCAATAATTGACAAATGCTGGGCCCAAATCCATAACTGTATTCCTTTAATTGGCAGAAATTCAGTACTAACTCTTACTAACAAATTTCTTCTCTATAAAGAAGTAATCCGTCCTTTCCTACTTTATGCTTCCCCAACTTGGGGCCATGCTGCACCTACCCACATTAAAATAATATAGTTCCTTAAAAATAAAATTCCCCACATGATTACTAACTCACCTTGGTGTGTCAGAAATTCTGTCATACACAAGGATCTCAATATCCCTTCTGTTGTTAAACAAATCTACTATCTCTCTAGAAGATTCTATAGACTAACAAATCATAGTAACCCTCTAATAAGAGCCCAGCCCCTTTTTGCACCGAATAATGGAACCCATGCCCTTCCCTACTAATCTTGCAATAATTATTTCCATCTAATTCCCCCATAACACTTTGCATTCCAGCTCAGACCCCTTCAATCAAATCCTTCGTCACTCCTTCAGTAATCTGTTTTAGTCAACCATCTCACTCCAAGCCCACCACCATAATTTTTTTCAGCTGATGATCTGCTATTTCTTACCCCGCTGCATCTCTACCTCTTTTCTCTTGAGCTCGTTTGCTGACTATTGTTGTACACTCAGCCAAACAAGAACCATTTTTACCCTTCCCTTCCTTCTTCTTCTGCTTTCATATAAAAAAAAAAAGTTTGAATAATATAAAATCTATTGTAATGTCACATTAATAAAAAAAAAACCCTAAAAATTCATATAAAATAATATTCTGTTGGAGTTGGATACGAGATTGATGTTGGAAACTAAAGCATTTGGAGCATTATCTAGGTTTATCTATGAAAACTTTAATATTATGGCAACATTGATCCTAGTATTGTTATCAATACTGGTGAAGTTTCCAGACTTGTTCCAGATTTGACATATCGACAAATCTCAACTATTTCTAAATCATTTGTGTTTTTCAATTTGGTGGCTAAATCTGTCAGTGATACATTAGTAGGAATTTCGAAGAGGAGAAATCGATGAGAGATTCTTTCTCATATTATATTAGTCTTAATAGAGAATTTTAATAATTTTTCTAACGATTTTGTCTATCCTGTACATACAGGGTCTTCTGTAGAAAGTTTAATTGTTTAATTTTTCTATTTCTGGTAAAGGACATGTTTAGAATGTACGCATGACTTGGAATTTTACCTTTAATTTCTGCATGTAATAGTAGGAGATCAGTCTTTGGAATATGAGAATGCCCCTGATTATGTTCCAAAAGAATATTTATCTTAGTTATTTTCTTTTTTTCCTGCTCGTTTTATAAGTTCTTTATAACTCAAGGTTGTTTTAAAGTAGTTATCATTTCCTATCTCTATCATGGTCTCCATAGGAGGCGGCAACTATTCGTCCATATCTTGAGTTACAAATTACGAACGACCCAGATTGGGTCTTTTCGTTTCGAAAAATAAATAAATAAATAAAAGGTAATCTTACTGAAATGTAATGTAAATGTAGGCAATCTTAACCGTTGAGCAAAAAATTCAATACCTCATTCCTTGTAGGTAAGGAATAAAATAAGAAAGAAACTCAAAAGTTTTGAACGGAGCTCGAACAACTTTAAGTTAATTGGCGCTAGAATCGGATAACATTCGATTCTTTAAACACTACCTTCTTTCCTTTTCACGGTGATAGGTCTTATTCAACACAATGTCAATTCATAAGATCATATTCAAAAAGTTGCAGAATTTCTTATCTCTACTCAAAGACTTTTTCTTAATCTGCATCGAATATTGTAAGTTTAACCTTGTATTCTGAGTGATCAGGACTTTGAATCTTTGAATTAAGTTCAAGCAGATTTTACACATCCATCTAATTCCCCCTAACACTTAGCATTCCACCTCAGACCCTTTTAATTAAATCCTTTATCACCCCTTCAATAGCCTCTTTCTCAGTCAACCATCTCACTCCAAGCCAAGTATCATCATCTATTCAGCTTATCACCAACTATTTAATATCCTGTCGTCATGCCTACTCTCCTCTTTTGAACTAGTTTGCTGACCACTGTTACACACCCAGCCAGAGACGTCTTAAGGCATGGGTTAACTGGGCCCGGGCCCAGAGCCTCGCCTATGAGTGGGCCTCGTCTCGTTCTCTACTCAGTCTCAATAAGATCAAGATCATAATAATTTTAATCATCAAGTGTTATTCCCGGATATGGCTGGTTTAAGGCAATTGCTTCTATATTAAATATTTATATTTACAACGTTTGCTAGAATCAGGGAAAATATTAGTTTTATTTCTAATGCGAGATATGTCCATTTTATTGATAAAAATACTGCTGAGAGAAGGACACTCACAGACATAAACAGACACTCCTTCCAGCGACCTCTTATTTATTTGCACACATGAGTAAAGGATAGCTCATGAATGGACAAGAGATACACTTAAGCCCCCAATAGAAATGACAAAAACACATTCCCTATTTTATGGGCTAATAAAAAAAGAGGGCTGAAATGATCCTGAAGGAAATCACACTTTTTTGAAGAAACGAGTGTCCTACAGTTCTAAATCGGCATTTCCCTTCTATAAATTTAATTTCTTCGAAACAGTAAAATGTAATTATGTTATCTTTGAACTGTTTTTCTTTGAACTTTAAGATAATATACAAATATTTATATCGCACAAAAGGAAGTAAAATAATATGTAATTGTAATTGCTTTTTTTGTGCAGATAGTTATAAAAATAATATCCAGTTTTAAAAAAATCTGCTTTGTTTTGTAAATTAACTCTCTCCCTTCTGAACAATATGAAATAATCTCTTAACTGCTTATAAAATTATATATAAATATTTCAATGTACTCTTTAGAATATTTTTATACTGATTAATATGCATAAGTACGCGTTTTCTTCATTTTGATTGCACTATGATCCTCCGAAAGGATTTTTAATGTGTATTGTAATTCAGAGAAACATTTCTATTTGCTTCTAATATGGAAAGCATTATTTTACTCGTTTAAAAATTTAAATGACTGTCCTTTTTATTGTTATTGAAACCCAAATAAAAAAGAATATTTATAAAACGAATAAATTACATTATTACAGATTTTTGTAATGTAATATAAGTGTAGAAAAACAATCATATAACCGTAATCCTAGAGTACGATTTGATAATTAGATAAATAAATGCCAATATAATAATTTAATGTTTTAAGAGTAAACATCAAAAATGGAGAAATTCTCGTCATGCACAGAACAAAATAAGAAATTTTTACTCTATAAGACTCTAACAAGAAATTTTTACTCTATAAGACCCTAACAAGAAATTTTGTATTTTTCGGCAGAAAATTGAAATTTATTACATATACTTTAATTTTAGTTCTTATACTTTAAAACTTATAATGTTTTTATACTTTTTCACGTATTAATACTTTATTACTTACTAATACTTTATCACATATTGGTATAAAATACTTTTAATAAAAATTGTTTACATAAATATAATTTTCCTAATTAATAATTTATGTAATAATATTTTTTAATTTTTAGAATCTATGACTTCCTTTATATCATAATTCTTTATTTCATTTGATAAGCATAATAACAAGTATATATTTATATATATTTCGTATAGTTACAAATATATATTTTTCGGAGAACTTTTAAGAGATTCCAAATATTATGTAAGACAATACATATATAATTAAACAGAAACCTAAAAACCTTTTACAGATTTATTTTCTGCATATCATTTCCATTAAAATGATTTACTCAATATTTCCTTAGATATGATTTTACATTTGCAATGTTTTTTTTTTTTAAATAATTAAGGAAATCTAATAATGAACTGTATGCGATAAAACTAATATTGATTTATATTAGTACTTAGTACACATGTAACATATATCTGCATAATAATAATAATTGGAAATATAACATTTTGTACATTAATAATAATAATAAAATAATCATAATATAAAAATAGGAAAATTGTTTACAAGAAGTAATAGCTTAATTGAAGCTTTGTTCTTTCTATCCACGAAAGAGTTAAAAGAGATTATTTAAAAAAATTAGATCTTACAACCTTCAGAATTCCTACGAAAACGAGAGAATTATATATATTACTCTCATTTTATACACCAGAACACAGGAAGTGTATGATGAACCACCACAATCAATTACAGTTATCTAGTCGCGTAGACAACCAACTTATTATACAGTTTTAGTTTAGTCTTTATTAACGTCGCACTAGAAGCAACACGAGGGCTATTGGCGACGGACGTTCGTAATTTTGAACCTTGGTCAAATGACGAGGACGATACCTGAGCTGGCCCCCCCTCTACTCGGTGGGTGTTTAGCGGCCAAGGATCGAAACCTCGATTGAACGAAAACCGCCGGTCACCAATCCGATTGAGCCTGGATCGCTTAGTTAATGATGAATTACAGGCAACGGAAACTCGACTTTATGCTAAAAAATTAAAAATTAAGATGAATGGATTAGAAGTTACTTTTTTTAAACTATCTATTGGAATAACATTTTAACACGTAATGAGAAAGTAAATCTATTTCTCCAGAGTAAAAATATAGATTTGTCGAAAGTGTTAATTCATTAAATCGTTAATGATATATACTAAAACCAAAAGAGTCTCTTTTGACTATTATGAGTCAAAAGCTAAAGAAGTATCCTTTATAAAGGAATAGCAAAGTGTTCACAAGGCTGTGTTAGGGTAATTCCTTGAATGAAATAGAGACACCCACACAACGTTTCAAAATAGCCACAACCAGAAATTTAAAAAAGAAACCTTTTTACCAAGAGTCAATTCTCTAATTTGCAATATACAAACACATATTAAAAAATGTGAGGATTATTTTGAAACGTATTTGTATTTTCGAAAATTTTTCTAATTTAGATGAGGCAAAAATTAAAATAGCATGTGAGAAAATATCAAAATTTTACGATAAAGATATTAATGGAGAGGAACTGAACTTGGGATGTCAACGTTTTAAGCAATTTATGATCAATGATGGCGAAAATCTGAAGAAAAGCAAAGGGAAGAAATGGAAAAAAGGAAGATTAATAAAAAATATAATTCTACAAATGCAGATGAAGAACAGTTGTTGGATGAAAGGACTGGAATTCGGATCAACACACTCTATACATACATGCACAATGAAAGACTATTCACAGTGTTTCCCAATATTGAAATTATGATGAGAACTCTCTTATCAATGACGATTGCTAACGCGAGTGGTGAACGTTCATTTTCAAAACTCAAACTGGTCAAAAGTGAATTGAGATATTGTATGACTCAATCACGTCTAAATAATTTAAGATTGATGAATATTGAAAATAAAATATTATTAACAATTGATTTTGAAGACCTAATTAATGATTTTGCGAATTTAATATGTAGAAAACGTATATTCACATGAAACTTCATTTTACTATGGATCGCTTTTATTGAACTGTACGTGTATAAACACCAAATTATATTAAAGGGTCGCAGGTGGGACCTATTTTTTCATAAGGGCCCAGGGCCTCAAGAAGTCTTAAGACATCCCTGCACCAAACATTTCCCCTTCCTTCTTCTGCTTTCATATCATCAAAAAAAGTTTAAATAATATTTTATTTATTGCTATTGTAATTTTACAATAATAATAATAAAATTTTAAAAAAATCATATAAAATAATGCTCTCCTCTTGCTGAAGGTTAGACATAGTCTATTTTAAGCATTGAGTGGTTAAAAAAATGATATTAAAAATGATGTAAAAAATTTTATAATCTTATCTTATAAGATTTGTAAAAAAAATATTTAAATCCATTAAAAATCTCATTTTCATTTTAAATAATTCATTCACTTTCCTGTCCTCTTTCCTCTCCCTTTTCTTTTATTTATGTTTTTTTTTTTAAATTAATATGTGCATTAAGTATATTTTTAATATGCTTATTTTAATATTAAAAAAAATCAAGGCTTCAATATGGTACGGAGTAAAGAGTCCACCGGACTGGCACTCACCACTATTTGATTGTTGATTGTTAGAATTTACACAATCATGAAGATCTAGGAACATAAGGCTACGACTTAGGCTCCAAATACACTTCAGTGTATACATTGAAGTGAGGTGAACTGAGTCTTTCGCTGTTGCTCAAAACATTGAAATTTTTTTATTTTTCTCTTGTCACGGAAGTAGAGTATGAGTTTGAGTACACTTGTTGTTGATAAAATTTTAGTAGGAAAATGGAATCATTTTTGAGATCCGATCGAATAACTTTAGTTGCTGCTATTGGCGCTGGTGTTGTTTTAGGAATCAGTGGAATATATCATTACTACAAGGCAAATAAGTTAGTGAAAACTAAGTTAAATTATCTTAGTGGTACTGTTGATAATCTTAGACGAGAATTAGATGAACTGAAATTAGCATCTAGATCAGACAAGGAAAAATCTCATAGATCACCAATTGGAAAAGGAAATACTATTAGTTCATCAACGCCTGGAAATAGATTTTACAGTTTCACAAGCAGTCTTGATGATCCCGATGAAGAATATTTTGATTTCACTGACACGTAAGTCAAATAATTATTGATAAATTGGAATTTTTTTGTAAGCAAATCAGCACTTAAAAATATTTTTATTTTGTGTGTTTGCACTCATTACTTCCTTTACATGTATTTTCAAATAATTATCTTTTAGTTCAGCAGCTTGCCAAAATGAGATTGTGTTATCTTTTTTAATGCCAAAGATATTGAGATAGATCAGTGTAATTTTTTTTCTATATTTATAAAGGTATGTAGCAGCAATTTTGGTTTTGAAATTAAGTTGTGATAGTTCATAAATTTTTGTGAAATCTGCATTTATATGCTCTTAAGTTTAGAACAGTTATAACAAAATTAAAATTTTTGAAGCTGTACTAAGATTAGATTAGATAATATTATATTAGTTCAAATCTTAATTCTGTACTCCTGATTTAAATGATGCTAATATGACATTATACTGTAAATATTTTTAGACAAGCATTAGGAGAATTAGATCAGGAAAAAAATCATGTTAATCAACCTCTGGGAAAGGAAGTTGTACACTAATTCCTAATTATGGTTTTTACAGCTACATACTTAGCCTTGATGTTCTGACAAAGATGTTTTTTATCCTTTCATGTAAATTAAATAACTTTTCAAACATTAATATTTGTTGAATTTCATGGGATTTGAATTATATTGTTTTGAAATATATTCAATTCTTTATTATGTGTATCATGTCTAGAGCTGTGTTGTAATTTTATTTTTTTAACACCTGCATTATTACTGAATAGGTACTTTTTTTTAAAGTCCTACCTTTGAGCATTTTTTTTTTCTTGTGATATTTCAATCATTGGTGTTAGTTAATAAACCTAGCAATATTTCTACAATTCTTAATAACCTAGAGGATTTTATAAAAAACCTAGAAATAAAACAGACAGGGAACAATAGTATCCAATAAAGCCAAAGTCTTAAAAAAATATGGCCGAATGATCCAATATGTTGTGGAAAATTCATGATATGGTATGGAACATGTAATTTTTTTGTCAGAGATCCACAAGTGACACTTAAATTTTTGTTGCTGTTCAGATTTGTCATTTATAGCTTAAATGTGTAATTAAATGCCTGAGGTTTTAGCTTTATGTGGTCGCTTATTTTTAAAGATGTATTATACATTTTTCCAAATATTTAATATGAATAAAACAAATTGAGTATCATAATATTGGAATTTGTTTCTAAATTTTATTAGTGTAGCATATTCTCAAGTTTTATATTTTGCTATCTAATGCTAAAATCCATAATATTTTCATTATAAAAGTTATCTACATCTATCTTTATGCACCCATTTTTTTTTTTTAAATTTTAGGCAATTCTTGTAAACTTGATGTTCTCAAGTTCTTGTTTCATATTTTAAGTGTATTTGTTGGTTTTTGGTGTTTAATATTCAATATCTTTTTTCATACCAACTTTTAATTCTTTCAAAATTGGTGTGCTCAGAAATTATGAATCTTGAGTTTTCTCATAGTAAAAAGTGCACACCATTATTGAATAAGAATGTTCAGTGTAAAATAAGTTCTGAATCATAATGATTTTTCCTTAAATGTTAAATTGTTTGAAATTCTTGATCAAAATATTATTTTAATGATTCAGTATTACATTTTTTGAAATTAAAATCAAGGAGAGTAGGAGGAAAATCACATTAGAATTGTATATTACTTTAAATCAAAATTGTTTTCAAATATCAGTTAAAGCTGTAAATACATGTTTTCTTCTCTCTTCTGGTAGAGTATAGAGGCACCTGTCTTGACTGTCAAATGATCTATATTCTATTTCTTCTCTCCTCTGATAGAGTATTTTTTATTACCTTTTATGCCTACATGTTGTTCTATTTGTTTGTCTTGTTTGTAAATTTAAAGGTGAAACAAAATTTTTAACAATTGATTAATATAAAATAATCAATCTTAAGTCCAATGAAAAAAAAATTAAACTGAAGGTATCATAGCAAAGTTAAATAATTTGACTTGTGATCTTCCCAAGAATATATTTTTATAAGTAATATAAATATTTAATTTTTTCCCCTTAAGATTCCAATTATTCTTTTAAAAATATTTCCCTCTTAAACTCAGTATTTTTGAATATTTTAATACATAAAAATAATATAATGCAGAAGAAAACAATACTCAATATATTATTTAAAACATACTCATTAAAAATTTATGGTACTTCCCTGTTATAGTGGTGCCTGACAATGAATTGTCAAATGTCTAAGAAATATCACCAAGATAGATTGCATCACAAGATAGGCTTCACGAGTTTGGCAGCGACCTTGGCATAATCATAATTTGATGGGCACCATTACAAAAAGGAAAGTACCAAATTTGTTTATAGACTAATTTGTTTTTATTGAAAAATTTGTAGAGAAAAAAAGGTGATCCACCAAACAATACCTCAAAGTTTCACCTTAGTATAGAACATTTTATCTAATAGTTGATAGTGCAAATTTATGATCACCATTAGAACAGCGGTTCCCAACTTTCTTTGTTACCTTTCCTCCAAGCATACATTTTGTGATTACTTTTGTACATACTCTAACTGAATTTTCTGTCATTTTATGATCCTGTCTAGATCTTGCAATTTTATAACTTACTTGAAATTATGCCTCAAGGGCCATTTTACTGTCTTTGCTTTGAAACTGACAGGAAAGAAAAGACTTATTTAGAAAAGACTCTTATTTTCTTTTAAAATACTCAACAGGCATGTCCTTGTGTTTTGGATCATTTGTTTCAAGTTGTGTACAATAAAGTGATAGTTTTAATTTGCTGCTGGTAAGAATATCATTGCAGATTACACAAAGTGGTTTTGGTTCTAACTTTTTCACAATAAAAAGCACATTTGTAAATATTGCTATCATTTTTTTGTTTTTTTCCTTTTCTTCAAATCATGTTCACTAATTGTTTCTTGTTTAGTCAGGTGAGATGGTATCTCACTATAGCTTTCAGTATGTTCATCCTGTGTTGTTTTGAAATTGCAGATACTTCTCTGAAGTTGAAGAATGAACAAATAAGTGCACATTCACCATTTTATCAGACTCAACTAAATGATCCATTTTTAACCTTCAACTGTAAAAGAATTATTAAAAGTTATTTATGCGAGAAGATCTTTACTAAACAAAGCTGCCATATCTCTAGCCGTAAACTAAATCATGCAAGGATTACAAGCATCTGTACAACTGTCTGTTAATGCCTTATCCAGTTGAGAAAAATATCTACCTCAGGAAATTGATCTTGGTTTCTGCTTTGCTATCCAATCAGGAACATAAATTTATTATTTCGTAATATTTTTTACATTAGTGGTTTCAAGTTCCACCATTGCAATAATAATTTCATTTATTATTTTTGTTAACTTGTTTTATGCACCTGGAGAACTCTTGATTGGTAAACACTGGTGTAGAAGATAAGTGTTGTGTAAATTTAGAGAAAAACAACTTTTTTCTTCAAATTAATAGATATATCATTTTATTATTTTTTTTATCTCTTAAGATAATATCTAAAGAGATATTAATCTTAAAAATATAATTGCTATGAATATCTTTCGGAATGGAATTATAAAATAACAGAATAAATAAAAATGTTTTGAATTCAGAATTTTTTTAAATGCATTTGTAGGCAATAATTAAGAAACTTTTTATATTGAATGTATTTTGTGAGACTTATAATTTTTATTAATTTAAGAAAGTATATTTTTTATACAAGCACCTGTAAAAGGGATAGTGATTTAAATTTCTTACAGTCCTTTCAATCTTAAAAAATCTTTCAGCTTAAAATATTCTAATAAACAATTATAGAATAATTCTTTAAATAAAAGGAAGGATAAAGCATTATTAATGCATTCATGGCTTATATATATATGCTGATATTTATTATATCATAATGGAATATAACTAAAAACAATAGAATAATAAAATCATTACAAAATAACATTTCTTTTATTGATATATATTTTCTTATCATTACTCATTATCTTACTCACTATTTCTTATTTATTGAATTACTTTTGTTAATTATGATAAACATGCAAAATTAATAAATAATAATCTGGTTACACAGATACTAATGTCCTTTTAAAAATACTAGCAGTTTTGAAATCACAAGTGCTCATGGCAAAAAGACAAAGCTTTACATTCTAGGTTGCTGTAGTTTGCTCACAACTTGTTTACTTCTGATTTGGTTTCTATACAGTATATTCTATTGTTAAGCTTAATTGATCATTTTAAATTTTTACGAAGATAGAAAATTCAGAGTGATATCTTTAAAAATTTACTATTTTTATATATGTATTTTGTTTGAGTGTTTTAAATTTTTGTTGAGATCATTTCTTGGAATTATATGCACCCCATTGCAAAAGAAATACTGGTTTAGGATTTTGAGAATAGATAGTGTTTATTATCCATTCTCATCTTTATTCAGCTAATTTATGTTTTGGGAAAAACAAAATTCAGCAATTAAGATATCTACTTTCAATTATTTTAATTGCCTCTCTAGAATTAAAAACTATAAGTAGCAAGTTTCTCATAAATAGCTTCTAAGATGTAGTTTGTGTTAAAATATAGAGTAGCTAAAAAGAACAGAAGAGTTAAAAATACAATATAGATTGACTTGACAATTTTATATATTTTTCACATGAAAAACCAATTCTTAGTGTAAATGTACAAATTAGTAAATAAATAGATAAGTAAATAAATAGATAAGTAAATAAATAAAATAATAATATCAAGTTACATTATTTCATAACACTATGTATTGTCAGTATGTACAATATAAAAATTAAATTTTTTTTTAATAATAGGATTTAAGAAATTACTTGCTGATAAAGATTGGAGATTATGCATGTAATATAATTTGCTACTTATGGACATATAACAGATTAAAAGAGTAAACAATCAAATCTAATAATGTAAAGCCTGTTACTAATTTAGATTATCAGGCTATTATTTATACTTATGGCCATTTTTGCATGCTCTGATACAATGTTGAGTATCTTTGTTTTGAAAAAATGGTGTTTAATTTTCACACATTAATAAGTTGTATATTTCCAGCATACATTTTTAACATGTTTTTCTGGAACAAATCATTCATGCTATTTCATGATAATATCTAAAGAGATATTAAATTTAATGAATGAGAGAGATAAATTCATACAGATATATATTTCATTTATTCACTGTATGTTACATTTTAAATAATTAGGATAATCAACATAACATACCTGTTGCTAAATGTTTAGTGTGTCTATTGAAAAAAAAATTAAAAAAAAAAAAAAAAAAAGGATAAGAATAGAATCCAAATTACTTGATACTTGGAAGATTCATCTTTATTGATGTATATATTTTTTTATTAATATTTATGAGAACTGTATATAATTTATTAATTTTGAGAGACCTGGCTATTGATGAAACAATTACATCATTCTCATACTGTTTATGGTTCATTGGTTGTACTAAACACATTTCAAGAAAAATTAAACCTATTCAAAATTTGCATAATACTTATAATCCTATTCTTTCTGAAATGAATTTTATTGCTTAATGCTACAACTATGTGCAAATAGAGTGAGATATTTTTTGTTTCTAGTGAGACATTTTGACACTAAAGAGTTATTGTTTAATACGTAATCATTGTAACTGTTTTATCACTTTATAATTTCAATACAATACTTTCTCCATAATCTGACCTGCCAGTAATTCAGTGTTTTTGCACCAGCTGACAAGTCATAGAAAATTATTTCATGCTTTCTTCTTCAAAGGAATAGTGCAGGATATCAATGCCAAAAAATAATTTTTTTTTAGTTTTAATTATTTTGTATGTCTGACGCTTCATTTGCATGTACTATAGTTAATTTTATACAATAATATGTATCTTTTCTGTTTAATTGCATTATAATTAGTGATTATTCAGTGGGGTCTGATATCTGTTGAATTACCAAGAGAGTATTGTATAGCTTTTTATTGGTTGTTAATAGGTACTATGACATTGTTTACGTAACATAACAATTTTCACTCCTGTCAATACACTGTTGGAAATTTTTTTGAAGAGCTGTGAATACAAACTTTTGTGTCGAGCTTCTCAGGTCAAGTAAGAAAATTTTTAAAATGCTAATTTAGTGTGTCAAGCTTCTTAGGTAACACTAAATTAATATTTTAAAACTTTTCTCTCCTGTTAGGAATTAAGATATGAAATTATTAAAATAATATTTTCAGCTGAGTTAAAAAAAAAATCAACATTTTTGTTACATTTGAATATATGCATTCCTGTTTTGGAAAATTCAAATTTCTCTTTGTTAGGAGAATTTTGATGAAAACATAGACAAGAAATACATACTTACACGTGTAACTTGTCTGCATAGGGAAAATCTCATCCCTACCTCCATTTTGAATAAAACAAATAACTGTTCATTATGATGCATTTCGAGAAATTTATTCATGGGTAAATAGCCTTTTTACAGTAAATTGTGAATCAGAAAAAAGGGAATTTTTTTAAAAAAAAGACTTGGTTTTTACATGCTATCAGTAGATTGAATGCATTTTATGTTTAATGATTTTGAAATTATGAGTATGATTGATGTAATGAAAATCAATATTTTGTATGTTTAATAACAAATCGTATGTTCTAATTAATTTTTTCAATGTAATGATGATGGATTCATTTTTAAACTAGTAATATCGTTGCCTTTTGTTGACATCACTTACTATATCAGGTTTGTTTTATCCTAACAGCATTAAAAATTATTGCTTTATGTTTTGATGCACAATGCAATTTTTTAGGTACGATTTCCTTTTATAACAGTAATTTCTCATGAGATGTAAATTTTTCTTATATATTCAGTATTGATCAAATATCCAAATCTTAAATTTCCTAAATTAAATTTAAAAATTTCTAAAAATTATTTTATTGAAACAATGATAGGATGTTGTTTTCCAAATAAATTCAGATGATGAATATAAAAATTCATTGATTTTAAGATAAGGGTTGGAATGAAAAGCGAGATACTTTATATATAGGAGTAAGTATGTTTTCTCCAGCACAAAATTTAGATAATTTAAAGGTGTAAATTGATGTGCAGACTGCCTATCTCTTAGAAATAAAAACGCGTCTTTTAACAGTTAAATTTAATGATTATGATAGTTCCAATTTATACAACTATTATTACTTACAATAGGGGGATATTAACCCCTCTATGTTATTAAGTCTGATTCAAAACCGTCTCGAAAGAATCTCGTCTTTCCTGTCCTGCATCGTTGGTTGTCAACCTGCTTCCGCTGCTTCTCCTGGCCCTCTGCTTGTTTCTTTCCTTCCACACTCCGCTGTTGGAGGAGAGTTGCAGAAATCTGCTTTTCGGGGCACTTTACCCTTTCCTGCTTCTATTTCCGTTCTAGTTGAAAAAACTAATTTGAGATTAAACTGTGGAATCTACACACTTGCCCAGAAGTAGCTGGACAATCATAAAAATAGTTAAGATTAAGGCAATGCAATATCGAAATTAAAATTGCTGAGTGGATAAATTAATATAAAGGAAAGAAATTGATGTTTATTAAATGAGAAAGTTTAAAATTTTGTCATGGGTAATTGAGTTTTTTGTTCAATACTTTATTGGCTTTGTAAAGAGCACAAACACTATTGTGTTCATTTAAAAAAAATGATAAGTCATCGTTTTGAAAAAATTAAGAAAATTTATTATTTTAATATTACAAGTTAAAATTATAACAAAAAATTTAAGTTAGATCATGGAAAAATGTTTTTCTTAGGTAGGTAAGGGAAAGGACTGGATTCGGTTTTCGAATCAGGAAGCTATGGTTTGAGTTTGGAAAAGATTTTGTGCAGGGAAATTTGTCTAGTTTTGGTGAAACCGAGACGAGATTAATCTGTAGGTTACCTGATTGGCCGATAAGATAGTGTCTCATCAGCTTGAGATAGGAATACAGACTAAAAAAAAAATTTTTTTTTGATTGTGAGAAAATATTTTTGAAGGAGATTTTAAAGGAATGAATTCTAATAAAATTTCACGTTTTCTATACGGAGTGTATTTTTCGCGCGGTTCTATTTGATGTATTTGGGGAGTTCTCTATTGTAGTCAATCAATCTCTCTCTTTTATTATTTATACTCATTTCCGCATTGAATTCCTGTGATGACTTTAAATGAATGATGTCTTCGTCTTAGCAGAATTTTTTGAACTATACAGTAGAAACACTGCACCTCATTCAGTGACTATTCTCCAAGGTTCTTCAAATGCCTTTTCAATAAAGTTTCAGGTTCTCTAGGGCTTCTCGATTTGGCGTTGATTCCATAATTTCCTTTTTTTTTTCTTTCACAAATTGAATTATTTAATTCTGCACAAAAAAGTTTTATCATCCATTCTGCTTTGATCATAAACATTTGTAAGTAAACGCAGTTCTTTTGAGAGTTTGTCAATAGCATTGTGGTTTTACAACAACGGGTTTCCACAAGTATTATCCATGCACACTTGAATTATCCTTAACATTTTGCACTAAATAATTGATCTAATTTTTTCCTCCAAATAACATACATTTCAGTTCAAGTTATAGATGTTTTTAATTAAGAAAAAACATCCTTTCCAATCATAAATTTTCTACATAACTTGTTTGAAAAGTAAGAGTTTTATAATATAGCAATATTTCTGAGTGAAAATAACCTTGTGGTGTTGTTTCTTCACCACTAAAACCCATTAATTTTATGCAATCCAATTTTAATTCAGGAGATCTTGTGCATTTTTCTCCTAGATTTTCAACTATTTTGTATATTTTATTTGAATTTTTTTTTGAATTGTTAATTACAGCTCTATTTATGTGTCTTTGAGAGCAGTTCTTCAGAGAGCAGAATGATTCAAATTTCCAAACTTTTAGCCCTTTTTTCTTATTAGGGCTATCAGCACTAAAATATCCTTATCCATTACAATTATAACGTGAAACATTATTTTTTTTCTAACGTTTAATTCGTCGTATTTAGAGTTAAATCTTTTAAAAAAGTTTATTTTGAAATCCCTAATACTTTAAATTTATCCTGCTAAACATTAATCTTAACGTCAAAAGACCTATAACTATTTTTGCTATCTTTCATCTTTTGTTGCTGACGGAGTCGATAATACCCTGAATTGTGTTGTCAATTAAGGATGAATTCGCGGTGTGAATACGGCTGGGTATTTCTCTCACTGCAAAGAAATATTCCTGTTCAGAATCTTTTTCAATTAAGTGTGCTTTAATTTGCATAGAATATTGTTGAGTTGAATTATATCTGTAGCCAAATTAATCCATTAATCAATATATTAATTTTCTTCTTGAATTAATTCCTAATTTCCCCCAGAATAAATAGTTTAGCTAAATCTGTCAACAGTCTCTTCCCGAGAACCAACATCGCCGAATCACTTGAGGCATAACACTACGGACATTTCCTCAAAATCTTAGATCCATTTATCAATGGAACAGTTTTCAGTTCCATCAAAGTTTTCTACTTCTTAAAAATTTATGTTGGATTTGTTAACGTTTTGAGATAATCTCATTTGCAAAATGATATTATTTCAAATTTTATGAGATTATTATTTTAATTTCGTCATCTTGCTCATTTTCTTCTTTTTGAAAATTTTTTCCCTAACGTTTTAAATTAGACAGATTAAAAATTATTCTTTTAGCTTGTTCTTCCTTTAAAACTGTAAATTTGAAAAAAAAAGAAAAAAAAAAAAAAAAATGCCTGCTGCTATTAGCTCGTTATCAGAAAACTATTCTACTAAGAAATTTAATTATTTATTGTATTCATTATTAGAGGTTAAAAAATCAAAACCCTTAAAGTCATTATACCCTTGTCTGTTATTGCGATTTCCTTTGGACGGATACATTATTTCGTGTATTATTTTAATGGATGACATGGAAGCAGTTCGAATTTTATCTATAATTAAATCAAACAACTTCATTTTGAAGATAAATTAAAATTTAAAGATCTACTCACAATTCAGTTCTGGAAGCTGGTTGTTCTGTTCTGTTTATCCACAAGCGGTGACAATTCTAATGCCATAATCCAAGTCTTTTTAGCACAATATTTTCATTCTTCTCATGCAAAATTTTGTTATCCCCTCGAATCGCGTTATTTTTATTCGTCTTGAACGGATCGCGTCTTTCCTTTCCTGTGTCCATTGCTTTTATTGGCCTCTCTCATATCTTTTATCCCACGCTCTGCTGGGAGAAAGAAAACCATTTCACCTCACCTTCCTTTTGGGGTGCACACTTGCACTTCTTGGTTTACGAGATCCGATTGGGGGATAAGGGATATCTGTGGTCAATCTTTGTCCATACCGTGGGGCTTAGGCATTCATCGCTTTCACGTGCCTGAAGCAAGACTTATTCACCTCATCTTTTTGAAGTTAATGATTGTAAATAATTTAAAATACCTACTTAGAAATAGATTATCTAGATTTAAAAACTGTCATTTTATTTGCTACGCAAGATAATTTTTTAAAGATTGTGTTATTTCATGAAAGCTTTATTAAGATATATATATATATATATATATATATATATATATATATATATATATATGTGTGTGTGTGTGTGTGTGTGTGTAACGGGGGGGGTGATGAGATTGTACATCCCGAATCTACATTGGTTTGCTCTTACGCAAAGGGCTGGTTTGTCTAGAGGAGTAATTCCATTACCGGATTCTACGATGACTTCGTAGCAATTCAATGATGTTGCTCGAAGTTGTTTTACTTCGTCTATTAGGAGAGAAGAAGGAAATATATTTACAAAAGCTGCTATGTACAAGTTGACATATTTCTAATTACTAGTTCTTCGGAGACAGATAGATGGCGGCCTAATTTTATCCCATATCGGCGATGGGCATTGGAACGCGCGTTGGCGTTCGGAGTTCACCTTCATCGAGAAAATGCGGAGGCAAAAGAAGCGGAGAGAGTGAAAAAGAGAGCGAAAACGAAACGTCGCTCAGTTTTGTTCAGGAATAGGGAATGTTGCGCGAGCTATCACATGACGCTGATTCGTCGTGCCATCTATCGAGTAAAGCTGCTATGTCTTACAGTACATTTGAAAATAAATAAAATAAATAAATAAAATTATTTATTTATTTAATTTATTTTAAAATAAATAAATAATACTTTAATAATTAGCTGGAAAATCCTACACACACACACACACACACACATAATTCCTGCAAAAAAATCCTCATTTTATTTCAAAATAACCATTATTGATACTATATTAAGTATGCTTGTTTCTAATTTCAGAGAAGAAGGTCTGGCATGGGCAAGTATCAATGGTTCTCAAGAATCTCTTGTAGATAAAAATGTTGATGCTTTACTTGATGAACTGGATGGTCTTCTTGATTCTGAAACTTCTGATAAAGAATATGTATATAATCGTTTATTATCCATGAAAGATGAGGTAAATTATGAAAAAAAATTGAATTACTATAAATATAAAATGTTATTTCTTACCTGTTTTTTTAAGAATAAAGTTGGGAATATAGCTTTAAAAAAATGTTCATCTACTGTTAGTTAAATATGTTTCAATTTTTGTTTCGGGGTTATTCTGGCTTTGTATTTTGACTATTTTAAATGTTTGTTCTTTCAAATATTTATATTCATTCAGAAATTAATTTCAATCGATTGTATCGTTTTATATCGATATGAGATTTCTCCCCCTGTAGTTTATGAATAATGCTGAGTTTCTGTGGCGATTTGCAAAGGCTACTCACCTTTATGGAATTGTTCTTCAAAATCGAAATGAAATGGAAAAAAGGAAAGAATTGGCTTTTGAAGGTACAAAATTAATTCAGTGTAATTTTTGTAAATTATTGGTATGTTTTTATGTGTATGTACTTTCTTAAAACCTTTTTCTTGTTTTCAGTGTTTCAATGTTTGCTGTGATTTTTTTTAACAAAGTGTTTCTATTTATTTTTAATCATTTATTAAAAAGTTATATAAAAAGATAATTGAATTTGATTTAAAATATTTAAATATATTTAAAAATTCTTTCATTTAAATCAAATTAAATTTAATTATATTTATTTTGCAAAAATTCAAAATGATTCCTTTATTTTTAAAAAGGATTATGTATTTGGATTCCTTTCATTGTGGAAAAATATTGATATATTCATAATTTAATAATTTTTCATTTAGCCCATGAATATGCCAAGAAAGCGTATGAAATCGAAAAGCAAAATCCTGAAGTACATAAATGGTGTGCAATAACTGTGGGTTGTCTTGGTGACTTTGTCAAAACTCAGGAGAGAATCATGAATGGTCATGCATTTAAAGTAAGAAAATATTTTAGGAAAAAATTGTTGTATTTTAAATAATGTGTTTATAAATAAAACATAAATATAGTGATGCATTGTTTCTTTTATGTTGTAGAATATATGCTTTTACTAGATTCTTGAAGGTATTGTAATTTAACCGTTTTGTACTGTAACTGTTCCTGTTTTCTAGTTATTTATCTTGAAATTAGTTTGATTATTCTTATTTAATATTCTTATTATCTTATTCTATTTAGTAATAAGAATTTAGAAATTTAAAAATTCAGGTTTATTATTATTATTTTTACATTTAAAAACTGTTCATCTGAATCGAAAAGTTGTAAGTTTCGATATGTTAGTAAACTTTCTACATGTTAAACAATTTCTTTCTTTTAGAAATTTTAATTTCATTTATTTGTTCTTATTATTTTATTTCTTGTCATTATACTGTATATTGTTTTTTTTTTGGTTAATGTTTTATTTCTGTTTTTGAATCCCCACATACTCACTGTGACCTACACATTCAAATCTAAACAGATTCATTTCCATCTTTACCTGAAATTGTCTCTCTGTGTGTAGCTATGTGAGATTAACTTCATTCAAAATGTTAGGTTTTTAAAGTATGTATAACTGTATATTTATTTTGCACAACAGTATATATATGTATAACTGTATATTTTGAACATCAGTGATGATTATAAGGAAGAATTTTGTGCTCCTTTCTATAGCTTTTATCTTAGTTGAAGAAATTATTTTGAGAAAAAAAAAAGAGCTTTGCTTATTGATAAATTTCAAATAGAAATATATATGCTTTTAATGCATGAAACTTTCATTTTGGATAAACTTTACATCTAGAAATGATGCATAATCTGCATTCATTATTATGCTTCTTTAATAATAAATAACTCGAATTATTTAAATCAAATTTATAAATATTCATGAGGGAAAAAATTAACCACATGCATTCTGTCTAATTTTCAGTTTATAATGTACCTTAACTTAAAATATTATTTAATGGAGTTGCATGTTACATCGTCAAATTGTACTTCAAACATCATTTGTATTTAATTCTTATATTCAAATATTAAATTTTTTTTTATCAGATAGTATATGTAAAAAATATGCAGAATTTTATTTTTTGATCAAGTTGTTAAGATGTCTGCCTAATTTTTTTGGAAATTTTTTATATTTTGAATTATTATATTTTTGTGTTGATTACATTCTCGTAATGTATTATATAATATTTTAATTAAATTTTTTAATAGTTACATTATTTTAATTTTAAAGACTGATAATATTGCTTAGAAGAAAATGTTTTATTCATATCTAGGAGCATGTTGATAAAGCTCTTTTCCTAAAGCCTGAAGATCCATCTTTACATTATATGCTTGGTCGGTGGTGCTATGAAGTAAGATTTATTCATTTTTATTATAATTATCATTCTCATTCATTCTGATCATAAATTAAAAGGAAATTTATTATTTTAAATAATTTTAGAGTGTAAATTAATGTTCTTATGAAACATGTTTTCTAAACTGAAATCAAGAACAAGAGTATCAACAATATGTTATTTAGAATAATTCAGTTATTGTTCTTATATTTAGGCATGAATTTACATGTTTTTTATTCATACAATTTATTTTTAAGAGGCACATGCTTTTGCTTTTGTGTTTGTATTTATATAAAAGTATCAAATTAATTAAATTTAATATTGATTTCTATTAAACACTTTATTTTTAAAAAATTCATACTGAATGTTTACAATATATGTACACTCATGAATTATGCATAACAATAACTAAATTCTGAATGTTATGAAATAAGCTATTTTTGGTACTTCTATATATTCATAATGTCGTTGGTGATGCCTTGATGATCTTTTGTTTGAAAAACACGATTTACAAAGTAAAAAAGTTATTTATATCACACATACATGTTTATTTAATCATATTTTAGTTTTAATTGTTTTTTTTAAAATTTATTAATAAGCTATTAAGGATGTTCTGTGTTTCTTTTTTGAGTAGAAATTTCAATCTAGTGCATTAAATTTTTTTTTCAAAACAACTATTTCTTATTTTAGCTTCTTAATCTTGTTTCTATATAAATACAATCAAATATGATATAAGGAAGAATTCCCTTATTCTTTCTACATGTTGCATGTGAATGCCCTTTTCAGCATTTATGAAATCATTTATATATGTGATTCCTTATTTAATGTTTTAAGTTCCATTTTTTCAAGCTCTCTCTTTTTACATACTTTCCAGTTATCAGAATAGATTTTACTTCTGGATTCCTTCATTATTGTAGTTGCACTCTATTCGGGATTTGTAACTAAGAAAGTTTCCTTAATATTTCTGCATATTCTGCAAACACTGTTGCAAAATGTGACTAGAATTGTTTTTTCACTTTGAAAGCAAAATTTCATCAATTTGAACTTCTAGACTTCTTCCAACAATCATTCTTCCTCCTTTGCATCTTTACTCAGAACCCAGCAAGTAATTGTTATAGTCTTCTTTTAATGTTTTGTTTGATGTCTTCATAAACTGGATTAAATGCTTGTAAATTCGTTACAACAACTGTAAATAAATCTGAATGCTGTAAAAAAAGAAGGCAACAATCTTTGAACCAATTGTTTCTAAATTCCAATGTGTTGATTAAAGTTTTTAACATTATACCTCCACATTTTTCGTTTCCCTATATACAACTTCATGGCATGCAAAAGGGAATATAAGTGTATTTGGAGCAAATATTCCATATTGTACTTCTGAAGCAATTTTATTCTTTTTTTCTGTGGCAGGCAGAGGGAAGGAAAGCGAATGGGGAAAAATTATTGAAACGCAGAAACCAAACACTTCACATTGTAATGTGTGTTGAAACAAAACTAGAAATCACTTGCATGCTTGTTCATAAAGCAATAGAGTATTTGTGTCAGAATTTTGTGTACTTTTTAACTTTGGTGATTTTCTCAATATGATTGTGATAATATGCATATATTTCTTCTGTCTATATAAATGGAATATTAAATCTTGCTTTAAATTTTTTTTTAATGTGTTGGTCTAATAAATTTTCAATACATAAATATGTATTAAGTATTCATGCTACTGTATTTTTGATTTTAATAGATCTTTATGCATAAAATATGTATACCAATTTTTAATTCTCATTTGCAAAAATTATTCTTTATGTGTATACCATTTAAATATTGTCCTTATTTAAAATGTTAAATATTGTCCATATTAAAAATATTAAATATTGTCCATATTATAAATAAAAATGTCCAAATATTTTTCTACTTTGAAATTTAATAACTTATCTCTTCAAGTTTATTGATTTTATAGTGAACATATATAAACTCTAATTTAATTTGTGATTTTTTTTACTGCTTACATTTGCTTACAGATTAATTTATAAAAAGATTATGTGTTGTTGTTGAATAGTACACTGTTAAATGACTGTGTATCTACTGTTTAATAATTTATCTTCTTCTTTTATTTATCTGTCTTGTATTAATTATGTAAATATTTTAAGATAACTTTTCTATTAATAAATGGCATTGTATATCAGAATTTACTTGTAAAGGATGTAATTTATTTTGAAAGGGGAATATACATTTAATTAAGGCATATATATTGAAAGCAAGCATTACAAATTTTGAACTTCTGATATTTGATCACACTTTTCAAGCATTCATATTCTTCTAAGCTTGTTTATCAGTTTCTGTATTAGTTGTTAAGTATCAACTATCCTTATTTCTTCAAAAAAAAAAAAAAAAATCCAAGACTATTCTTGTATAGGGAGAAGTAGTGGTCATGGTTGCAGACTCGTGGCCGGCGTTTTTTGTTGAACTGTGTGTTTGAGCCTTGATGTCACTAAAGACCCGCCATGTAACTGGAGCTGAAGCATATTAAATCTGTCAGGGCTCAAAGTCCTCCCACTGGCGTGTAAGTTAGGAGAGGGAGGTGCCAGCTCAGGCGTCAAGGCTCAAAATTACGAGGTTCATCGCTAATTGCCCTCATGTTGCTTCTGGTGTGGCATGAATAAAACCAATCTAATCTAGAAAGAAGTTAGAAGCTGATGTTCTTTTCCTTTACAGAAAATAATTTTATTTTTTAAATCAAAGCCTGGTTGCAGATAGTAAGTTTATCCATTTATTGTAGGTTGCTATGTTATCATGGTTTGAAAGAAAAGTAGCATCAACTATATTTTCTTCCCCACCAGAAGCTACCTTAATTGAAGCAAGAAATCATTTACTGGAGGTAATTTTTTTTTTTTTTTTTTTTATTTTTTTTATTTTTAACTTTTAATAAATAAATAAATAAAATATGTTGTTGTTTGAAAATATATTCAATAAAGTAAGAATTAGTTATTAGTCTTATCTGAACAATTCTTAAATGGTTAAATTTAACATAATATTTCACTAATATAATAATAATGACAATGAAAAATATAGATAACAATATCTTAAATGCTACTCTCTGCATACATTGTAAATAAACTTCTCTGTTGATTAACTTAAACTATCTTACTATAAAATGTTCGATGTTTATTTATATATGTTCGTTAGTGAAATTAGAATAATTATTACGACGGACCAGTCCTTTTTGGACAAATTTTTTATTAAAACTTAACAATAAAAATTAATGGTTCTATCATAAGTGAAGTTATTACAGTTATTGTGGGCGACAGTAGTTACTCACGTCCATTATTGCTGAAAGTCGTTCAGCTTCTGCTTAGTTTTAACACAGGACCGGTAGGAGGTGTGCACATGCGTCAACATCACGCCCGGCCTTGCCATGTTCTCATGCAAGAACTTAACAATTTATGTAAATTATTAAAATACAACATTTTTTTTTTAAAAAAAATGAATTATTATAAGTAAATAATTAGTGAATTAAATTCACAACTAAATATAACTCATTGATATTAAGTAGAGAAATAGTTGAAACACAGAAACAATGATGAAATATATAAATATAAAAAAAGTAGCCAATATGTAGTAAATAATTCGATTCATGATACAAAAATGCAATAAATTTAAATTGGTAATGTGATATATAATCATATATTTTTAACTTTCAATAGGTAATACACTCAGTTTATTAATGGACCTTTTAAAAGTACCGTTACTAGTTTTGATGTCTGCAACTCTTAACTTTTTTATCCATTCCCGGATAAGTTTCTGCAACTCGTCCTAATAACCATTTACAAGGAGGAAGATGTTCTTCCCTAATTAAAACCATATCTCCTACTTTAAGATTTTCTTTATTAACTATCCATTTTTTCCTTTGTTGCAGATTATTTAAATATGATAGGCTCCATTTTTTCCAGATCGTTTGAACAGACTTGGTTATTCTTTCCCAAGCCTTTAGACGATTTGTTTCACAATTATAAGAGATGGTTCTACTATAGCTGTAATCGGTCTTCTGATTAAAAATGAGCTGGCGTTTAAACCTTCATATCGTCTACGTCGGCCAAAAGTGGAGTAAGGGGTCGAGAGTTCAAAATTGCCTCAATCTGAGTTATTAAAGTTAGTAATTCTTCATAACTAAATTTTGAATCTCCCGCTACACGCTTGAAATGGTATTTGAGTGACTTTATATTAGCCTCCCAAAGACCTCCCCAGATAGGACTTCTTAGGGGAATAAATGACTATTCGATGTTTTCTTCTGCGAAAAAGGAAAATAGAGACTCTTCTCAATCTCTCGCCAATTTAGTCAAAGCTTTCAATTCCCTGTTAGTTCCAACCATTTGGTCCCATTATCCAAAATTATTTAATGGCATTTCCCCCTTCTCGATATAAACCTTTTCAATGCCGTTATTAGTGCTTGAGAAGTTAAGTCACTGATTATCTCTAGGTGAATGGCCTTTGTTACAAGGCAAATAAATATACAAACATATACTTTAATTTCAGGACCTTTCCTCTGATATTTATTTTTGATAAAAAAGGGTCCACACAAATCAATACCTGTTGAATTAAACACTTTATCAGGAGTAATCCTTTCTTTTGGTAAATAACCCATTTTCTGAGGACATATTTTAGGAATTTCTTTAAAACATTTTATACAGTTATGAACAATTTTTTTACAAACATTTCGCCTGTGGATAGTCCAAAATTTAAGTCTAATTTGATAAAGCAAATATTGGGCTCCAAGATGAAAATACTTTTCATGATAGTATTTTACAATCATTTCAGTCAATTTACTTTTTGCTGGTAGCAAAATAGGATGTTTACCTGAGTACTGGAGTTGCGAATTTTTGAGTCTTCCTCCCACTCTTATGATGCCTTTATCATCTAAAAATGGGGACAAATTTAAAATCTTAATTTTAAGGCAAATATTATCTCCATTTTGCATAGCTGTCATTTCTGTATGAAATGACCTGAGTTGTTCTTGTTTTAATAAAAGTATTCTGCTTCCATCATCTGCTCTGATGTGAGTGGTCCCTCTTTTTTATTCCCAGGATTTTTACAATTGAATATAAATCTGAAAAGAAAACTTACTACTCGAACAATAGTTAGAAATTTATTACTATAAGTAAGTAAATAATCAAAAATGGTTTGATTTAAATTTAAAGTTAGCACAACATTTTCTTTTGAGTCCTTTAATATCAAATTGCAAAAATGATGGACCATTCCACTACTTATCGTCAGATAAAAGGGAGTCAGCACTAAGTCCCCTAGACAAGATATCTGAGGGATTGTCCTTTCCAGAACAATGAAACCAAGAATCAGGATCAGTTAACTTGGTGATCTCCTGCTCTCTGTTGGCCACTAATTGCTTCCATTTCTTCGCAGAACCTTTAATCCAGAACAGAACTATTTTGGAATCTGTCCAGTGGAACACTTTACATTCCTTTTTCTTGGAGATGATTTCTTGCACTTTAGAACTCAAACGAGCCGCAACTAAAGCTCCCAAGAGTTCAAGTTGAAGTGAAGTAATAGCCTTCAGTGGTGCCACTCTCATTTTTTTTTGATGAGATTTACAAGCACTTAATTTTGTTTTTTCACTTTCACATAAATTGATGCTTCATAGGCAAGTTTAGAAGCATCACAAAAGGTGTGGATTTTGATGAAGTCATTTATCTCAGAATTTGTAAAATCAAGAATAAATCTTGGAATTCTGAGTTTGTTTACGAAGGGTAATTCCTTGCACCAGTTTACTCAACTCTCCACTATTTATGGGGGTAAATCTTCATCCCAAGTGATTTTATTCATCCAGAGTTCCTGAATGAGGCATTTCTTTCTTATAGAGAAGGGGGGAATCAATCCAAGTGGATCAAATATTTTCCTGATAGCTTGTAACAGGAATCTTTCAGTATTTTTGTTAGTTGAAATGAATTCTAGCAATCCTTTAGTATTGAACGTCAGACAATCATCTAGGGTTTGCCAAGCCAAATACTTTTGTCTTGTTTGATCCTAAGCTTCTGCTGCCCACTGAGACATTAAGGTGGTGTCATTGCTGATCCATTTTCTCATCTCCATTCCTGCTTCCTTCATGATGTTCTCAGCATGAAGAGATATAAGAAGTACTTCTTCTTTAGTGTCTTGACCTGTAATTCAGTCATTCATGTACATGAAGGAATGTAGATGTCGTACAGTTATAGGATGACTTTTTCTATATTTCTCAATATGATGTTTAACTGTAGCTGCTAGTAGAAATGGGCTAGCATTAACGCCAAAAATAATCCTGTTGAAACAGTAAATTTGTAATGAAGGCATTTTTTTTGTCGCTTGGATCACTTTCTGTCCACAAAAATCGTACAGCGTCTTTATGCCTATCCACCAAACAAATTTGAAGAAAAGCCTGACGAATATCAAATGATATTGCAATCCAATTTAACCAAACATTTATTAGCACATCTAAAAGGTTAGGCCACAAGCAATCGTTTAAAGAAAGTTCATTAGTTTGATGTGAGGCAGCATCAAATACAATGTGAATAGAAGTTGTGACTCGACTTTCCTCTTTTATTGCTTGATGGGGTAAATAATATACCAGTTTGTGTATATTTGCCTCAGTATTTTCTATTTTCTCTATAATCCTTGATTCAAATAATCTTGAATCGTTCTTGATATTGAGAGTAAAGTATTTTATCTCTCTGTAACCTTCGCCATAAATTTTGGAAACATTATTTTGCTGTAGAAAAGTTATCAGATCATTCTTTCCAGTTTTTACTGAATGGCAGCTCTACTATGTATCATTCATTATTTTAATGTGCCCTCAACAGAATTATCATCCTTAAGGAGATAACATGATAAGTTTCTGAATATTAATTCCTCATTTACTTTGTAAACATTATCTTTCATTATTCTTAAGAAAATATTGGAGTTTAATAATGCATGAATCTCTTAAGCTTCAAAAAAATAAGGATCTTATAATTTTAAAAATTTGGGAACTTTTATTTCTGAAATATTTTAAGTTAACACTAGGTGTCAACCCAGTAATTTTTCCTATCACAAAAAATTCTATGTGTTCCTTAAAACCACCACTTTCGTTAGAGATAAAAGTACTCATTTTTCCTGTTAATTTTTTGTTGTTGTTGAATTGAGTCTAGAAACGGAAGTTTGTATTTTTTCGGATCTAATACCAAGAAAATCACACATTTTTCTAGATAAAATGTTTATATTTGAAGCGGAATCAAAAATCGCTGTGCATTTAATGAATCTTCATTCCCTATTTTGCAAAAGTATGTGCCCAGTTGAAATTAAAATGGTCTTTCTGTTCGGTCTTACTGCTTTACTAACGATAGTATTACATTGAGTAGAAGAATTTATTCCTTTCTCTCTCTCCAATGTGAATTCTTTTTTTGCTGTTGTTTCGGAATCTCCTTGGCAGAAAGACGTTACTCTTTCACCCCCTTGGGTGGATGGCGTTCGTGCCTTGACCCCTTGTTTACAGAAAATAGTTTTAGAATGTTTTGCTCCAGAGCTGCAAACGTAGGTCGAAACGTAGGAACTGAGATTTCCTGTGATTTTTTTGTAAGCACAGTTCACATAGTTTATGCAATCACACAAGATCTAGTCTTTTATTGGGTGTTAATTCTAGGAATTTTTTACATCTGTATATTGGATGAGGAATTTTTTCATTACAAATTATACAATTCTTATTTTCAATAGTTTGATTCGTTAAAAGAGCTTTAGTTTTGAAAGAAAAAATTGATTTTCTTTTTATTGTTTTTGTTCTTCCGTACGATTTGTTCTAAAAATATTATAAACTCGCTAAATGTCGGAACATCTTTGACTTTTAGACTCAATTCAAAATTCTTTTGGGATTTCTTATCTAATTTTTTAAGCATAATATTCAATAAAAAGACATCAGTTAAATCATTTTTTTCTTATTTATGTATTTTCAAGGCCAGTAAGTTTTTCTTAATGCAATCAATCATTTCACGGATTTCCTTAGAATTTTCTTGTTCTATTTTCTTAAAATTTAAAATTGATTGTACACGTATATCAATGATAGATCTTTTGTTATCGAACCGTGATTCAAGTGTTTCATACAATGAACAAAATGTGTCGAAAGTGGAAGCAAATTCTTTAATTTCATTTGAAAGACATGAATTTAAATAATACAGTTTCTGTGACTGAGTCAGTGGATTGTTCAATGTAATTAAATAATTGAATTGAGATTTAAAGTTGCTAAAATTTTCATATTTTCCTGAAAACATGGGAAGTATTATTGGTGGAATTTTCGTTGGAACAAAAGTTCCATTTTAGTATTTATTATTTTCAACTGCAGTCACAGATTATTTAATATTAGAGTTAATTAATTTTTTAATTCCTACCTCCAAATCTTTGAGGCGAATTTTGCAGTTTTCCAATTCGTCTTCAAATTCAGCTACTTCATTGGGAACGGCATTTTCAAGCGTGAAGAAAATATTTTTTAGCTCGTCTGTTTTCATCTGCAGTGTATCTACTTTTTTAAATTTAACTTCGAGTTCCATTTTATCAACATCATTGGACACTTTATCAAAAAATGTTTCTATTCTAATAATATTTCCGTTCAAGGAAGTTTTAACTTTGTTTAGTTAGACAATACTATCCATAGTAATTGGTCTTACGGCCCAACTGGACCAGAAATGTTGTTAGGGAAATTAGAATAAGTATTATGACAGACCAGTCCTTTTTGGACAAATTTTTTATTAAAACTTAACAATAAGCATTAATGGTTCTATTGTGAGTGTCAGCTACAGTTATTGTGGGTGTCAGCGCGACAGTAGTTACCCACGTCCATTACTGCTGAAAGTCGTTCAGCATCTGCTTAGTTTTGACAGAGGACTGGTAGGAGGCGCGTACATGCATCAACAATATATTTAAGTGAACTATTGATTTATTCTAAATTTCAATCTGTAGTTCTTTTTATGCATAATTAATCATTTTATTTTATTTTATTATTTATTTATTTTTTAAAAGAAAAGATGAGATTTGTGTTACAAAGATTTCCCATTAGAGGGATATTAAAATTATTATTCCAGATTAATAAATTTGAAACATATTTCTCTGTGAATTTTTGTCCGTTACCAAATGTGTTTAGTATACAGAGTTATTAAAAATGATTCATTTGATTTCAAAATTCTATATTTTCAAAAATAAATGACACAGAATGGTAAGTAATGCATGAATAAAAAGGAAAACTGTGGAACTCTTATGTTGTGAAATAGATGTTACTCATGTGTTATTTGTGAAGTTATTTTGTGAAAACTGTTTTAGAAGAAGCTTTCACACAGCTACATCCCAGTTGGATTGGTTGCAGTGGACCAGATGGCTTGATATTACATAGCTGACTATCTAAGTGATCTAATATAGCCCCCTTGCAATTTCTTCCTTTGAGAGTTTGTAAAAGATAAAGTGTATGCACCATCAATACCGCAAATTTATTGAACTTAAGCATTGGATTTATACTGCTGTACAATCAATTACCACTGACACTTTGCAATGTATTTGGTAAGAATTTATGTATCAAATTGACAATTATACATGTAACTAAATGAAGTTATATCAAACACTTGTAAAAAAAAACTTCTACAGATTTTCTTGGTATTCGTGAACTGCTTTCTGTGCCTTTTATTTATGAAAATATGAAATTTTAAATTGGAATGAATCCTTTTGAATAATCTGGTATTTTTAGATTTTGAATTAAAAATCTCGTGGATGATAAAGAGATATATAAAACATGTTTAAGAATAGGATTCCTGTGAATGAAACATTTCGAAGAATTTTTCAGAGGAATTATTTTTAAGTAAAAGTGTTTGTCCCCTCCCCACTTCACGTTTGTTGTAAAAAAAAATATTTTGAAAGTGACTAATTGTCATAACTTGGCCTAATTGTACAGAAAGGAAATTTTTGAATATTGGAATTATCATTCTTATTATAAGAGATTTATGATTTTAATTGTTACTTTTACTATGAGTAATCTTTACTAGAAAAACACATTTGAATTTCCTTTCTTTATTTTAAGGAAAAGTAATTTATTGATAGGATATTCTTTTAAAATTTTAAGTTGTAAGAAACTTTATTAATTTCCTTTGTTTATAGTTTTAATTTTATTTTATGTGCATTTTTTTGAATGTAGTTAAACATGTACATTTTGGAAGAATAAGTAAATAAATACTTTTTTTTCTGATAAAAAAAGATAAGTGCTATTTAAATAGTAACATCTTTTATATTCATCTTATTGTTAAGGAATTTGTTCTATTAGCTAACGAAAAATCAGTTACTACTATATACAAATTATTACGTCTATCTCTCTTGTTTCTTCAATTGTCTTGCAAGTGATATAGATGACTATATTCTGTGAATGATAGTCATGAAAGCATTTTTACTAAGTCTTTCCTAATTTGTTGGTGTTCCATAATTTGATAATTATAGTTTCTAGGTTGTGAATTTTTTTTGAAGCATTCTAGATTATTTAATAGAATTTTTAAGTTATTTGTTTAGATAAGGGAAGTTCTGTTTTTTTCTTCCCTTTTATAAATTTTTTTAGATCATTTAAAAATTAATTATTTCTAGGTTTTATTAAATTTTAAAAAATTTAGCAAGTACTTACATTAAGCATATTCTTTAAAACTTATCGTACTAATTTCATATCTGCTTTTGAAATTTATTTTTTTTGTTGTATAATGCAAAGTTTTTTAAATTTGTATTTTAGGCTGAAAGACTAAAACCAAGTTGGAAAGAAAATCTCTTGTATTTGGGAAAGGTTAGTTGATAGATGGATTAGCCAGTGTCTTGCTTGATAACATCGGATAAAATTAACAAGAATGTAACTTTTGACTAAATTGTCAAAATTGTGACAACATAATCCTAGTCTCTTTTCTTTTTAATCTCATATATTTCATTGTTAACCAGAAGAATGCTCTTGTTTTGTTATTTTTGAAATCCATAATGTTGAAAGTTAATAGGGTCAAAAACGTTCTATGAGAAATAGGTAATTGAAAAATAATCTGCAGCTGTAATTTTGATTTGATATCTGATTCATGCTTTTTGAATTTTGATGCTGTCACTTCTGAAATTAAATAAAATATTTATACCGAAAAGTTGTATTTTTAGATTAAAATTGTTATATTAGAGTAAGAATAGTGAGATTTAAGATTTTTTTTTTTTTTGACATTTGTGATTGACAGATTTTTTTTTTTTTTTATGATCTAATTGATGTTGTACCTTCATTCCCTTTTTTTTAGATAATTCACTCTTAATAGATAACAGATTAGATAATTCATTCTTTTTTAGATAAACTGTTTTTATTAGGTATTTCAATGCAGTTTTTGATCTCTTAATACTATTCTCCAAAATACATTGTTATTCTTCTGTAAAATTATAAATGTTACAAATCACATGAATAATTCCTTATGGAGTATAGGCCTGCAATCTGCTCAATTAGTTCATTGGGAATTAAAAATTCCTAGAGATATAATTTATGTTATTGATACTCGTGCAATTTCCAAGAAGCTTTCATATCAAAATCTTAAAAATAAACACCTCAATTGTTTCTTATTTTCTCTAATTAATGTGTTTAATCATTATGAAAAAGAAATGTAATGTCACTTTAAATTACATTTTGCTTGTATTTTACCTATGTAGTTTACCCTTATGTAAATTGGCACTTTCTTGTTATTAAAATTATTTGTTTGATTTGATTTACAGACATACATAGGTGAGGGAGATTATACTACTGCTATTTCATTAATTGACAGAGCTTTAAGCATACCTGTGATTAGGGAAGATGTAAGTCATGATATTTGTTTTTGCTTATTAAATTTATTAGATTCTAGAACTAAATATCAAATTCTTTTCGTACAATTTCATTTAAATATTAAAGTAGTAAATTTCTGAAAAGTGAAATTTAAGAATTCTGTTGCATAAATTCCTTGATTTCATCAATATAGTAATGCATACTTATATTTTGATAAAATTTTTATTGTTGTTTATTTCCAAAAAAGAAAATTATTTTTCTCCAAAAATTGATTGTCTTAAAAGTAAAGCGAAGGAATATTTTTAAAAAATACAATTTTTTTTTCATTTTGTGAAACTGAAAATTAAATGTGTTTGTTTTGGAACCATAATTTAATTATTTAATTGCTAATAATTCTTAAAATGTATTTCTATGAAGAGGGAGGGGAATTCTGCTCTTGATACTTTTCAAAAAAGAATTTTAATATATTTTATATCAACATATTAATTTGTTGAACATAATAATTATTATTATAATTTGAAATTGTTTTTTGTTAAATTCTCATTTTATTTATTTCTGTTATAGGATAATATGATACAAAAGGAACTTGAAAGTCTTGAAAGTAAATATCAAACATATCGAACGGAAGCCTAGAATTTTTTAATTCAAAATTGTGCATCTGAGAGACAAGACAACTATGAATTAAATAGTAGAATTTTATCTGTAAGGTGCATGCTATTGTTTACATTTTACTATTGAACTAGCCATGGCATATAATTGTTTTTTATTGAAGATGGGAAAGAAAAAATTATATATTTCTTTAAAAACTATATGTATACATTTTTTTTATATTTATTTGTCAATTATTAAGTTCCTGAAGAATTATTTAGATGAAGTTATTAGTTCTTGGAAATTTATTTCTATACAAGCAATTTTATTTATTTACACATACTCATGACTATTCAAAACTTATTCTCAGAACAAATAATAAAAAATGTACATACTTTTGAATTGTAAAATAAATAAATGAAACACATTATAGTTCATTAAAATAATTCATAAATATTACTTAATTTATTGAACAGCTGCTAAGCGCTTGTTCAACCAAAAAGCCAAAGCATTACTTGACAGGAATTTTATTTTCCTTTTTATCATCAAGGAACATATTTTTTTATATAATATTCTAAATAGTCATCAAACATATATAAAATAGTTATGTTAACACAACTTCATATATTTGTATTTTTGAGTAAACAGATGCCTGTAATATACTCCTTTTTAAGTAGTGAAAAATGTAATATTTTATGAGAAGAAAAAAACTAGATTGAGTCATTCTGTGCATTTGTTCAATTTGTTAGTTAATGTAATTTTACAATTTTTTAAAATTGGTTTATGAGACAGGTTCTACTTTTATTTTAGGATAGGTTTATTTTTAGGGGAACTTTAGTTTCTGACATATTGAGAATTATATCTTGATTTTTAAGAACTCAATCAAATGTTAATTAGGTTAAAGTTTTTAGCACTCATTCATTTAGTTTAAAAGTATTTTGTTAAAAAAAAACCTGTTTAATTTTTTAACAATATTGGAACTAGTACATACAATAAATTCGTAAATGATGAGTTTTGTTGACATTAAATCATGCCATAATTCCCTGCCCTTTTTATCCTGTTTGTTCATCAAAATAACTGTATGAAATTATTTTCATTCAAAATAAAATCATAATCCCATGAAAAGAAGCTGTGAAATTTTAATGTGATTTTTTACTGTTATTAAATGAATAAACATTATAGTGATATAAATCATTTGTTTTAATTGTCATTGTTTCAAATGTCATTGCAAAAAGTGCTTTATTTGCAATTGGTTTAAATATGTTATAGGAAAATAGTTTGAAACATTAAAAGGTATGAAATTCTAGTTATTGTTACATTTAACATTTTGTTTAACATAGTGAATGCTGATTGATTTTAAAAGTAAACTATATTGGTTTTTTAGTTTGAAGCAGATTATTTGTATGAATTAAATTGGTTGAAAAGGATTTCATTGTGTTCAGAACAAAGCAACATTTCACGAACCCTATCATTGTATCAGTTATTTTTTTAATTTTATAACTACATTTTATTATCAAACTATACAGTTTTGAAGTGAAAAAATCCGTATAAATTGTATTTTTGCTTATTATGTAATTATATATTTTTTTCAGGCATTGAATTGTAGTAGGAAAATTTATTTATTAGTTTGTTATTATTAGGTAAGTAATTTATTTTGTGAGTAACATCTCTGTGAAAGTTGAAGGGGCAGTACATTTATGAAAGTGTAAATAAAAATGTGTTATAAGAGTACAAATTATAAATATTTGTTATATACCAAATGAAACACACACACAAATATGCATTTGACCTATTTAAAGCCTTATAAGACCCATGAATAATTCCTTTATTAATTCTATAATTTAGACAAAGTTAGAATATTAACTTTTGAAAGCTTTTTTTAATCTTTATCTCATATTTATTAATTTGTAAACAGATCATAGAATTGTTTCTTAATATTCTGAAATAAAATTAAAAAACTACCTATAACTGCTGTGAGTGGTCTCCTAGACTGCTGGACATTTTTTATCCACGTTCCACACTTCAAAATGGACATTAACCCTTTGATGGTTATGAATGAGCCCAGTTTCCTTTCAAATAGTGCACCATAATACGCTAATACTAGTTCAGCTCATCAGAAGTTTTTTTTTTTTTTTTTTACCCTAATGGTTACAACTGAAACCTACTCGCATTACAAAACTTTTCCCCATTGGGTGCTGAAAAGCTGAGTTTGCCCATGTATTTTAACCTGCATTGTTTAAGTTTCTAAAGGATACCTACTGGAAAAAATTAGTTTGATAGCATACAGATGACAATAATAAGGGTAATGTGAATTTTTTAGCATAATGAGGGAAAATGTTGCTGTTCCAGGTAATTTTCTTGTGTAATTTGACAGGAGTTTGCTACTCAAATAGCTCAAAAGCAAAAGCTAGATAATTGTAATGATAAATATGAGTTTTTTGATGATATATAAGGTGTTCACACACAAAGAGTTTTATTAAATGTTTCGTAACTTTTTTAAATTGTGTGTATTTATTTAGATATTTTAATTTAATATTTTACAAACTAATATTTATCATTTTCTAAATTATTTATAAGTGATTGCTGCAATTGTAAATATTACATTAATATACCTCAAATAATTCTTTAAATACTTATCTTTTAAAAAGTGAGTTAGTTATCTATATTACTAATAGAAAAGGGTGATATTATCAGAAGCAACTAGGGCAGGGGTGGTGAACCTTTATTTATCAATGCGCCATTTTTTCTAACAAATATTTAATGAGATCATAGACGTGCTGTTAAATAATTTTGACTTCGTGATTATTGGGAAAATAATAATACTAAATGCTATCAACTCAAAATTCTTCATTTACTTTAAAAAAAATACATTTTGCAATGTCTCAGTTATAAGCATAATTCCAATTAAAGTAACATTAGTGTGACTTCTGTTGCTGCAGATTAGATGACAAATAACTTGTGAGATGTTACTTTTAATAAGTTGTGAGATGTTACTTTTAGCAGAATACATGCTGAACTGGAGTCATCTGTCTAATGGTTTCTGTGATCGAGTCTTTAATGTTATTCATCTCTGAAAATAATGACTTGCAGGCATAGATAGATAAAAATATGGTTAAAATAGCACGAGCTAGCTTCTTTAAACAGTTAAATGTGTCTGGTAATGAATTCCATGTTTCCAAAATTTTGTCATTGGTATTTTTAATTATTTTGCTTGTCTTTCTTTCTGTTTCAATTATTTCCAAATCTTTCCTTGTTTGAATAAATTTTTGAATCCAAATTGAACTAGATTGGAAATCAATCAGCAGCATTTCTAATTCTTCAATTTCCAACCAATCGAATTGGAACAAGTTCAGCTTATCAAATGAAGTACATAATAAACTTGAGTGTTTCCCATAATTTTTTGAACTGAGAAAATCTCGCTGAAAATTCATTGATTGAAGAATCAATTACAGAAATAAATTCTTCAGTGACTGTTTCTTCGCCTGGTTTCTAATGTATATCTAAAGGGTTGATATTTTTTTTCAAGTTTGGAAAATACTTTAGTAGTAGTTTCTAGTTCTTTCAAATAGTTTTTGTAATAATATCATTCCCGTGTGTGTGAAAACATGCAGTTTAGCGTCAAAAGTGCAAATGAGATCTATCATGACAATAATTGTTTTATTTGTACCTTGAAGCTTCACGTTCAATTCATTGAAACGTTGACATATATCTGTAAGGCACATCAATTTTGAAAGCCACATAACATCCAACAACTGTGGGTATTGTTCAATTCCCCCCTCATTTTGCAGACAGTCTGATTTCTTCCAAGCAATCAACAAATCTTTAAAGTACGTTCCCGCGGCTCAACCAGCGAACATCATCAGTAAGCCCTTATACACTGAGGTTACTTCATGCAATACAGCATCAAACTTTAACTTATTTAAAGCCTACGGCGAAATGAGATTGATATTTTTGTGACTACTGCCACTACATATCAAGAGATGTTAAACCACTCTTAGTACACAAGACTTGTTGGTGAATGATGCTAGGGAAATCCAGGAAAGAATTGTATGTTCTACATCTGTTTGAAATAAACTTGTGAAACATTTTTTCCCCACCATACTTGGAGCACCATCAGTTGTTATTGAAACAATTTTTTTCAAATCAATTTATTTCTCAGCAAGTGAAATTTTAACAGCCGTACAAATATCTGTGCCCGTTGTAGCTGTTAGCAATGTTGTTATGGCAATTAATTCTTCCATAATGACGTTTCCTATGCAATATCGAGCAAAAACTGCTAAACGTGCAGATTTAATGACGTCAGTGCTCAAGACACAGCGATATAAAAGGAGAGGAGTTAATGTCAATTTTTTGTTGATCTTCTACATTTCCGGCCAGTTCTAAGATTCTTTCTTTTGTTATGTTACTAGATAGAGGAATATCTTTAACGAAATTGACTATTATGCTATGCTTAAACAAACTATGTGTCATTAGCAATTGTTGTCCACGATGTAATACAATAACAAACAAGTGCTCTTCCTTCCCGCGCCCAAACACTCCGTAGTGTAGGATCACTCGTGTTCATTCTTAATATGCATAGTGAACTTTGTCATCGGTGACGTGCCCAAAATATTGTGTCATGTGCCAATGGTTCGCCATCCCTGAACTAGAGGGATTAAATGCTGCCACTTTCGGCGACCAATTGACTGAAATGCTGCACGTAATAAGAGAGTGAAAACTGTTGATTTTCATAAACATCAAAGGGTTAAGTTCATTATTTATACCTTTTCTTTTTAATTATTGCTGTTTTTAGTATTTATAAGATTTAATAAAGAATTTTTTCCCCTTGATTTTTCAGGGGAAAATAGTTGTTTCTTTTCTCTATATTAAAGATTAAATTAATTTATATACAGATTTGGGACAGATAAAATTTATCGACTGATGTATATTTCAGTTAGTGAGAGAAATAGATCTCTTGCTACATACTTTTTTTTTGTTTAAATGGTTTAGGAGATACAAGATTTACCAAGTAATTCTGATTCTAGCAGTTAAAGGTTTATAAATTTAAATAAATGGTACAAAAAATTCCATTTACTTAAAAGAGCTGATATTGCAACATATGTAAATGTTTAAAACTCAACGTAGAATATTTGACAGCTTTGAACTCTAACAGTTTAAGTATTGTAATTTTCTGTGAATGCAAATGTGATGAATAAAAAAAAATTCAATTTTAAAATGTATGTATATGGATATTGTACTACTTGATACCAATAATAATTGTATGAAATTGAATGTTATTCTTATTGCAGGAAGAATTGTTGAATATAAGAAATTAGTGTTTTTATTACTGTTACTTGCCCATGAAAGAAACCTTAGTATTTTAAGTCAAATAAAATTTGTTATGTAAAGTCACATTTTGCAAAAAAAATTGTTTGTTGTAGTATAAATTGTATTTTATGTGATAAAATCAGCTGTTGTAAAACTGTGATATATTGATACTTATTCAGCTAAATCATTAAATATTTTTTTCTCTTTGTTTATATTTTTGCATTGTTTTAATAAGCATAGTAATAAAATTAAAGTGCTCATTTTTTTGTATCCAAAATATTTATTATTTTCCCTTTTAATATATTGTTTGATTTTTTTCCGTAATTTTTTTGTTTAGATATTCATTTTCTTAATTTTAAATGTAATACAGAAGTATTCTATCTGAAACTTGCTAGAAGTAATTGTGTGCAATAATAATGAAAATGGATACTTAATGTTTGAAAAAGTTAAAATTGTTTTATATTTGCTACTTTATAGTTTTTTTTCTTCCTTATTATTAAAAGGATAGTTCAATAATTATAGGGAAATTAAATCAATATTTTATAATGTTTTATCAAAGTATTTTATTAGTTTTTAGAGATATGTTTTAGGTCTGTTACACAGTCTGCTAAAAATTCTTTGAATTCCTATTTTAAAAAATTGCAATAATTGTTCTGTGTAACAATAATTATTCTATTTATTTTATTTAAACATGAGTTTTGTATATATTGAAGTATTAAACAGATAAAGAATTGTTTTTCAATCATAAGTATTTAAGGGGTAAAGTATGTTTATTTACAAGTACATTTTTTAATGACTTTGATTTAGCTATAAACAATTTCTTGAAATCTGAACTTGTAATTTTGTAGCAGGGTCTAATTGGGCCGCATTATTCTTAACTAGTTGATGTAAGCTTTTAATTTAATATATATCACATTATGCTAAAAAATTTTATAATCACATTTATAATTATGTCATTTTTTGTATAATATTTATTATAATTATTATCAGACTGTATAAACATTTAATATTAATATTTACCTTTTTGCCAAACAGTATTTTAAGTTATTTCACCTACAAATATTTATGGATATCAAGTACTATTTGTGTTTATTAAATATTTGATACTTCGTGAAATTTGATGAAAAAAATTAGCTGCATTTGTTACTGTATATTGTAACATTGAATTATCAAAAGGCCTCATTTGTATGAAATTGCTTTTAAAAACTTGTTGGTTATTTGATGTAGCTGAAATATATTTAAAATAAATTATCTGTTTCCAGTGATGTTGATAAAAATACATTTTATATGAAATGCATCTATAGTAATTTGTATACATTCATGTTAATATTGCATTAAAATATTTTGATGTTTAACTTCACATACTTTATAAACACCTGCACAAGAATTGCGAATTGTTATTGAATTTGTGTTGCTATATAACTATTCAAAGGATGTATCACATTTTTTGTTGCCACTGCTGCTCTGAAATTATTTAATTTATTGTTTCAAATGCTGTTTAAAGATTGATGTAATTTTTTTTTATATATTACTTTATGTTTTTACACTGTGAATGTTTAACATTATGTGACTAATTCATGTTTTATAAATCTGTTGCATATATTTTTTCTGAATAAACAAATCATTCCATAATTTTCATGACATTTTTTTTTTTATTTTTCTGGATAATTTCAGTCTCCTAAATTAATGAAATGAATTCATGAAGGCCAACCATTAAATGAGGGTCATTCAATAAGTCCTTGAGAAAATATAGGAAAACAAATTATTTTAAGTAATTTTATTAAAAAAAATTTCAACATTATTTCCTTTTAGCTCTATTCATTTCCCCAAGCATTTCACAACTCTTTAAAGCCATCTAAAAAGTAAGATTTTAAAAGGGCCTCAAAATAGGCATCCATTTTGGTGGTTCGTTTGTCTCTGGAGTGTAGTAGTGTATCCACATTTCATCCACAGTTATGTATCCCTGCAGAAACTCATCTTGATTGTGACAAGAAAGTACCAAAAATAGCCTCGGAGTTGACCACACTATTGTGTTTACTTTCAATTGAGAGCAAACGCGACTCTCATCTTTACGCGATTTTTGCCACTCCTGATTTTTTGTGCAAAATCGAAAGCACTGTATCTTGTGATATGCCAGTGGCCTCAACTATTTTGGGTGCTTTGATTCATCGATCACTCAAAACCATATTTTGAATTTTGTCAATCATTCTTAGAGTAGTCACTTCCATTGGACGTCCCGAACGACATTAATCTTTTGTTTAGGTACGGCCATGTTTAATCTTTGTTTACATAACTGTAAACAATTGGAAGTACATGAGCAGATGTGCCATGAACTTCATCCAACTCGGCTTTGAATATTTTCAGTGTTAAGCTTTTTAAATATAAGTGTAATTGCTCTTTGGAACTCATTTTTTCTTCCTTCATTTTTCTAAATAATCACAAGTTTCTTTTTCGATCAACAATAAAAATGAAACTATGTGATGAAAGTAACTTAGACTTAGACAGCTGTCAGATGAATCATGATGCTAACTAAAACATTTTGATGCTCCTAGTGCCATCTCTTGGATTTTTTAAAATTTACTGAATGACCTTGTATTTTCCTTTCTATTTCATCCCATCATTCTGAAATGGTTTTGCAATTTTGTGTTAAACGAAAATTATACTCGTGTTATACTAATCAGTTTTCAAATAGTTGCATGAAAGATCTTGAAAGGATATTTAGTACTTCATGGGATTTTTTTTTTTTTTTTTACATAGATAGGATAAGAAAAAAAGGGTCTTTCTTATTATTTTAAAATATTCTTTAGTAATGTTTAATGAATTCAAAATTTATTTATTTAAACATTAAATGTAAAATGTTGATCTTAGTCGGAGACTTTTGAGCTGGTATATCACTTCCCACATGTGCATAATATAATTGTGAAGACTTTGAAACCACAGTAGATTTAATGTGACAGTTCCCATTATGTTGCACAACAGTCTTTATGTAAACGGCTTAGTTCCTATTGACTTTTAGTCTATTATTTTAATTAATGGGCTATCTTAAATTTCTTGTAACTATTTTTGTGTATTACAGCATGTCATGTAAAAAGAAAAATCATATTGCTGGAATATATGAATAACATTGCTGTGATAATTAGCTATATTCTATGTTCCAAAAATATTTGTTTTTTGCAATTCATTACTTTTCTGTGTAATTTTCAGAAATAATGTGTTATCTGGTTGTAATTTTCTAATTAATATAGAATTTTTTAAAATTATAAGTAAATGCTAACCTAAATTGACAAAAATAGTAATTTTTTTGTATTTTTCCCCCTGTTTGCTGTAAAAGTACCTTTGCACTAATGAATTATCAAGGCCTTTGTAATGTAATAATAATAACATTTAAAAGTTAGTAAACAATAATGCTTCAGTTATAATATTTTATGCATAGGACCAGAATAGCATGAGATAGTAGACATTCGATTTATTGTTTACTGTTTCACAATGGATGATAAAATTATGTAGATTTTTGAAAGAAATGTTATTTTATCTGAACATTCAAACTCTAAGCCTTGCTTCTTTATTACAATCTTGAAAGGATAACATGCAAAAAAATTTGACATTCTCTTGAATGGACACTTTGAAGTCTTTGCCTAAAGTGTCAATGAGCACGATTCAAATTCAGAACACATATTTGGACAGAAAAATGTTCATGGATTGATATATTTATGGGGTTATAACACTCTCTCAAATTTATTTATCAAACCATAGCTTTTAAAATTTAGAGAAAACTTTTCACTTTGACATGTAAAATTCAAAATTCAATGATCATTACAGCTTAGGAAAGGCAAAATATGGAGCTTATTTTTTCCTGTAAAAAGTGGATTGGCTTTTAACGAGATTGCATAGTTTATTAAAATATGCTCATCTATATGAAGTAGCGAAATCGATATAGATATTGGAGCATATTTTTGTTTGGAAAAATGGTACTCCATTATCTTGGCAATTTACTTTAATGTGCAAAAACTCTCATTATTTCACTCAACGTATATTTAGTGGAAAGAGTATTTAACTCGTATTTTGACTTGAACGATATTTCGAAAAGCTTATAGAGTGGGGTGGCTGCTCAGCTGTCATCCTCGACCCTACTCCGTCGTCAATAACCCTCATGTTGCGCTTGAATGGGAAGTTCACAAACAATCCATCATTAAAAGTCACGAAACTCGAAACCATGACCTTTTTTGCGAAATTGACTTTGACCTTTTAACTGTCGAGTACCTGGATGCTTTTCACTTTGGAACGAGGTCAATCGGGAAGAATCTAAAGACCCAGATGGGCTTCTTTCAGGGAGTTCTTCAGTTGAAAACTTCACTCGGTTTAATTTTTGAATCAGAACTCGTTCCGCCACAACACGCAATAAAATTGACAGCAACTTGGATTTATCTTGACCTGTGTCAAAGGGTTATAAAAAGTAACATAGATTCTTCTATTTTAAGAGCCTTGGCGCTTGAAGTGTTGCATATCTACTACTCCGAATAGTTTCGGATTTTTACTGATGGGGTGACATTGGCCCTTGCGCAGGTGCAGGGCTTTTCCAAAATATTTTCTTTCTACATCCCTGTGGGGAGAGGTACTGCATTTGACGGAAAAATTGCTGCTATTCGCGCAGCCTTACCCCAGTTACACTGCCACATGGATAAGTTCATAAGAGTTGTTGTCCTCTACTATTCAAAGGCTGCGTTACTAGCCATTGTATCTGATGAACATAACTTAACGCAGAACATTTTGGACTGTCATCATCACCTCGAGAACATGGCTTCTTTTGAGAAAACTATTGTCTGCCCTCTGTGGGGTCCCAAGTAACTAGACAGTGGACTATCTAGCTAAAAGGGGTACTTTGATTAACCTTTTGGGGATTGGCATTTTCGAGAAGAAAACTCTTGTGAGGACGGGAGATCTTACAATATTGCATACCCCCTTTCCTGTCAATGTAAGAGAGGGGGGGGCAGCTCAGGTGTCCTCCTCGTCACTTAACCGAGGTTTAAAATTACGAGGTCCGTCGCCAGTAGCCCTCGTGTTGTTTCTGGTGCGACATTAATAAAAACTAAAACTTTCCTGTCAATGATTGGCAGTGTCGTCTGACAAAAGGACCAGACAGAGTGTTAGTCACTTGTTGGGCAGTGGGGATGTTTATGGTTCAGGAAGTCCCTAGCTGCCAATGATTCTCCCTTTTTTTTTAGGGGAAGCGCTTTCTAAAAGCCGATTATCTTCCCGATTTCAATTAAAAAAACTTTCAGAAATATGTTCAAAAAATAGAAATCCTGTTCTTTCCTGCAAAATTTCCTTGCATCATTCTTAATACCATAATTAGAATTTTCGTGTAGTAAATTATTCTATTCGTATGCAATATAATCGGGAGAAAACTATTATAATTATTTTATTTAGCAATATTTATAGTAGGCAGTGGCCACGGTACCATTACATGATATAATTATCAAATTATATTACATATTTCATTATTTAATACGTAGACATTCTGAATTATCTTTTTGTACGCTCAAAAACTCAACTGATTATTTAGTAAGTATAAATAAGTTTTTGGCATCTAAAAGTATGAATAAATTATTGAACAATGAAAGAAAATGTTCAAATCATTGAAATTATGTTTAACATTTCCGTATATATTATAAATGAATTTTGAATTAATAACAGAAATAAATTAGCAAGGGAAAAAATAAGTCTTATATTGTTTTAATTTTTATTGAGATTAATAATTTATGTATATGAAAACTGTGATAAACTCGACGAAAACCGCTGTCCGCGGCCACCCAATCGATGATTTGTTTTAATATTGTTTAATTCTTTGAAACTCAAAATAAATATCTGTTCAGTGAGTCACACTTGATATGTTACTGAAGAGCAAATATATGTAAGTTTAGAAACTCTTTATAAACATCCAATGTCCATATGTCAATAAATATAATATTTAGAAAAGTTAGCTGTGCATTTTGATTGTTGTGAGTGAGTGAATGTGTAGGTTATTGGCGCAAGAGAGCCAGATATGGCTATGCTGCGCCAAACAAGATTTAATTTTAGTCTAGATGTGAAAAAATTGAAAAAAAAAAGACACAAATTGGTTGACAAGAAGGAGGGTCGAAAATAGAGAAGGCTCGCTAGCATTTTTTGACAGTTATATTACTGATCATTTAGTAATTGCCTCTTATCGAATTATAATTAATAAAAGATGAATATTATTCTAAAGAACATTCTTAAATTTTCTTCTTCAAAATGAATGAAATAATTGATAAATATATATTCTCTATATAAAAAGTTATTCGCAATGAACTTAATTGTTTGCATTTCACATATAATTTCAATAACATTAGCATATTTTTGGTGCTTTAGATAGAAAATATTGCTTAAATTCTAAGAGTAATACTTAGAATTTTGAATGATAAAAGAAAATAAAAATTTAAATAAAAAAAGAAAATTTAATTATCAACTCAGTTCTTAGAGTAACATTTCTCTTATCACGAAGAGTGATAATGTTAGAGGACAGTTTTCAGCTATTGAGGATCGGGAGGAAACATCCCTGAGATTCCCTTATTAGAATTATCTCCATAAAAAGGCCATCACAAATATATAATAAATTTTACTTAATAAAATTAAATAGGTACAGGAATTTGGAAAACAAAAATATTTAAAACTTAAGAAAAAACAAGTTACATGTAGCAGATAAACATATACTTAATATTACATGTAGCAGATAAGCTCATTAATCTGCTATTTTTAATGTTTTAAAAATGTTTTTATTTTTTCAGTCATTAAAAAAAGCTGACTTAACTTCTAAAATTTTTTAAAGCTTCATTAAAATTAATCATTTTAGCCCCTACATTTTACATGAAAAGAATGACCGAGCCATTTTACTTGATTCATTGTTCATCAAAGATAGCTTTTAATCATCTTTGAAAAGTTTCTCGCGCAAGAAGCGACTGAAACACACACTGTCAAAAAACATTTACGACATTTATAAAAGAATTGTGCCCCTGAAAGCAATTATCTTGTTTCCCATTAGAGATTGATACCGACACTAACCGCAAGCTACCCTTTTGGCATTTTATTGCGCATTCAAAGATTTAAAGATCTGGATAGATAGGCTTAGAATGGGTGAACACAAAATTTTTATTGACGTATTATCTGACGTTTGAATTTAATGTTTGCAATGAATAAAAAAAAAAAAAAAAAAAATGCGTGCACATTTTTTCCCACTGAAACATCCTAACAACCAAGTATGACAGTATGTCGTTTTTATGTTAGTTTTCAAAGTTTTTCTTTTAGAAAAAAAGTAGCGTGTTTTATTTGTAAGCAACTTCTCTAATTATGATAAAGTCAAGAAAGGAATTTTAGACCTAAAATTAAAATAAGCAACGAAAGCGCTTACAAAAATTTCCTCTTTCTACAAATATTGTATTTTTCTTGTGTTTAAAATTTAATTGAAGTTATACAAACTTTTTTTAAAGGTTTTTAAAAGAGTAAAACGGGTGTGTGTGTGGGGGGGGATATAGACATTGCTAGTTTCTGTTTTAATTTTTTAAATTTCTCTCGAAGTTTTAACATTAGCATATCAGTGAGTTGATATCAATAAAAAAGACAGCATAATTTCAAGCATTGTGTGAATGAATACAAATGAGGAAAATACGTGGTTTGAAAAGTTAACTACTTCTATAATATTCGTCTATTTTTTTAGAATTATTGGTATAAATAAACTACTGAATAGCAGCTCATATTTTCTTAAGTTTTTAAATTTTGAACAATTCGAATAAATTCAGCACTCATTCAACTGAGCATAGTATGTTATATTTTCTAACACTTCATTTAATAATATCTTTTAATTTTATTACAACTTTTTTTTTTCCTTTTTCACATACTCTTATTGGAGTATAACTAAAAAACAATTTTTCTTCTTGAGTAATAATTAAAGCATTTGATAAAGATTTAATTTTTCACCACGATTATGTAAAGAAATTATCAAACAAGAATGAGTTTAATCCTGCATCAAAAAATATTTTTACTATTTTTGAATTACTTACTCATGCAAACTTATGGAAAAACAGTACCCTAAAAATGACAAAGTATGAGGTAAAAATTATATTACGGTTTCAGAACTCTAATAAATATATATGCAAACTTTCATACTTCCAGCTGTATTATTTTTTGTTATTTTAATTTTCTTTCACAGAGTGTGCCATATTATTTCATTGACCTTCAAAAAATTTTATACTTTGTTCTTAGATTTTTAATTTTTCACGACGATCTTGCATTTACTATCCCAAGTCGTTTTTATAATCACTATAAGGTATCGAAATTATTTTAGGTTGTTTTGCAAAATGTGTTTGATAATTCTATGCATGAAATAGTGATTTCGATAAATAGTTATTTTTTTTAAAAATCTACAAAATTAGACGTAACTGTTTTTTGTGTTTTTTGTAGCGTTTGATAAAAAAAATTGCAAACATATAAATAACACTATTAGGACCATACCCATGCACAGACTTGTGAAAAACAATTCTGAGAAATTGAGAAAAAGATCACTTAAAGATATTAAAATTTATTGTAGTGGGAATTATAAGACATTAAAATATTTTGAAAAAAAATTAAATTTAAAATTATTTATTTGAAGATGATGTTTTTTTTTTTTTTTTTACTTTTCTGAAATACAAATTTTATGAAATTCCATATATGCTGGCCATAATTATTTTCTTATAATTTTACAAAATTCTGCAGTTCATTTTCATAAAATAACACCATTTGTCAATCCAATATTTAATGCATACATTCATCCTAAATTTAAATGTAAGGAATGATTCATTTTGCTGATTCAGACTGAGACAAAAAGGGGAAAAGGGATTTTTCGATAAACGTGTACAAAGGAGGTCTATCTCCCTACCCTCCGAATACAAGGAGTGAGGAAGTGATTGACTTATACGAGCTTCCTGGCGTTCCGAAAGCTGTTAAGAGGGGTAGGAACTGCGAGTTTATTTCCCGACCAACCCCGTCCTTTAAGACACTGTTCCTTTTGGTCGCGAATGCAACTGCCCTTCCTCAAAAAGTTAAGCAGAATGTTTCTCGTCCTTTGCCTCTTTGTACAATTAAAAACCTTATAAAAATCTATCAAAGCTCATGCTCAGGAGGACTTTTCCAATCGTATATCAGACAAGGCTTGGAAGAATGCTGTCTCCAATTTGAGTAATGGCCCAAGACATAGAGTTGTCGCTGAATTCCGCATAGCCATCGGACATGACTGCTTACAAAAGCATCTTTTTAGATTCAAAATTGCTGCTTCCCGGCTTGCACTCTGTTCAGCTCTGGTGAGGATATGGACGCTGATCTGCTCCACTGCCCTGAGTTTCGAAACCCTTTTCTTTCTGAACGTTACTGGGAGGCTAGAGACATGTTGGATTAATGAGTTTTGTTGCAGCATCTCTTGTTCTTATTTTGTGTTTTGTTCCCTCGTAATTGTATGGTAATTGTTTTTCTCTTCTTTTTCTTTTGCTGTAACTGTTTATAATCTGCCATTAGAAATAAAAAAGAAGGGTATGAATTCAAGTATCGTCCTGATCATCCCATTGTGGATGGAAAGCAATAGAGCCGTCCCTCATCTTTTTTTTTTTTACTGCTGTAGTACGATGAAGCACATATGTGGGAAGAACCTAAATATTTTTTGTTAAATCTTTGTGAAAAAGGAATCTGCCAGATTTTATGATCATTAAATAATTCCTTGTGACCAAAAATACGTCCAAATGGAAACTAAATGAATTATAATTTTATGATTAATGTCTGCTTAGGAAAACTAACTACTGTTATTCACCTGTTTTTGAATGATTTGTAAGATACCTCTCTAGTATATTCGCGTAAATTTTATCGCTTAATGAACGAAGCCCTTAAAGTACAGGTGTTCAAACGAAATGGGAGAAGAACAATTGGCGTAAAAGACAATTCATCTTATTAATAGTTTATTTTTGAATTTGTTCTAAGAGTGTAGTCCACGTCTGTACTTTCATCTTCCTGGACCATGCTTGGATAATCGAAGAGGAGAAAAAGGTGAATCAAATTATTTAATGAATTTTTGCTTGTTCATGTTCCTATGTTTTATCCTGAAATGTTCATTTCGGACAATCCTATAGTAATAGGAAAACTGGAATTTAGTGATTAAAAATAGTAATGTTAAAAGATATTCTCAAAATCTTGGGTTCATCAAAATATTAATGTTTTATAAGAAATTCTCTGGCTTTTTACAAAATTGAGGATTGTCTCTATAATATCATTTATTAATTTATTTAATATTTTTCTAAATAAATTAATTATACATGTTTCTGCTGAATTTAAATTTAAAGCCTATAAAATCTGTGACATTTGATTACTTGTAGTTTTGTTTCGAGGCAAGAAATATTTTATTCTTATTTTGTTCCAAACACGATTGGTGTAAAGTAAAAATCAAAACCTCTTTAATTGAATTTACTAGTATATTATTATATTATTATTACCATTAATAAGTAACAGTTAATTTCTAAAGTAGGTATACTGAGTATGAAAATAAAAATATTAGGAACAGGTCTATATATATGAGTAAAATAGGCATATTATGTCTGAAAACTTTTAGATACATGTAAAATAAAATTATAGATATCGCAATACAAGAACAAAACAAAAATTTCGACAGTCTTCTTATTTTTAATATAAATAGTAGTCTTTTGTGGTATTTTCTTTTTTTTTTTTGAATATCGATCAAATAAAATGTCTGTTTATATTAGGGGTTGCCAACCTTTTCCATATAACTTGCGACAATTTTTTGACAAATGAGTTGAGATGCAACATATAACTCAAGCACTTTTTATACCGTCTTTCGTTTTTGTTAGGGGTTGGTAAACAGAGATAAGGATAGAATCTGCTTTGCTCAAGGAAGGAAATGGAAAAACCTAATCACGCAATTAAGTTATTTAATTTACGCCAGTTTAATAATTCACCAATCTATAATCTCGTTTGGTGAAGATAACTCTGGACTACAGTTGTTGGCGTTGAAAGCAAGATCAACTTGGAATTTGGATTTGTCTGTTTTCCCTGCATTCTAAAAGGAGTTATACGCACACACACATAAGGCCTGAGCTATTATTATAATTAAATATAATGCGACCCATATTTTTATTATATTCAAAAGCTTTTTTTAATATAGAGATTATTAATAGGGATTAATGTTTTATATTTATTTTGTATATTTTATTATTATGACTTCGAAAATTTGTTTAATTCAATAGGTATAGAAAACTTAATTAATATTATCATGGATAATTAAAAAAAATAAATAAAAAGTCTATTATTCTATATCTCATAAGAAATTTAAATTTCTTATTAATTTTGTTATAAAAGAAATTTATTTCATAATGACAAAAAAATACAAACAAACTGAACAACAGGATGGACTAGCTATTAATAGTCTTGATAATATTTCCATTTTTATTAGCAGAATTTTATAGACAGTAGCAAATTCATTTTGTTTTTAGGTATATAGATGACCTTATGATTTTTCAAAATAACTTCAACTTGGAATTTAAACCGGATGTATCATTTTGTACTTCTTATTTAAATCTTGATTAAAATTAATGTGAACAGATTTATGAAACAGGTTTATTAGATGCTCGTAATAACTTTAAAACTGTTGATAATAGGATTATTCGTAATATTTTTCACAAGAAAGACAATTACTTTTTCCATATTAATAATAATCACTTTCTTTGATAGTAATTTAAGCTTAAATATTTATAGAAATATATTAAATAATTTTTTACTTAGAAATGTCAAATTAATTTACATACCTTTAAATTTTCAAAATAATTTAAATAAATATCTTACCACTATGTAAATACTGATTGCCCGATTAACTTTTAAAAACAAATTTAAAATATAAAAATTATAAAATAGAATAATCTTTTAAATTATAATTTTGTGTAATTTTTTTCCTAAGATTATTCATTTTTTAATAATTTTTTTTTAAAAAAAATGTTCTTTGAAATAAAATTATTGCTCATTTATTTTTTATTTACTAATTTTTTAATTTTGCAATTTTTTTCTTATTTTTTTTCTGAATTTTATTCTTTAAGAATTTTATAACATTTAAAATACTTGCAATTAGTTTCTGGCATTCATATAATTTCGAAACTATTAGGTAAATGGCGTTGCTATCTTTGGCCTAATCGTTTCATTCTTAGCAAAGGGCTGAAATCAGCAATATTTGCGCATTGTATTCACTTGCTTTGCTCGTATGAGTTTTCTTAATTATTTTAATACATTTTGTATCTTTCTAGTTTTCTTGTGAAATAATTTTGTTTCATTATTCGTCTTATATGTTATAAATCTTTTTAGATTTTTCTTAGACTGATAGATAATTTTTTTGTGAAAAATAATTTCATACAGAGTTTGTTTTGTTATTGATTTCTGTTCAGTTGTATCTTTGGTTTTATAACCATTTTTTTCTAATGTGATGTTAATTGGACAGTTTGGCCGTTGATTCTGCGACAATAACCCAACATTAAACGATCTGAAGCTTGTTATAACAATAATTATGCTATATTCTATTCTTTTGCTTTTCTTCATTGTTTTGATTTCTTAAATTTTTCTATCTTTGTTATTGATAATTTTAGCTAATGTCCTGTCCGAGTGGTTGAGCCGACTCTGAACCCCTATTAAACTTCTCAAATGAACTTGGTACTCATATATCGATCCTGGAGGGATTAAAGGCTGAGTTGACCCTCCTATCCAAGTCGAAGCCCTCGGGAGTCGAACTTGAGTCGACAGTGATCGCAGTCAGACACGCTAACCACTACACCACCGTCTTTAATATATTATTTTATAATTAATTAGGGTTTTCTTGCCTAGCTTGTTTATGATTGTAATGTTTATTTGCAATTAAACTTCAAATAATCACACACACACACATATATATCACAACACGCACACAGAGATATTTATAGTTTTATACAGCTTCATATATTCTTAAATCTATGAGCGGGATTGCAATTGTGATTTAAGACTTTTTTATGACTTAGTAGTAATTTAAGACTCCCCACACCTCGTAAATATTTCTTTTCAAAAGTTCAATACATTATTAATCGCTTAACATTTTTGTTTTTTTGGGGCTAATATCGAAAATGCGTTTGTTTTAGTTTTTTAATGCTGCAAAGAATGTTTCGTCTGACGAATTTTCATGATTTACTAAATTTGTTATTATTATATTCTTAAGCGAATTGATAGCTGTTGTTAAAACAGATCACTATGAATTATTTATTATCGTTATCTGTTTAATAATTTTAACACATTCGCTAAATCAGCTTTATTAAAGGCTATTTCCATTGAACTTATTGTATCAATCAGTGTTCAATATAGTTGGGTTGCCATTATACAACGTTGCACTTTCCAAAAAATGTAAATTCGAAATACAAAATCATGATGTGCAAAAAAAATTATCAAATGATTTTGATCCATGTTTTGTTATTTGGTTATAAAATCATCCACTTACATTCTCTGTGTCATACCTATTTGGTTGTGGCACTGAGCGGCTAACAGAACACTTGAGAACAATTTTATTTCTTTGCTACCATTCCTTATATACACCTTTCTTACACTCTCGTCATTGTGGCGTACGAGAGTGTAAGAAATACACTCTCATAAAAATTTCGTCATTCCTTATATACATTACACTATCAGCATCATCTGATGGCTTCCTGTAATTTGAATATTATTCTTGAAGATGTGTTCGTATAAGTGATATTCGTGACTAACTACAAAGTTAAAAACAAGTTTTCCTTATAATTACCTTCCTTTAAAATAATTTTTGTAGATGTATGAGAGGGAAATTTAATGACAATAAATTGCTTCACAATGCATCATTTTAAATTACATTCGTGTCCATTAATTAAGGATGATTCAGAATCACACGGAAATCGAAATCTAAAGTAAAAATTTCCCCTGTAGAATTATCGCACACGTCTGGTATGATAAAAGAAAGGGAGAGTGGTCTCAACAGCTCAGGAGGTGAGAATGGAATGACAGATATTATCTCCGAGGGCAAGCAGTCAGGCATTTCGAAGTAGGGAAAATAGTTACATAACGTGAACACGTAACATGGATAGTATGAAGAGCTTAGGTATTATTGGAGTCGTTTTAGGGAGAAATAAGGAAACACGTGGGAAGAATGCGAACAGAGTTCGAAAAATGCTAAGCTAGTTATTTTAAAGTTACTCGGGATTGAATAATTGAACTAATTAAGCTTCGCACATGGGGAAAAGACTGGAACCCTACAGAGAGCGAATTAATAAGGAAATTTTACTTGAAATCATTACACACACATATACACTCTATAACAACAACAACAACAACAACAAAAAAAAACCCGACTCACCAAGAAGGAGTTGTCCGATGAAAACATAAATTGGTGGATAGGAAAATTATGTACAGAATAGAAAAAAATTAAAATTTCAGAAAAATTGAATGATTTATTTCAGAGTTACATAGTTACAAAGTAACGAACTCAATAAGGTGTTGACCCACCTCTAGCCTGGATGCACAAGATACCACACGACGTGGAATAGAGTGATAAAGTTCCCTGATGGTCTCCTGCGGTATTTCTTGCAGGGTCAGCCAGGTCATCAACATTCCCTGATAAATGCAGTTGCCTTCCCATCATATCCCTGACATACTCGATTGGAGAGAGATCTGGATGGCCAAGGAAATGTTTGACAAGCTGTAAGACAGTTCATAGTAACACGTGCCGTATGTGATCAGGCATTATCTTGCTGAAAAATAAGGCCAGGGTACTGCAAAAGGAACGGTAGCAAAAAAGGTCTCAGAGTGTCGTCGAGGTACCGCTGTGCTGTAAGTGTGCCTCTAATGACGATCAAAGGGTTCCGGCTATCAAGGGAAATGGCACCCAGACCATAACTCTTGGTTAAGAACCTGTGTGGCGTGCAATAGTGAAAGCAGGATCGGGACGCTGCCCTGGACGTCTCCAAAAACGTCTTCGATGACATAGTTGGAAGCGGGATTCGTCGCTACACACTATACGTCCCCAGTCAACATCATTTCAACTTGATTGAAGCCAAACACCACTGTAAAAAGATCGATAGTGTGCAGGCGTGAGTGGCAGATGGCCTAGCGGCCGGTACGAGCGAGGATTTTGCTCTATCAGCCGTCTGTGAATGGTCATGGTGGACACTCGTGTGCGGATCGCACGTCTGATGGTTGATAACGATGAATCAGGCGCTGTGACAACTGATCTGATAATCACTCTGTCCTCCCGATCCGCTGTGGCTCTAGGTTGATCGCTACCATCTTGACGCTGAAATCTGTCACTGTCCACCCATTCGTGCCAGCATCTTCTAATTGCCATATTGCTTTGACCCATATGACGAGCGATTCTCCGATTTGCTCCACCTGTCTCTTACAATCTAACGATACGACCTCTTTCAAACTGTAACAGTTGCTCATAATAAACTCGAATCCTGAGGCATTTTTTTCAGTCGTTGAAAGGTATTCTAAATCGCAATGCAACAGAAAATTGGATCACCAGATTGAGAATCGCTTCTTCTATACACTTGCTGAGTGCGCAGTTCCGAAACGCTGTAGCTCCCACTATCCCTTCATTTTAGATCAAATTTTAATCGTTTGCATGTTCGTTCCAAATGTGATTGCGATTTTGCGAATCTTTGTTTTTGTCTTTGCATACGACATCTCATTACATTCGGGCAACTCCTTCTTGGTGCGTCGTTTTTTTTTTTTTTTTTTTTTTTTTTTTAAATGGAGTGTATATTGTGTAGCAGGAAAGTCAAATAAAGACTATGGAATTAAATCCCAACTCAGAAACGAACTTTATTATCTAAGAATGGAAATTAGTATTAAGAACTTTAATTGGAACAATAAAAAGATTAAAATTCAAGATTTACATTGATGAAGACGATATGAGGCAAAGCAAGACAGCAGGAAGATGAAAATCTATCTACAATTTACAGCTTTGCGAGAGGTATATTTCCACAAAGAAGATGCACTTCGCTTCAGTTCATGCAACTTTCGATAGGATGTGTAGAGTGAATGAATATAGGTTTATGAATCCCCTATATATATATATATATATATATATATATATATATATATATATCCTAGCAGACCCGACCACGCATTGCCTTGGCTAAGTTATACGTTGAATTATATTGTCGTAAACTATTCAATACAGTCAAATAATTTTTTAGGAATTAAGACGAAAACGTTGAAGCCGATGTAAAAACCCACGGGATTCAGATTTGAACCTTATGTCAAAATTTAGAGGTGATTGATGAAAATTTTCGTGGAGTTAATATTAATTTAATATTTTCGTGGAGTTAATATTAAGCACAAATCAATATAAAATTTTGAATTTTATATTTTATTCATCTCATATTCAAGTATAGTTTTTTAATAAATAAGTAATTTACAAAGTTCTTAGTTGATAACATATAGCAATTTTAAATGAGGTAGGTAGCGTAGATTATTTATTATTTTTAATAATAATATTCATCATTTTGAATTAAAATATTCAGTTTTAAATTAATTCAAAGCTAATTGGTGTTAAATATTCTTGGTTAATCTGTCTCTTGATAACATAAATAGATTCGATGGGTTTTTTTCACACGTGATCCTACAACCTATAATTGCCCATGGGAAAAACATGGATTTTCCAAGTCTAAGTCGCAAATTTACATTGTTTGACCTTGAGACTTATTCATGGTCATGGTGAAAGCTAAACGAATTGGAAATTGAAGTCTTTTGAAGGGTATCTCAGATTCTGACGGTATCAATGGAAAGCGCGACAACAGGACCACTTCTCCTTAAACTTTTCAGTCAAAATGGTTGCTTCAAGAATATTTCCGGTCATATTTTTGATGACCAAACGTGTACCATTGCATAATTGAGATGGATTCAAAATACGCAGAAGAATAATAGGGGAACCAGTCTTCAACTAAAATTTATGTGATGGCATTCTGGGCATATCCAGAGAATTTAAAAATTCAATTGGAAAGTTTACACTTTCGCTTTCATCAACAACAGTGTCGAATGATTTAAAAGACACCAGATTACTTGGAAACAACTGTTGTATCTGAAAGTTAAATTTGTCAACATCAACATTTTTGGCTGCCAAAATAGCCCGATTACTGAGCCAGTTATGATCCAAATGATTATTCTGATGTCCGGAAAGATACTCTCAATTAATTCATTTTTTGCCTGAACAATAGTGCAGATATTGTCTGTCAATTTAATGCATCGCGTATTTGGTTGTTGTTCTATTCTACCGTTTCCAATATTTAGCAATTGTTCTGAAACATTTGTGCCGATGGATCATTTTGCAATTGTACGTGCATGTTTATGGTCAGTCGAAGTATTTCCACACTTCGCCATAAGAACGATTGTTTTAAACATGAGCTAATCTCATCGGCGAAAGTAGAGCGAGGAATGATTGGAGTACATTCCCTAGAAAATAATATAGATGTTTACAGTTCAGAAAATTTCAAATAAATATATTTATAACTTTTTCAGTTATCATTGTCACGGTGCGCACATTATGCGTAAAAGCAGTTTTCAGAAAAACGCATTTAAAGTTTAAATCATTGTACCTTTACGTTAAATTACCTATGTGGTAGGCTAAAATTCCCCAGATTTGTATGTTATCTCTTCATTAACCTCATCTTTTGTAATTTTTTTCTTTTTTGATCTATTTTTTTCCGGGCGGTATTCACACTACATGAGGAATGTTGTCTTGATTCAGTTATCCGCTCTTCATCAAGTTGAACAAACCCTTTCAATGTATTTGTTTCTACTTGCACATCAGGTGCATTTAAGACATTAAACAAACCTTGAAACCCTTTATTAACTTGTATGACGGCCAAGTAGGCGCCTAATCGTAGTTTGCAACTCTCAACGAAAACTTCTTTCGGTACAAATTTCCACAAAACGCAATTAAAACTTTTATTTGCATTTTGTGTTTTCCCATGCAAACATTTATTCAGTAAATGATTGTCGCATAGTTTCATATAATGAGGTTTAATGATGTTCATTATATTTGGGGTAGTACTTTACCTGTATTTCGAAGCCTTGAACCCACACGCTTTTGAATGTGTCTTATGCATTCAAACTTTGTGACACTATTTTCCCCATATATATTTCTAATAGAATCAAAACCTTTTGAACCATCATCCCCATAAAAAAGCACATATTTGAATTTCCTCAAGTGAATTGATCTTTCAAACATGCGATAGATACCGATGAGTTCCATGGCTCCAGATGATCCCACGTGTTTCACGCACTTATGAGTAATTCTACCTTCAGGATTTTTTTGACTAATTCTGCACATTTTTGACATAATTTCAATGTCCAGCACTTTGCCAGTATCTATTGATATGACACTAACACATCCATTCAGAGACAAATGTCCTCTTCGCTGCCATGTTCCATTGATTGATACGCCGCACTGAATAATTTCAACAAAATTATTTTTCTCGTGAATCTCAGTGGCAGCCTCATTCATAATTTCATGTGCCATATTACTGGAAATATTCTCCAACTTTTTTTCAAGACATATGTAAGCTGTCTTAGAGGGAATGTTCAAATTCATAGCTGAGCATAGCTTTTTTTTCAGCAGAATGTCCATTTCCAATACCCCTCAAGCCAAAAACAAAGGCAAGGTTGATGCTGTGCATTTTGTTCCCTTTTGGAGATATACAAAAGGAGATGGAATATTCACAGTTTGGACATTTTAGTAACAAATTAAATGCTAAGTTAAATACTGATTGTTCGAAAAACTTTATACCATTTTGAAAACACCAATTAAATGAGGAAATAAAATCATTCAAAATTTTGAAATTAATTACTATGTTATGATCTTTATTTTCTAAATTATCAATTGGTTTTGAATGTGACTTGATTCACTTAATGTTGTAACATATCTATCAGTGTTCTTCTCAACCACATTCTTGATGTAACTGCTTCCCTTAAACTTATATTTTGAATAGAGCTTCGATTTTTCCTAATAGCCATAAATTTAACTAATAAAATCAAAAATATCTAACTGAAATTAATTAAAATCTGTTCATTAGCTTAGAAGTTCATCTCGGACAAACAACGTGACACGAAATTTTTATATATAAATATATATAAAAAGGTTTAGCTATTAAATAACGAGACTTAATTTGTAAAACATTTTATCTCATACGTATTTACTTATCACCATCAATATACAGCCTTCCTCTATTTCTACAACGCTCCAAGCGAATCTTCCATTGTTCGAAGCAGTGCCGGAAGTTTTCTGTCACCTCCATCTAGACGCTCACTGCTTTCTGTTACATAGCATCAACGACTGAAATTTTGTTCCTCTTGATGCAGATTTCACCAAAAGAAACAGATGAAAGTCGCATGGCTCAAGATCCGACGAATAAGGTGGATGGTATAACACTGGGATGCTGTACTTGGCTAGAAATCTCTTGACAGACAATGTGGAATGAGCCGGCGCATTGTCTTGGTGGAAACATTTGACAAACGGATTCTTTGTCAATTCCTACTGTCTCAGCAATCGCACGAATTCGTAGCCAACGGTCAGATCTAACCAGACTATGGATGTTTCAATATTGTCATCCATTTTTGACGTGGGTGGGCGACCCGGGAGTGAGTCGTCTTCTCAGTGATCTTGAGAAAACATTTAAACCACTCAAAACTCTCTCTCTCTCTCCCTTATGTATATATATATATATATATAACACATGGACCAATAAGTTCCGAGACTAACCCAGAGATGGCGCTCGTAGTAAACCAGTAACCAGGTCTTTCTAGAGTACGAACCTTTGCTTGAAACGTGTCAAAATTTTAAGTCGATCGGACCAGAAACAGCTGAGTTATCGAGGTTGGAGTAAAGTCGTTTTGTAGTTTATTTAAAAAATGGAAAAAAACCGAGTTTCGTGTTCTGATAAAACATTGTTTTTTAATGGGTAAAAACACCGTGCAAGCGAAACAATGGATTGAAAAATGTTACCCGGACTCTTGTCCATCAAAAGCAACGATTTGTCGGTGGTTTGCCGAGTTTAAACGTGGTCGTACCGACACAAATGACGCGGAACGCTCGGGTAGACCTGTGGAAGCCGTTACACCGGAAAATGTGAGTGAAGTGACAAAAATTATAATGAAAGATCGTAAAGTGAAGCTCCGTGAGATTGCTGAGATGACACAGATATCATATGGAAGTGTATTTACTATCCTTCATGAAAAATTGAGCATGAAAAAGGTTTTTTCCAAGTGGGTGCCGCGATTGCTTTCGATGGAACAAAAACAGCAACGAGTCGATGATTCAGAAAGCTGTTTATCGCTATTTACTCGCAACAAAAAAGATTTCTTGCGTCGTTACGTGACCATGGACGAAACATGGATACATCACTACACTCCAGAGTCGAAGCGGCAGTCATCTGAGTGGCGCACAGCTGGCGAAAGCCGTCCGAAGCGTCCGAAAACGCAGCAGTCAGCTGGCAAAGTCATGGCGTCAGTTTTTTGGGATACGCATGGCGTGATTTTCATTGACTACCTCGAAAAAGGTAAATCGATCACCAGTGATTATTATATTGACTTGCTGGTGCGTTTGAAGTAGGAAATCGCAAAAAAAAAAAAACCGACCGCACATGCAGAGAAAAAAAATCCTTTTTCACCAAGACAATGCACCCTGCCACAAGCCGATGAAAACAATGGCAAAATTGAACGAATTGGGCTTTGATCTGCTTCCCCACCCCCCATACTTGCCAGATTTAGCCCCCAGTGACTACTGGCTCTTTGCTGATCTTAAAAAAATGCTCCAGGGAAAAAGATTTGGCTCAAATGAGGAGGTCATCGCTGAAACTGAAGCTTATTTTGAAGCGAAAGATAATTTTTCTTATAAACATGGTATTGAAAAATTGGAAAAGTGTTGGAACGATTGTATCACCCTAAAAGGTGATTATGTTGATGAATAAAAAAAAATTTTGCAAAAAAAATGTTGTTTTCAATGTTAGTCTCGGGACTTATTGATCCATGTGTTATATATATATATATATATGTGTGTGTGTGTGTGTGTGCATACACAAATATAAAAAAAAACGAATCTAAAGGATATCTTTTTTTTACATTTTTTTTATGTATGGAGAAGCCAAGTCCTGTTACATAATGTAGTTGTGAGGTTGGTTGAATGAGCTCCAGCCATTTTATAGAATGAATATGACTTATTTCTGTCGAGAAACATTTTACCTTTGACAAATTCAATGTGAAACATGAAAGCAGCTTTCAAATAATGGAAATAAAAACTGTGAAACATATCACATGGTAGCAAAAGGAGGAGTAAAAAAGAGAGAGAGCGTCCATCGCCAGTTTTTATACCGGCGAAGAACGGGGAAGTTCCTAAATGTTGTTGATTCAGCAATTAAAAGGGGCTCTTGATACTAGCATAACGCGAGTGAATCTGCGAAATGGAAATTATATATAGTTATCAACTAGATTGAAAGTTGAAGTTTAAGATTTGTGAGAGATTGGTTGAGTGTTAAAATGAAAAAGTGTCAAAGAGAGAAAGAAAGTTAAAAAGAAAAAAAAAGTCATAATGTTCGGCCCCCCCCCCCAGAAATTAATTTTGAAAATTACAAATTTGTTCTGGTTATTACATTTCTTATTAATTTAATTTTGTAGCTTTTTAAACTTTTGAGTCAATTGGAAATTTTAATAGTTTTTCAGTATAATATCTCCCAAAGAAACGGTTTAAATAATTTCCTTATATTTTACGAGGAACATTAATAATGAATTGATATAAGAGATAAAAACTGATTAATTTTTTTAATAAAAAAAATTACTTTCTCTTAAAATCTACGATACGGCTTGTTCAAGTTTTCATTTTTTATCTGGTTTGTTCTAAAAACAAAGGAACAATAAACTAAAAAAAAAAAAAAAAAATGTTCTATGCAAAGTTTGGAAAAGAACAGATTTAGCCACCCCAGGTGCTCTTTTGTTAAATAATTATTATTAAATTACGCAGTTAAATATAAGAATTAAAGTAAACGATGAAATATCGAGAAATGGACAATAATAAACTTTTCCAATGTTAAATTAAAGGAAACGATAAATTATTAAATTGAATATTATATCAGCTACATGTCATTAAAATTAAAGCAAACGATAAAGTACAAATTAAATATATTTATGCTAAATGTAATTAAAACTGAAGCAAACGATAAAAAATTTAAAAGTTATCTGGTACGCCAAAAGTGATCCATCTAAAACAGTAGCCCCCTGAGTAGCTTATTATGTATAGTTAATTGAATATAATATAAGCTACTCATAATTAAAATTAAAGCAAACGATAAATTTTTAAACTGAATTTATTTTAAGCTAAATGTAGTTAAAATGAAAGGAAACGGTAAATTGTCCAATTAAAAATAAAAGAATATTGAAAAATTTAGCATTAAGCCTATGGATAGAACCGCAAAATTAAGATATTTGAATAATATCTTAGTTAATATGAACATTACGAAGTGTTTATATACTAAGTTAGAGTTAAAACCATTAAGTATAATTTTAAAAAATATATAGAAATATTTAACATTAACTCAATGGAAAGAATCGTAAAATCAGAAAAATGAACATGGTTAAAAACTGAAAAGTGATTAGATACAAGAAGTGGTCCTGAACAACAATTTATTGCCTACCTAAAACAATAGCCCATTCGGTGGCTAAATACTGTAACATTATGTAAAATTAATTATAACGTCTAATTAAAAAAATCAACTTTTTACTTTATTTTCTTCATTTTTTGATGTAATGCATGAATGTAAAATTTTTATTTGCTCCCAAACTGACATGTTTTCCCTGCAAAGAAACGAGTAAAATAGCATATTTATAAACAGTTCATCATTTTTGCTTTTATGCTTACATTTTTTTAAAAAAATATATTTTTCGCTTACTTATAAATAAATTCTGAAATTAATTAAAATTAGAATCGTCGGCGAAATAGAGACTTGATTTACGGTATATTTTAAATTCAATGCTCACTTCTACCGTAAATCACTGTATAAAAAAATAATGATGATTTCTGTAGCTGGATTTTAAATTCGATTAGCTCTCCAAGTCTTTATAATAGATGTAGCGTGGTTTTAAAGTTTTGGGAGAATATCACCAACTCGGATGTCGTCATCGGCACCTTAATACAGTGGGCAATTACATGATTCATAACATGCAGTCCCTCCGTAGAAACATATTTATTCAAAATGAACCAACTTGAAACCAGATTTCTGTTTATATCAAATATCTTTGCTGTAAATTTTCTTTTAATTCTTTGAGGGTTGAATTCTAGTTGGAATAAGGAAATACGTCTTAAAATTTTAAAGGGAATATATATTTAAAAATTACCATAAAAACTGTAACCAAAATATTTTCGATCATATTTTAACTATTTTAAATTGATAAAATGTTTCATTTATTCTCCAGTTTCTAGCATCGAACCTTAGCCTGCTGTATTGCATACAAATTTTATATAATTAAGTTCTCTCACAGCTTCTCTTTTCATATATCTTATGTAATTATTTAAAGATTAATCTCGATATTACATTTGACATTTTCTTAAAAAAAATCTCAATGCTGAATAATAAAAAAAACCATTATTGTAAAGGGAAAATTTTTTATTAATGATTAATTAGAAATAATTAATAAAGTAAGTTATTATTATCTGCTAATTGAAAATAATTAGTAAAATTGCATCTTTCAATTTTCATTATGTTTCGCAATTTATTTCCTTAGTTTTAATTTGTAATATGTAGGGAATTGAAAAATTGAAAGTTAATTTAGGAAAAACTAATCCGTAGACCTAAATGAAAATGTATTTGAATTTCTGGAAATAATGAGAATAACAATAAGGTGAACAAAACGTTACATTTTACTTAATAGATGACTTTTATCATTTTTTAATAGACAGAGCACTAGAAAAAAATTCCAAAAGCACTCTGATTTGGGTTCGAAGGTTTTTTTTTTCTGAATAGAACAACCTTTTTCTCATTTAGAAAATGAAAGCAAACGATAAATGATTCAGGTTTTCATGCAATGTTTACAATTAAAATTGGTAAAAAAGATTATTTTTTTGCTTTAGAACGAAAATAAATGTATTGAACTCTCGAATAATGTTTTAGACTTTAAAACCTGGTTTTTAATTTTAACTAATAGGAAAGATTCGATGAATATTGCTTTTTTAAATGAAAATATTTCTATCCACAATTTTTTTTTCTTGATGTGTACACAGCTATTTTAACTTTCCCTTTATAAATATGTTTGGCTTTGTTTTGATATAAAATGCGTTTTTTATGAAAAAGAAACAGAAGTTGTTCATTTTAAGAGTCAATTGTCTTAATAGCATCGTTAATTGTTCTCGAAAATATGATTAATTCCTAATCTGAATGATATAGTTATATTGCATCCCTGAATATATGGTATCCCTTCCCTTCCCTTTCTTTTTTTTTTTTTTTTTTTAATTCGTTCCGGTCAGATAAAAGAAAAATATGTCTTTAAAAATAACAAATGATAAGAAACGGCAGCCTGCTCTAAAAATAGACATTATTTTTCAGCAATTAAATTGCCCAGTGTTTTTTTTTTGTAAGATTTAGTTAAAATAAAAGCTTAAACACTTTGAGCAAACATTTTCAATGATATTTTTCTTCTATCACTATGTAAAAAAGATTTTTTAAAATCCTTTTTACATAGTGATTACATAGCAGGCTTTTGGTGTATTTATGCCTGTTCCGGAAAGGTGTGACGTCACAGAGAAAATTCAGGCAAAGTCTGTAACTTTTTTCTCGATCGAGCTTTTACCTAGGTTCCAACACTTTCAGGAACTTTCATTTTGTCGCCAAATATGCCAAGTCGCCAAACTCGTTACCAAGTTCCAGGGTCAGAATATAAATAACAACTAATGTTGATTAGACAATTTTTAATTCTGCAAAATCGTATATTTATAATCAAATTAAAAACTCTGAAAACAAACATGAAAAATTTATTAAAAATAAAGCCCTACAAATATTTTAGAATTTAATGAGAATGCAGTAAACTATCAAAATAACCTCGAAGCTATTGCATATGAAAAACTGAGTAATTTCCTAGCCAATAGTTATTTAAATTTGATAAATATAATTTTTTTGATAATAATATTTTAGAATATTTATATATTTCGATTTTTTTTTCTTTCAAATTAATAATTAAAACTTTCTTAATAAAGTGGATTGTTTAGATATCTTTTTGAAAAGCAGATAACGATAAAAATTCATTGCAAAATATATATGATAAAAAGGGATAATGTATTTAAGGTTTGAAAAACACCCTTATGGAGAAATATAATTTAGAATAATATTTTATGCAATTTTTGACTTGTTATTAAAATACAAGATAAGTACATTAACTTGAATAAGTTTTAAAAAATTTATCTGCAAGCATACTTTCTTTGATTTTCAAAGAGAACTCTAATAACTAAAAATTACAGTTTCTTCTGCTTTTTAACTTAATTTTTTTTTTCTTTTTTTTTTTCTATTTTACTTTAATTTTTTCTCGTTTCAAAGTTTAAACAATTTTTCTTGCACTATTATTTTTTCTCTCCGTAGGAGGATTTGGGCTACATTTCAAATTAAAGTTTAGTTTCATTCAAGTGGGAGACTTATGTGAAAGTTGTTGCTATGCATGGCATCTCTTGTAATTTTTTTTAAAAATTGGTTGATGTATTATTTTGTTCTTTTTGTATTTTTTCGAAATTTTTCTTTCTTTCTTTTTTTGCATCTTGTCATTTCGAATAAGGGAATTTCTATTTTGGGTCATAACATTTTTGTTTGTTGGGATTGTTTGGAACTTGTAAGACATTAATTACCCAGGAAATCTATCAAAAGCCATATTCAGAAATTTAAAATGTTGTTCATCATTTTCTTTATTGTTTTTCATTCTTCTGTGTTCTTTTTTTTCATGTTTTGGTTTCTTGAATTGAACTTTTTGTTTTCATGCCAATATTTATATTTTTAGTATTCTTTCAGGTAAATTGATATCTTTATTTAATATTTTAGGGGTGTAATTTTTCTTTAGTTTCACATATTATACAATCAAAATTGTTTATTAGTTTATTTTACACTTTTTCTCTATTCTAAATATTAATTGTATGGTTTCTTCATATATTTAATTTTTTTTTCAGTTTTAACTCACTCGCTCGCTCGCACGCACGCACGCACGCACGCACACACGCACGCACACACACACACACACACACACGAATAAATGTAAAAAACCATATCACTCCCTCAAAAACATTCCTCTCTCATTGTATATAATTTTTGTTGTTGGAAAGAAACGAGTTCCCGACCATGACTCCTGGACTCCCATGTGGCGTCACAGTCTTTCTTAGCACAAGAAAATAATTTTAATGTGTGTGAGAGAGAAAACGCGCAGTGTGTGTTTTTACTCTTAATATCACCCACACCAACCAAAAGACTCACCCATACACACACACACATATATATGTGTGTGTGTGTATATGTATGTATGTATGTATATATATATGTTTGGCTGAATCGTACCTTTTTACGAAAACAATACCTATCTACTTTCCCTTTCACATTTGGATTTGTCAGTTTCTGATAAGAGCAAAACCTCGTAATTGGACTATAGTTTTAAACTGGAATTTTTACATATAAACGACTCCTCGAGCTCTTACGAATACATGAGTTATTCAATTCAAAACATGAATAGATAAATATCCACATTCTGAATTTTCTGCCATAAATGGAAACATTTTAGGAAGAAATTCTTGTCACTCTATTGCAATTAAGATACAGACTTTTTAGGGGAAAACGTACACACACACAGAACCTTTTTTCGATTTGTTAAAAATATTTCCTTTAAGTAATTCATAACATATTAAAAATATTTCCATAGAAAATGTAGTGACGTAATAGACGACAATCAGAATCAGCACATTTCAATCGTAGACCATCGAAAATCGTATGAGTGGCAGAAAATTTTAAAGCTCCTCAATTACTTTTTTTTTTTAAATCCAAAGAGCTCATTAAGTGTGAACATTAAAATTAGTTTCTTTTTTAATTATTTGAAGATAATTAGTTATGCTATAATAATACATAATCATAAGTATTTACTGAAAGTGAAAGAAAAATGTATGCGTATGCAAGCAAATGCGTGTGCGCATAATATGAAGGGCTATTGTAAAGTTTTAATTATTGCTGAGAATTAACCGTGATTTAGGAATAAAATTTATTCTACATATTTACAAATCCTTATGTACATAATGTTGAAAGTTACTGCTATTTATTAATATTTCTGCAAATAATGTCGTAGATTACATCTATTGATGTTGATTTGTTTGGTTTCAGAAAGCCATAGACTGAAGTAACCCGCAGTATGGAGAAGACAGAGGCTCGCAATACGATTACACTGCTTTTCATAAAAATATTACAATGATCGACAAATCCTTGATGAAAGGAGGGCTGTTTATGGAAACGATAGTCCATCAAGTGATGCACCTACTTGTTGGGAAGTGGAAACGAATTTTTCAAACTGGCCACATGTCCCTCGCAAACGATCCAAGAAATGAAAGACACATAGGCAATGCTGCCTTTGGGGAAAAACTTTATCCTATTAGACAGAAGAGCAACCCTCCAAAGGATCATGAACGAAACTAATCTTAGTTACGGTAGTGAGGGAGAAATCATTCAGATGTCATTCACTTGATTCCGCGATTGTTGACTCAACCTCAGAAGTAAACATGGCGCGACCTGTTAAGGACTTTTTTGGTCGCCAGGAAACTACGTATGAATCATTTATCTATTAGTATGATCCAGATACCAAAGAGGTGGATAAGGAATGGAAGCGCAGGGACTCCCTTTTCCCCCTTCTACTTTCTCGATGAAATCTAAGGAGCAGAAGTTCTGTCAAGGATGCAGAGAAGATCATGCTGTCTACTTTTTTAAGATTGCTGGGGAGTCATCTTTACAAACTACTTCGGGAAGAAAGGTCAGACCATTAATGGCGCCTTTTACTGAATACTTCTGAAGAAACTGCTCTGTGTTCTAATTAAGAAATGGCGTGGTATGATCACCAAAGACCCCCGTCTTACCCACGATATACCTGCTCACTCATCTCGAGGCTCAGCTGAGGGATCAAAGCAATGTGGCAAAGCATCAAAAATTTGCCACTTCCAACCTAATCTACCCATTTTACTCCAAGGGACTTTCCTTATTCCCAAAACTCAAAAACCTTTTGCGGGGTCCGGACTTGACAACGCAAATGACATCGTTCAAGAGGTAGAAATTTTTATTTTTGTCGTCGTAATCTGCAGAGTTATACAATGATGGCCTATGAAAGAGCCAGAAACTCTGGGAGAAATGTATAACTCCAAACGGTGAATACGTAGTGAAGCCTTAAGAATAACAAAGGAAAATTACATTTTTATCTCGATTATTTTCAATAATAATTAAAACTGTACGATACCCCTTTGTGAGTAACTTTAATTGTTGCCTTTTTGTAACAAATCATATAACTTCTGTTAAATGTATTTATAGCTATGTCACGGAAAGTACGTTTTGTTTACTCTTTTCTTTGCCATATTGTTAAACATATCAAAGCTGTTTAACGAAACTTTTGAATATGTAGCTAGCTAAGTTAAAAAAAATGTTGAGAAATATTGATCTAGATTGTTTACAAAAATGCCCAAAATTACAGAACTCTAGAAAGAAAAGAGAATTCATTAGTGATTTGAATATATTTGATGAAGTATGAGTATTGATCCCTCTATTAACTATCAAGCTAATAAAACATACAATGATTAACATGTTCCTTTGTATACTATCAGAAAACTATTTTGCGTCATATGATTATTTTTTTAAAATAAAATAAAGAAATTTTTCGAAGCAATATTTTTAAAACTATAACAAATAACTTTCAAAATAATTATCTTAAAACAAAACAAATCTCTTAATTGATAAACGAACCCCAAAAGGACAAACCAGTTTTCTCTCCTCATTCTCAAATTATTCAGAAATTCTTTTGTTCCTACACTTTGAAAATAAAATTCGGAGTCTTATACTTTCTAAATCTGTCTAAATTTCAAAAAATTTAGATATTTTTTCTAAGTATCTTAAAATTGAGCCATTTATTTATTATTTTTTTAACGTTTTTTTAAAAATCTTTAATCTGCAGTTTGTGCCAAAATTAAAATTAATTATTAATACATTTCTGTGTTTTTATAAAAAAACATATGAAAGTTTTAATAACAAAACTAATACAATGTACTTATATCAGTGACTTAGTAAGTTTATTCAAAAAGAAAAAGAAAAATATACATGCTCAATTTCACAAATTCTGAGAATTATATTTCACATACAAAAATAGAATTCATATATGTATTTCTTAAAAATGTATTTGTGTCATGTAGCTGCCATTAAAACACATATTTCAATAATGAATTTTCAATAAAATAACAATGATTTAAATATAAATAATCATTGCTTGACGAGGCACTTAAATTTTTTCTAGAAATATCACCATCGTATCTTAAAAGAAACTCTAGAAATATCACCATCGTATCTTAAAAGAAACTCTAGAAATATCATCATTTTAAATTCAGTAAAAATTGAGCAATAGCAGAAATTTTTACAAACATTTGTTTTTCATTTGTTTCAGCTCCTGAAAGCAGATTCGATGAAACATATTTTTTCCATCTTGTGCACAAAAATTCCATCCCTTTGAAATCCCCATTCTTCAAAATTTATTCAAGCAAATTTAAAACCCGCATGTAAATTCCATAAGCTACCTCTTTATTAAATAACATCTGGGCAAGCATAAAAACCTAAGGCATGCTATCTTTCTCAGCTTTTCAAGACAGCAGGTCAGAAGCCACCTAGGTAAACTTAATACCACCAAGAAATTTAATATTCCGCAGAAGTTCGTAAGATAATATTCCTCAGAAATCTGTCACGAAAAAATTTTGTGAAACCTTTTCCGAAAGGTTTAACAAACTTTTTAATTACAAAATCTCTTCATCCCAACAGATCATTCTCTTTCCATTTTTCTCCTCAAGTAAAAGTTGCTTTTTTTAATTGATTTATTTCTAAATATAGTAGCAAAGGAATTTAAATATAAGGAAAGAAAGAATAATAAGAAGGAAAAGTGAAAAAAAGAAGAATGTAGTTTATTCAGTTCTGACATAAATTTTGTCAGTGATGTTGAACAGTCTAAAATGAAATTTATGTATTCCTAGGAATTAATTGGAGACGTTCTTTATATTTAATTAACATACCAAGAAAAAAATTTAAGGGTTTATTTTCTAAAAATATATCAATACTTCAAAATTTGAGTAAGTAATATACATAGAAGATTATTATATATCGTCCTTATAACACACTATTATTATAAAATATGCTAGACAGCTGAAATCTAAATGACAAACATTTTAAAATCTATTCAAATGAAGTAAAATTATTTTCTTTTATTATGGATATTTTACTATGTTTTCATTGTTTAAATTATCAAATGCCTGATTATCAATACACCTAACGGTAAGAATATTTTCCAATAAATAAATAATCCAAAATAATTCATTTGAATTTATTCTTAAAGAAATGGTTTCTTCGATAAAAGAAAAAATAAAGAATGGTTTCCTCGATCAAAAAAAAAAAAAAAAAAAGACAATTAATTTGTGTTTTTGCTGGATAGCTCCTTATAAAAATCATCGAATCCTATGGTGATGACTACATTTACAAAAAAACGAATAAAAAGTTTATAAATTCATCTCAGTATATAAAAGTTCCTCTTTTTTACTCTCCTGCATAAATGACGGAAATAGTAAATAGCTTTAAAACACGAAAGCTACTGGACTGGATGGACTAAAAATGCACTTCTCAAATTTCTGTCATTTGATTAATACATGACTTTCCACAAACGCTTTCCAGATGCATGGAACTAATTACCGTAATAATGCTACCAAAATCTAACAAATATCCACGTGTTCTGACAAACACTGCTCAATAACTCTTTCAAACAAAGTCAGAAAAATACACGAAATTTTTTTTGACACTTCAAGATTAATAATTTTAGAGCTCTCCTTGGAAAAAAAAATATCATTCTGAAGGAACAGCATGGATTGCGGTAAGAAAAAAAAAATCAACAATTATCATTACCTTTTTCAAGTCACCAGACAATACTACTGAAAAGAATACAATAACTATAAAATTAATGTATATCTTGACGTGAAAAAGCTTTTGTCATTAATTTAATTATGGTCTTCGCTATAAATTAATCCAATACGACCTCTTTCCTTACGTCATTAAAACTATCCATGGCTTCATCGACAGTAAAATTTCCCAAGATATACTTTATAACAAAAAAAAAAAAAAAAAAAAAAAAAAAACGAATCACCAAGAAGTTGCCCGATTGTAATGAAATTTCGTATGCAAAGACATTTGGACCGAACATGCAAATGATTAAAATTTGGTGTCCAATGAATAGCGGGTACTACAGCGCATCGGAACTGCGCACTCAGCAGGTGTATAGAAGAAGCGATTACTCATTCGGGTGGTCAAATTTTCTGTTGCATTGCGATGCCTCAATGCTGGATTTCAGCTCATTATAAGCAACTGTCAGATTTTGAAAGAGGTCGTATCATTTGATTGAAAGAGGCAGGTTGGGAAAATTGGAGAATCGCTCGTCATATGGGTTGAAGCGATGCGACGATTAGAAGATGCTGGCAAGAATGGGTGGACATTGGAAGATTTCAGCGTCGTGATGGTAGCGGTCGACCTAGGGCCACAGCAGATCGGGAGGACAGAGTGATTGTTAGATCAGCTGTCACAGCGCCTGATTCATCGTTATCAACCATCAGACGTGCGATCCGCACACGAGTGTCCACCATGACCATTCACAGACGGCCGAAAGAGCGAAATCCACGCTCGTACCGACCGTTACGCCACCTGCCACTTACGCCTGCCCACTATCGAGCTTGTTACAGTGGTGCTTGGCCTCAATCAGGTTGAAATGATGTTGACTGGGGACTTATAGTGTTTAGCGACAAATCCCGCTTCCAACTGTGCCTGGAACGCCCAGGGCAGTGTACCGATCCTGTTTTCACTATTGCACGCTACACAGGCCCTCAACAAAGAGGGTCTTGAGTGCCATTTCCCTTGATAGCTGGAACCCTTTGATCTTCATTAGAGGCACACTTACAGCACAGTGGTACCTCAACGACACTCTGAGACCTTTTTTGCTACCGTTCCTTTTGCACTACCCTGGCCTTATTTTTCAGCAAGATAATGCCAGACCACATAAGGCACGTGTTGCTATGAACTGTCTGACAGCTTGTCATACACTTCCTTGGCCAGCCAGATCTCTCTCCAATCGAGCATGTCTGGGATATGATGGGAAGGCAACTGCCTTTAACAGGAAATGTTGATGACCTCGCCCGACGATTGGAGCAAATTTGGCAAGAAATATCGCAGTAGACCATTAGGGAACTTTATCACTCTATTCCACGTCGTGTGGCAGCTTGCATCCAGGCAGGAGGTGGGTCAACACCTTATTGATCTCGTTACTTTGTAACTATGTAACTCTGAATAAATCATTCAATTTTTCTGAAATTTTAGTCATTTTCTATTCGTATATAATTTTCCTATTCAACTATTTTTGTCTCCATCGGACAACTCCTTGGTGCGTCGTTTTTTTTTTTTTTTTTTTTTTTTTTTTTTGTTATTGAGTGTATTATCCAACAAAATTTTTAACATCGTTTGTATTCAAGCAAGCATCCCCAGTGATTGATTCTATGTCTGTTTTATTGTATCATCTTTATTAGTGATATCCCTGTCGAAAACGATACTCTAACTGGATATTCACAAAACATTAGCAACCAGCACTTCAGCTGGAATGCTTTGAAAACCTTGATAAATAGAAAATCTGATTCATTATGTGGTGAATAGCAGTAAATATAGATTAGAAATATTGTATTCTGAAAGGATATGCCTGGTCACCTCTCACAATGTTTACCTTTTCAATCGATACTTTAAATAAACGTACAAAGGCAAGTAACTGGTGATCATTTTAGATTATTAAAAATAGCATTTAGACGGAACATCATTCGCCTATAACTAAAATATTTGTGAAGATTAATAATACTCATTCAAATCTTCAGGGAACAGTCACCACTGAGTATCGGGAAAAATGTCTCATCTTCAAACGAATCTTGCTCCATTGAAGACAAAATTCTCCAGTTCATCGCAGAAGCTTCTAAATTCATCTACAATTATATTCTTCATAATGACTTCAGTATACCTCCTTCCTCCCTCGTATTTCCACTAAATAATCCAAAAAATATTCTCAAGACTTAGTATATAATAGTCTTTCGGCTCATGATAGCCATTTAATACAAGCGCAGTTTTTCATTACGCATAGAAAACCAACACTCAAATATCCCATCAAAATTCCCGTTTGGTAATCCAAACAATAGTTTTCTATCATCGTATTCTTTCGCCATTCATCCCTCCATTTTCTTTCAATAGAAACATTTCTTCGGGGAAAATTTAATATGGCAGCATCGGTCAATTCTTTTTTCTTGGTCGCAAAAAACCGTCAAAATAACTACGTTATTGATCTTTTGCGGGTTTATGTAGTTTTTGATTATCTTTTAAGATAAAACTTGCAAATGGATAAAAGAAAAACAATTCTGCAGATACTCAAGTATCCAATAAACAACAGAATCACTAAGATATCCATTTTATAAATCCATACTATAAAATGCAATATGATGTATATATAGTATGCTCATGTCAGTAAATTTTTTTTTATCAGTAAGCACAGTTCAAGAGATTTCTTTTTCCTTCAATTTATAAGAAATATATCTATCAGAAACATTCTATAGGAAAAAATAAAATTAAAACCTTACCCATATACTTATAATAATGATATGATTTAAAAACAAAATATAAAAATTCACTCAGCAAAATTTGTAATAATTTTCCGCTATTATTACTTATTGTGACAATTTCGCATTTTTTGTTTTTGGAAAAAAGTATTGAAATATCTTTTTCTTCATAAATTCTTATAATTTCTTACATAAAATTATGATTAATAAATCTTTACATTCAAATGTTTTTTTTTCAAGAGTTTTTTTTTTTTTTTTTTTATTTATAAATTAGTAATAACGTTTAGATTGATTTAATATGTAAGATCTCTTAGTTCGAATCATAATTTCTGTCTTCATTTTGTGTTCGTATAATATCTGATGATTATTCAAAATTTATAGTTCACTGCTTTTGTATTTTCATACTAAGCATTTGTTTTGCATTTGCTCGGTTTGATTTTTCAAGTCACACTAGAAGCATTACGAGGGCTATTCCCGACAAACCTTATAATTTTGAACCTCACTCAAGTGACGAGGATGACACCTGATCTGGCATCTCTCTCTCCTAACTTCCACCCCTCACCATCGGGAGGACATTGAGCCTCGACAGATTTAACGGGCAGCAGCCTCGACTACACGGCGGTTCTTCAGTGGCATCAAGCATCGAGTCCATGACTCGACGAAAACCGACGGTCGCGAGTCCGCAACTATGACCACAGGCAACCGCTGCCAACTTTAGTATTTGCATAAATGAAAAAAAAAAAAGCTAAAGTTGGGAATATAAATATATGCATTTATACTATTATGTAACTTAAACTAATGTTAATTTTCAATAGAATTTTTTTTATTAATAGATATGTATAAGATATAGCTATTCTATCAATTTACCGTAATCTAAACTTTAAATTTTGTCATCGCTTTGAAAGCTAAAAGCTCACATATTTTCAAATGAGAAATATTATAACTATCTAAATTTTTAAAAACGGCATGTTTAGTTTATACATACAGAGATTTTTTTCATGTGAATTTCTTATCAAAAGGAATTTTAGCAAATCTAAAGGTCTACGGAATATCAATTTTAATGCTGTGATAAAATTGCATTTTTCCCAAGTTTGGTATTTTGGAAAAAAAACTATTCAAAATTGAACTACTTTTATCTTTATGTTTTTTTAATTGTTAAATACAGTAATGTAAATTAAAGTACTTACATACAAAACAATTCGAAAATAGTTCTTAATTTATAATTCAGTTGAATTTCAATTTTTGAGATGAAATCTTTGTTTTTTGAAATTTATCACAATATTACGGACTACGCATTTTTGATTACAAGAATTCTTGATTTTTTTCCTGAAAATTTTACTATTTCCATATGACTTCTTATTTTCCTTCAAAAATCAAATGAAATACCAGAATAAATGTGTGTGTCTGCGTTTCATTTCTCCAAGATTATATACTATGGGATATACAGTGGCTCAATAAAGAAGTTGGACACTGGTTTTCTCACAGTTCAGCCTATATTTTGATGCTTAAAAATACGTAATATAACAAAACCAAATATAATGAAAAATATTGATAAATTTTATCTACAATTAGCATAATAAAAAGAATTGCAAAAGTAGTTTCATACATTGAAAATATTTAAGTACTAAAAATGTACACAAAATAAATTCAAAAAAGAACTCGGACACTTCGAATTAAAAAAAAAAGAATATAATAAATATAAGAGGACTCAATATTTTGTTGGCAGTCCTTTAGTTTTAGTCTTTAGTTTCAGTACGGCTCTCAGTCTTTTAGGTATGACTCTACAAGTTTTTTACAAAATTTGGATCAATTTCAGACTACTCCAGTTGGAGTGTATTTTTTAAGTCCGTTTTTGCATTTTTATTGTGTTTTTAAAATTTATTTTCAAATTTTCAATCACATTTAGATCAGGTAATTATGGAAGTTTCTCTAACACATGTGGGCATTTATACAAAAGTCAATAGCGCACAATATTTGCTCTATGTTTTGGATCCTTGTCTGGATAATAAATGAAAACCTTCTTAATACCCAATTGCTCGGCGCTTTGTAGCAAACATTTTTTCATAATGGTTAAATACTTTGTGTGGTCCATTATGTTATCAATTATGTGAAGTTTTCTTGGACCACTGCAGCAGAGTCACCATCATGCTTTACAGAAGCACTTACATTTTGCTCATGAAGTTCTTGGTTTGTTTTTCGCCTTACATATCATTTACCATCTGAGCAAAACAAGTTAAAATTGTTTTGATCAGCAAATAAAACAGTTTTACAAGGTGAAAAGTCTTTATATTTAAAAATTTTTGTGAACTTCATTCTTTTCAATCTGTTGCATTTATTTATAAATGGCCTTTTACATGCCACTCTTCCGTGTAAACTGTTTCTTCGTAAAATTAGTCTTATTGTTTCAGGATTAACAGTTTTATGAAAATATTATGACACTTCATTGGTTAGCTTAGAAACACTATTGTTAGTATTTAAAACGTATTGTCTTACAATCTATCGTTCCTTTTTGTTCGAAAACGCTTTTAGTCTTCCAGATTTATGCTTATTTTCAATTGATTTTGAAGTTTTGAAACGTTTAATTATATAAAAAACTGTTAAATGAGATCTATTTACAACTTTAATAATTTTTTTCGAGTCAATTTTCCTTCTTTATGATACTTTAATACGGGTGTTTTTACCACTATTGACGCCTGTCCTTTTTGCCTTCCCATTTGAAACTTCTATAATTTTACTAAACTCACAACAATAAATAACAATCTAGCTTGAAAAAAAAAATTTAAATTTTAAATCGACAAATATAATGCCAAAGTGGTAAATCTCACTTTGAATTGCCGATAAAAAAAAAAGACAATATCGCCACCTGTCCGAGTTCTTTTTTGACGGATTTTACTTGTTGACCTTTTTCAACTGAAATAAAATTTATTTATTTATTTTATTTTCAAAAAGCAGAGTAGTATTATAATAAAATATATACGTTAGAATAATTATACTTTATTTTCTTAACTATTTATTTTAGGCGATTAAATGCAATGACATAGTGTCTGACTTCTTTAATGAGCCACTGTATTTCGATCGAAATATTTCAGTTTCGTGTTATGAAAATAAAACTTGATGCGAAATGCGAACATAACTTTCGAATGAAACTGTATAAATTTCTTTGAGAATGCTGATGAGGAACAAATATTGATTGTTTTCATAAATTAAATTGTTTTTTGAATAAACGAAAATATTGCTTTCATATTGAAATAAAGGATGATTAGATTACCTTAGATTACCTTACTTTTTGAAGAAATGCACTACAATTTAGTGGTTTATTGATTTCGATATGATGTAAAATAAAATTTTAAATTAAGTATTTCAAAAGAATACTTAAAGTTAATACAAGCTTCATTTCAATGTGTTCGGCGAACTGAATTTGAAGTTAAAATGTTAGAATAACAATTTTTACTTAAATTTTATGCATTGAGCCATACTTTGAGACAAAAAAAAAAAGTGCTATGATTTATGATATAAAATTAACTATAAAAATATGAAGTTGCGTGCGCGCAGCTCTTTCTAACATATTAACTAATGGTAGTTTAAATAGTCGGAAAAATTAAAGCAATATGTCATTAATGAGATCGTACAATCGACGTAATATAAAATTCCAAAAATAGAGATTTAGAAGCAGTTATTGATTTACTTAAAAGTCAAGTAAATACTATGATAGTTCAATTTAAAATGTTTAAATTGATCTAGTTAAAGTTGCTTAAAATTTTTTATTTCGATGGATTGACATAAAATTTTTTTTATAAATTCATTGAGTCAAAAATATTTTCATTAATGTTGGGTTAATCAGTAAGAATATAATTTTTATTTCGTAACAATTTATAAGAAAGCAGATTTTTGTTCTCATGGCACTTATTCAAAGAAGTTATTTAAGGTGCAATCGTCAAACGAGGTTTTCTTTCTTCCTTAAAACGGTAAAAGAATGCGTAAGGAGAGACCATTTCACTTGATTCAAATCAGTAGGTTGCAAATGATCCAAGGCAAGTTAATATTTAAAACATCATTTATCTGTCATTTAATATAGCATTGTGAAATGAGAATATCATTCGTTCAGATAGAACAAAAATGAAGTTGATTCAAATTTTACAAAGTTAGAAGATAACTACATGGATTCAGTTTGTATCACAAAGTTGCGATGCCAGACTTGTGATGAAGAGTAATTGCGAGTATTCTCTTGGACAAGCAAGATTCGAGTATATAGGAAACGGCAGTTCTACTAATGCGAAATGTCCTCTCCCGTATGAGATCAACAGGTTTGGGCCGTCGATGCAGCGAAATGAATCCAGATAGGTCCAGGAGAGGGGTAGGACAGAAAACTTTTATTTATCTTCTTAAACATCTTCCACTTCTGATTTAATATAGTATAATTACTTAATTTTACTTTTAATAATATACTTTCTATACTTTACTCAATATAATAATAAACTATTTCATAACAACTGTTTATTTCATTCTTTTAAATTCTGTCACGTTACCTTGGTGATCTATGCAATTTACTTTTAGTATATCTGGTCGCCTCCATGAAATTCTTTACTTAATTGTTGTCTTAAGTTCTCAGGCAAGATTGGCTGATTATCGACAACAATAATTTATTGAATACTATCTTTATCGCATTTTTGTGCGATCCCTACTCGATCGCTTACGTAAGGAGACTCTCTTCTTAGAGTCTGATCTGCTCCGTCCGCTCGGAGTCTGGTTCTCATCTGAGGGGTGTTGTGTGTGTGAATGTGACATCTTACACTCACCCCTTTACAAAAACGCACTCTACAGACGGGCTTTAAACATTGGAGATAATAGACGGAATAATCAGGAACAACAATCGGATCGGCAAAGCAATAACTTATTTTCTTCTTTTGGTGTTGCTAGTTATAAATACTAATACCCCAAGTGCGCACGCAGAAAACTACAATTTTCATGTAGAGATCATTTGTTTTATTGTGCCTTCTCGTGCCAAGGTGAGAAGGAGCAACTGGTTCGTGCCACCTCATGGCATGGTGAAAAAGTGATATGTTACTCAAGGAAAGCCGTCACAAGAGCATTATTTCGTTCTTCTTTTTGCCCACCTTTCTAAAACTTTCTTTACTGTTCTTGAATTAGTTGTTAATAGGTGTTTGAATCCTACTCGGGAACCAGACTTTTTCAGCCCAGTCTGGCCTGTATCGGAATGCTGACTCGGTTAGAATATGACGAATTAGTCATATAATAACGTCTAGAACTCTACTCATTTGAGTTTTTTCTTTAAATTTAAATAAGAAAATTTCAAAAAACGAAAGAAAAAGTTCACAAAAATCTAAGCACAAAAGATTAAAAATGGATTAGTAAAAGTTGATTAAAATTAAATAAATTTTAGTTTGCTGAGCAAAGTAATATTTGTCTCAATAATTTCTTTTCCGTTAAAATGAAGTAATGCTTTCCCCTCCTTTCACCTTACTGTTGATTCTTATGTTAAAATGTGACTCGGATTAATAGTTTCAGTAATAAATGAATTCAGATTTTTTTTTTCTTAAAAAAAAAAGAGTTTAATATTCATCTCAATTTATCCGCCCTTGTAAAACTAATTCATTTAAAGATTTCAAACCAGACCCTAAGCAACCCTGTAATATCAGAATTATGCCATCTTGAGATGTTGCAGTTAAAGTCCGTATCCGACCTAGATTTGGAGCTGGAATTGTTCAGACAAGTTATAAAAAAACAAAAATGAATTATGTTATTTTCATTTCATTAAACTCAGTTATATCGTACGAGTGCCAATAATTTTTAGTGCAATATATTATTATGGTATTGAAGAAATGCCAACTAGTATTGACGAAATGCCATTATACGCAAATGCCAACTATTCGGTCTTTCCGAGTAGATTTTATTATTAATATTCATGTAGTTTCTGAAACTCGGAAGCTAAACAAACTCGTTTGAAAAATTAAAATAATTTAAATGTGTATTTTTCCTACGAATTATATAAAAAATACTTTTTAAGAAAACTTATGAAACTCATTCTTTATGAAATGGATATCAAGATTTTTTGTAAATATTTCTTTATTATTTTTGCAGTTATTTCTTTATCTAATAAGACTTAAGTGCTTTTTTTTTCACGATTTTTTTTTCAAAATTAATGTAATGTCTTATAATTCAATCCTTATTTAATCGAGAAAATTCAAGAAACATCAATAAAAAATAATACACATATAATACCATAATAAATATTTTTCAAATCAAACCACAAACAAAAACATATGCTATTGCTTAATTTTTTTTACAATTATTCTTTCTTTATACAATCATCTTTTTGCGTTAACTACTTGTTAATGTGATTATTTTCAATACTGCTATTAAAAATTACTGAAATCACTTAAGGGAAATAATATATTAAATGATTATAATGAGTATTATTACTAATATTATAGCAATTATAAACGTTAATATTGTAACATTATTAATGATGCAGTAGATTTTTTTTTCAAAGAAATATTAATTATATCACTTTACTATGAAAATAATTAGGTGTTTTTTCCTTTGATCATTATAATTCTTTTTTATTTTTCTATAATATAAATTTATTTTTTATTTTTGATGGATTTTAGTATAATATTGTAATGCATATAATATGTTGGATAAACAAAATCACTGAGAGAATCGTAGGCTTTTTGGAAATTATTGCAGGGCGCACTACTACTCGAATGAAATAAAATAGACTTTTTGATTGAGAGAATTTATTACCTTCGCACTTTGAAGCAATACGAGGGCTCTTGACCTCATAATTTTGAACCACAATTAAGTGACGAAGATGACACCTGAGTTGGCAGCCCACTCTTCTAACTACAGCCTAATCTTAACGCTAGGATTTTGAAAACGGATAGATTTAATGTACATTAGACCTGCTACTCAGCAGGTCTTTAGTGACAATAGGACTCGAGCCCACGACTCTACTGAAACCAGTAAGAACAAGAAAATTAATTTCAAGATTTTATCGTATCTCCGTTGTTTGATCCGATTTTCTCCCTTTTCTCTGCGACTAAAGGATAAATGAAAATTTTAATTTAAAACTTTTCAATTTATGATAATCCTTAAATATTTAATATACAATTTACCAGAGCACCGTTCAATCAAAGCCCCTTCGATAAGTTACTAAAAGTTTAAGAAAAAAAAAAATCTAAAACATTTACCAAAAGCACTCATTGGAAAATAATTATCTGTTATAAATTTATTTGGAGGGGAAAAATTAAATATTGTTCCTTCTCTAACCCTTTTGCATTGCCAAGAAACTCCATTTTTCTCGATTAGTTGCTATTTGAACTTTTTTTTTTATCCCGATTTGCTATGCAATGGAATCACAACAGGAGTTTTTATCAGAAATCAAGCTTGACTGAAAAGCAGGTTCATTCGAAATAAATTATCCAACACCAGAATGCTATATTTTCATCAATAAACGACGGCTGGTTGTTGAGTAATTCATAAATGCAAAGGGAAAGTATAGAAGTTGTTTCACAATTCTTCGATACAATTTCTTTTTAGTTACACGTATAGTGCCAATTTGATTTATAAATTCCTGCCAAACATGTAAAGTACCAATGATAATGGATTGTACAACTGCAGAGAGAAAACCGTTGTTCAAATTCACTTAAATTTGTGGGAAATGGTGATGCATATGCTTTATTTTTTACAAACCCTCATAGGAAGAATTCGCATGGGGCCCATCAAGTGACTTAGGTGGCCATTTGTGTAATATCAAGTCATCTGATCCATTGTAACCGATCCAACTGCGAGATAGGTTCGTGAAAGCTTCCAAAACAGGTTTCGTGAAGTTTCTTCGCATAGAACGTCTATTATTTACAATATAAAACTTCCATATTTTCCCTTTGTATTCATGCATTACTTATCATTTTGTGTCATTTATTTTTTTAGAATATGGAATTTAGATGTCGGGTGATTCAATTTGAATAACCCTGTACAAGAGATTAGCTTAATCTTTTAAAAAATGATCCGTGAGCTTCACACTATAATTTAAAATGCAATTGTAATTCTTTTAAGTAATTATTTGACTCATACTTGTATTTGGAAGCCTTATGGGAAGAAGAGCAGATATATTATAAAAAGATAAGATTATATCATAAAGAATAAAATAATGTATCTAATATTTAAGAAAGGTTTTAATGTAAATAGCCCATATAGAAAAAAAAATCGTATATTTTTTTATATAAAGGATTTTTTTCGTAATCAAAACCATAACTATTGATAGGTATGCAAAATTGAAGAAATAAATTACTTGTGTGTTATTTTCTTTCAGTATGATCGTGAATTCAGAGTAATTTAACAAGTAGATTTAATTTCATAAGATGTTCAAATACGAAAGGCATTTTAAGTGGAAAATTCTACTCCTTCAAGTATTTTAGATAGAAATTTAACTCAGAGCGTAATTATATGGGATTAACAACGATAAAAATTGTTATGTTACAACTATTATATAAATTTTGAGGTTAATTATTATGATTACCTTTTCAAGAATCATACCCACAGAACAGAAATCAGCTATTTATTTCTAGAAAATTTCTATTTTTATCGCCTCAGTAATACTTTACTAATCAGTTGATCCATTAGAATATAATTTATCACCATCTTCATTAAAACATATCAGTTGTAATTTCTTCATTTAGTAATTTGATTTCGTCCTTAAATGTTATTTTCTCTCACACACAAAAAGTCTTTCTTCCTTTCTCTCTTTCAACAATTAGAAATATCATTTAAGTAGCGAAGTAAAACGAAATTAATTTTCCGTCGTCGCTATTGACTGCTGAAAAAATCATAATCGAAGCGGCGTACTCCTGCGAAACAAAATACGAGCTTATGAGTAAAAGTCAATTAAAAGACTTTGTTAATAGCTAAAAGTGTTTTTTATTACCATGTTTCGAAACGAGGAAAAAGATGAAGGAGGAAAAAAAAAAGAATACTCTTTTCAAACCGAAGCAGACTTGAGAAAGAAATATAATTAACACGAACAAGTAACACAAATGAGAAAACTAATTAATCAACCTTAACTCTAAACTGATTAGCCTTTGATGCTTTTAATCAAACGCAGAATATAAAGCATCTTTTCTCTTTAAAAAGATACTTCCATTTTCCTTCCTTTTTTGACCGTACTGAGTGCGAATCGCTAAGTCAAAAACTTTATTTAGCAAATTGAAAGGCGGCGTTCGCCCAAGTTTTAAGAGAAAGTGAAAAATCTGCTGCTTTTCATTTAGATAATAGAGCCATAGAGGAAGCTACCAAAACCGGAGCTTATGTATATGATATTTTCCTCCCCTTCTGTCTCACCCCTCTCCCCGTCCTCATCATCCCCTATTGAAAAGCCCCGCATTTCCAAACTCATCATATCTCTAAGGCATTTTGGAACGTTAATAATAACGATGTCAATAGGCAAAACACGGTAACATAATGAACGCCGCATCTCCACATAATTAATTACGGTACTGATACTCGTCGTCGTTCCTCTTCTGTTATGTATGAACACAATGAAGCGCGGGGCGGAGAAGAGGTTTCAGCCCCGGCGGAGCATTTAGTGTAATTAGGAAAGGAGATACCGCAAGGGGAGGAGAGGGGATTTGCCGGATATCAAATCTTTCTACCTGATTGGTGTGATGCTATGAATGGTTGAAATTTGCGCATGACATGTAGCTACATTGCTCTGGACCGATGTGGAGGGGTGATATTAGAATATATTTCCCCGTAAGTGTTCGGCTCTTTTTGAAAAGTTATAGAAATATATTAGGGAAGTCGCGCTAGAGGCTGCAGAGAACTTGATATTCAAAAGAGGTTGACTTTTCTGAGGTTTTTGCTGTAAGTGCAATTATATTTCTTTAAACGTATACATTAATAAATTTTGTTTTTTGAATGTTTTAAATGATTTTAAGATATGTTAATTGAGGTTTTATATATATATATATGTTTCGATATAGTATATTACATTAAAATATTTCAAATGTTGTCTTTTAAATGAGAAATTTTAATTTTTTCAAATATTTTAGCTTTAAAAATATTTTATGTTCATGATTTAAATTTTCTTAAAATAATAATAATAAAAAAATAAATAAATAATTTTACATTTAACATATATATTGATAATTGCCATTAGAAATGTTTTTAATTTTCTAAAGAAATATATTTAGTTTTTCAATCATTTTTCTCTCAATAAAGTATTAAATCAGTTAAATTAATTGCTTTCAAAGTATTCTGTAATCAGCACAGTGAGCAAGTGCTATTTTTTATTCCATTAAAATGTGGAAGTTCATAATATAAGAAACATATTTATTTATCAAATTTAATAGTTTAATTAATTTACTAATACCAGAGTTATCATACATTCATAAATCTTCTTATTGTGGGCAAGCGTAATTTCAATTGCTTATATAACATAATCATAATTTTATACGATCATTCAGGTTTCGTCATTCGCGTTATTAGCAGGAGACCTGTGCAGGAATATTAATATTTTCTTTCAAGTAAAATGAAAGAATATGTTGATTGAATGAAATTTTTTTTTAAAAAAAATGAATGTTATACGAATTTAATGAAATGAATGTAATTACACGTAAAAATCTGTACATAATCGTACAAAGGAACTAAAAAAAGTAATACATTGCGCAGTAATATGTACATTTTTATAATAAAAAGTAAAAAGCGATAAATGAAATGAAACAAAATTTATGTATTGTACAAAGATGAAATCATTAAACTGAAATGAGACAAGATTAATTTGCTTTTAATTTTTAGTAATAATCAGTACAAATAGATGATAAAAACCGAAAATAACGACTCTCTGGAAGTGTAATTTGAAAAAAGACGAACCGACAGATGGTAATGCATTTTCCGGATTAAGAAAAGACTTCCAAGCTAATTAGCACTTAAAAAAACTGAAGTGCCCGTCAAAAAGGTCTGACTTGATACTAAACATCCTCTCCTAACAAAGTCTTTGTTGACTAGATACATTTTTATACCAATTAAAATATGAAAACAAATTACAAATTATGATGATTTTATTAAGGGGGCTATTGGGTAATGTATTATTATTATTTTAAATCTAAAAGTTTTTAATAATGACTCATACATAAATTAAATATATTAGAAGTCTCTAAAGGTTTTCTGGTTTTCTTGCGATTAACTTTTAAAAGGATACTAATTTGATTCTAGATTTAATCACATTTTTCTGTTACGGTAAGATTACATTTACTCTATGACTGCTCTATAGATTTTAAAATTTGACTCTTGTGTTAAATATTGGTTATATAAAAAGCAATTGTTATGCATATTTGTTCAAATACATAGTTTTCGTATAGTTATTTAAAATTTTCTATCATAGTTACATTTTTACAGTAAATTAATAAATTATAATATGATTCATTACAAATTATTTTAAAATCTTCAAAATAATGTTAATTATCCCTGCTTTCCCCCTCCCCCTCAACTGTTCAAGAGAATATTCCAATTATTCTAATAAAATTTAACTTCACTAAAATACAATATATATATATATATATATATATATATATATATATATATGTGTGTGTGTGTGTGTGTGTGTGTGTATTTCGCAATTACGACTAACATTATATTATTAAAAAGTTTATTTACTCGTATTTAAAATAACAGTTATAATTATTCTCGAACTCACGCACTCACTCACACACACAAGCTCTTATTACTGATATTGGCTTCTAAAACATTTTAATATTCGAGTAAAAAGAACACTTTATTCTATTTTATGTTTTAATATGTTTTAAGATACTGTTTCTCTAGCTGTTGATAAGAAATTTAGGAAAAAGTACATTTTTAGTTTAAAAACAACTCTCTTAAAATTTACAGACCGTTTCAGTTCTTAAACTTATTCATAGAATTATTATGCGATTTAATTTCAAAGGAATGTGTCCTTTCATAATCCAACTTTCAAACGATCAATCTAAACTATACAATTTACAGAGTATTCTACAGACATAAATTTAGATTTAGAATAAAATATTTGCTATGAATCCAGAGTAATTATCTAAAGAACTTTTTATTTACACAAATAAATTAAAATTTCGTGAATGTGATTAAAATTACTTCGTGGTATTATTTGTTAATAACTGACTAAATTGTTCAATAACTAATTGATATATTGTATCCAAAATAAAAAAAAATACGGAATGTAAAATGATGCTTAGAAAATTTTATTATATTTCTTTATCGAAATAATCAAATTACTTCATCTAATTTCACAGGGAAAATATTGAAGTTTTCATCCTAAGATAGAGCTTAAAGTAAGGAAACTCAAAAGAATATTTACATACAAAATTCAATGAATTAAAATTAGTAAATAACCTCCTTTATTGAATTTACAAAAAAGTATGACGATTGGAGAAACTTAAAATTTCATAAATTGTAATACGATAATAAATAATTATTTATATAAATGTGAATCATAATTATTTACATAAATGTGAATCATAATTATTTACTTTATGCGAAGACATTCTGTCATTATTTGAACTTTGATTTATCATATACACTTTTTTCTTAGAACAATACGACGTTAATTAATACATTTGTATTATTTTGGTGACATTTTTTATTCGTCTAATGTTATATATAAACTCTACTTTTAACGTCAAGCAATTCATAAGTACGTTAAAAATGTTTTTGTTCGTTTTACAAAAACACAAGTAAAATAATTAATAAATATTTCTTTTGACACTCTGCAGAACTTAGATAAACATGTTTATCCTTTATGTGGTTTGTTATACGTTTTTGTTTACTTAAAGTTGAATACGCTTATCTCTGGATACGTTGACTCTTAGATCGTGAAACATATCATTTATTTAAATAATTGACTAAACTCAATTTTTTAAAATATTATTTTCATGTTCTAAATATAGTGCTTATTCTTACACATGCAATAAAAACACTACAAATTTATCTTTTATAATTGGATATCTTTTTAATTAGTTAATTGAAAGCACTTTTAATTACTTTTAAAAATCTATTAGAATTTCATCGGATAATTACATTTTTCTGAGACCATGCATTAATTCACATAAAACAATACATAATGCTTTTAGAAAATAATAAGAATTGTAAATTATTTATTCTCTCTTTCATACATTATAAAGATATAATTTCATTTTATCTTCTGAGAACAGGGATTGAAATGCTTGAATGGGAGCTACATTTTACGATATTTAAAAGCTTAAAATTATATGATTAATTTCTTAATTGATAATGTTTGTGAAGTTAATTAATTTTTTAGAGATGATAAATTTGTAAGAGATAAAATAACTCAATCATTGAAAGTAACTTAAATACATTTCTTCCAACTCATCTCAATTTGTCACATTCCCGCATATTTTTCACATTTGGTTTTACGTGATTATAAATCAACTTCAATAATTTTGTAAGTACTCGATAATCGAAATACTACATATTTAAGTTTTGATTACTAATAGCAATTGGATTTTTAGCTTGTAAAATTGAATACTTACAGCTTTTTATAATTTAATATATCTATATATTTAATCACTATAAAACAAGCCTTTTTATTTATTTGAATTTTAAAAATCAGTTTCTCTACATTTATAATGAAAGTTCCTCAAAGAAAGAAAAAAAATATTTTCAATCCATTCAAAACTAAAGAGAAAGAATTTTTTCAAATGAAACGCACATTAAGCTACAAAAGGTTTTGAAGAAAATTCTGATTAACTAATTCAAATGAAAGAAAAAAAGATAATTATACTATATTAGGTATAGTTAGAAAAATAATGAATGAAATTTTCATTAAAATATAATTCTCATTTTCTTAAAAAAAAGTGTTTTTCATTAGAATCACATATTAAATTAATGCTTAGATAAAGTATAGAGTCATCCTTATCAAACACATTAATTTAAATGATTGCAGATGCATTGAATATGCGTTCTCTTTTCCACTTCGTTGCGACGTTGGGCTATGTCTCGATTTTCCCTTCACTAACCTTTGGAGCTTTTCAAATCGAATCGCTTAAAATGAAATCCCTTCCAATAAAATGAAACGAGACGTATGTGTTTTAGATTGAAATTATAAAATGTAGAGAATAAATTATAGTGATTCATTGTATTTATAAGTATCAATGAAATGAATGAGGGGGAGTTGGTTAGTTAGAAAGTGAGACTTCCGGACAAAATAGTTCTTTCTAAGAAGCGGTCAGAGAGATCCTAAATGAAATAGGAAAAAAAAAATCGAGGATTGATTTCAGTTTGTTGAGCTTCCAGATTCAAGAACCATTCGCTCGAACCCGAGGGAGTTGGTAAGAAACGAATTAAATTTAAATTCCAGATGATAATTAAGGCGCGTTTAGGCAAGATAGCGTTAAATAGAGCAGATTGACTTTCAAATTTAAAGTATTCATAGCTTGAATAAAAAATAAATTAATTTGATTCATCTGTACTTCTCATCATTTGACTGCGTTATTTAGTGTCTTTATTAGACTTACATATGAACCCAGTGGCATAGCAACGGGACGGATAAGGGGGTAGTCATCCCCTATGGATAGCTGCATTCTGAAATTTAAAACTGAAATATTTTTATAATGGTTTTTAAATTTTTTTTTCAGAAAAAATTAATATTTGAAATCTCGTACACCACATAAGTATTCTTTTCACCTTGAAAACAAGCAATAAAGTTCTGAATTAATTTTAGGATATTAGTTGTAGCGGACATCCAACCCCCTCCCAGTTCTTATAGAACTTGAATCGTATGCATAAAACATTAACTATAATTTTTTTTTTCATAAAAAATACTTTTGGTAAAATAAATAATACTTTTTAAGAATTCATACAAAATGACATTAAAAATCGAAAGAATAAACGTTTAAATATAAAATGACCTGTCTGGATGAAATTACATAGTTTGCGTGAGTGAGGTTTCTTCACTTTTTTGTTACATCATTTATTCGCTATCCATTCCACTTCCTCCAGCGGAGCCGTTCTTTCCCCCGATTTATTTAAGCTAATACGCCATAGATGGAACTGAATGCAATTCAAGTTTTATTCTTAGATGAAGCTGTTAGGAGAAATTCATGCTGTAATGAGAAGAAATTTATTAGAATAAATTAATTTTTACTTCAGTTAGTAGCTAACGCGACTTACTAGTAACTAACTTAGCATACGCCGAATCCGGATTTAGGATTAGTGACTAGTTCTTGAATGAATTTTTAGCAAATTAAATTTACTTTCTGTTTCTCTTAAATCGATTCTTATACTGTTTAACCCAATTCGAGGCTTGAGGTAAACAGAATAAAACTTAAGTCATACGTCTTCACTTTTAAATTTCGTTTGTTGCGTCTCTCAAGATGATATTTTTGTATAGCTAAATTTAAAAACAGAGAAATGTTCAATTGTTATCCTATATTATGTGAATGTCTGGCTTCTTAATTCTTGAACTAATTGAGATTTCATGCATTTCTCAGAAGTTTAAAGAATTAGAAACATTTATAAGAATAGTTCATAATTTTTGGACTCAATTTTTACATCGAGATCGTATTATTTGTTTGGATACAAAATTTTATTCTAATAATCTTAATTGTGTGCGCATTCCGGGCCAACAAATCTTGTTTTTTGAGTACTCTTTACTTCTCAGAGGATTTAAGAGAACTAATATTAACTTATTAAAAAGTAACAATTTATGTAATTCATAAATTAAATTCAAGTAAAATGTTTAATTTTGTTTTAATATATAAATACAAAATTTTAGGAGCTTGATTACATTAATTGAACTTTTTTGTTCAAAGTTTGAAAGGAATGTTATGAAAGCAATATAAAGAATTTATAACAAGCAAATTTATTTCTAAAATGGTTTATACCTATTTGTGTTATAAATTTTGTTCGTTCTTTTTATCAACAGTTTTGAGCAATTACACTATACAAACTAATTTAATTGAAATGAGTTATGGTTTCTAAGACGCATGTACATATTTAAAATTTCTGTTAGTTAATTTAATTTAAAATTTTATATTGCTTAATCAAACCACTTATATAAAAAGTACTTGATATTTCAAGAACTGAATAATAATAAAATACAAAGTTCTTTTAAGCGCTGATTTCATTGGATCTACATTAAAACATCTATATTCATCGATGTATGATATGTTTTGCCTCTATTCAAATAATTTAGTATACACTGTGTTATAATAATAATTTTTCTGTTAAATAGTCGATTAATAATTACTTTAAATTTCTGGTAACTAATTTTCTGAGTTAACTTTTACTATACTGTTATTCCATTACTAATTGAGGACATAACAGAAGAAGAGTTTATAACAATCTCCTTATCCTCCTCCGAATTACGACAGTGTCTCCGTAATCGTGTCTAAAATTTTAATTCGGAATAGTCCAGACGTTAAATAATTTTATTTTTACATAACAATAATAAACGACTACAAAAAGAATTGATCGTTATCTTATTTATTTGATTTTTTGGACAAAATACGCATATTCCATCTCTAAAAAAGTAATTACTCATACTTGTGCTCTGTTAATTTTGACGAGTTTGGTGCCATTTTGTAATACTAACATTGTAGTTTCTAAATATTTATATTAGCCAAAGTGAATTATAATAATAAAAAAATTTCGAGAGTAAATGAATGATAGAGAAAGGAATCCATATGTGTATGTATTCGAAATTTTAGATGGCGACACTTATTTCAAGAAATGTTACGGAATTAAAGATGACATTTAAGTTAAAATTTTGAAGGATTTAATTATGGAATTTAAGATATACATTTACATTAAAAATCATACAAAAGATAACTTGAGGAGCATTTAATACAAGATCTTCAAAAGCCTTTAATTTCATACAAAAAATAGTTTTTTAATGTATAATCTATATTGATAAAAGAAAGAGTGTTTATGTAGTCTATGGAGTGAAAACATTGCTTAACTCAGAAGCATGAAATTTCGTACAATGAATTTATGGATATTGATTGTGTGCCCTTTTAAGTCGTTTTTTTTAATGTCACATTAGATTTTTTAAAATTTAATGTTAATTGTCTGATGAGGCAGATTTTTTCACTGTACAAGATTCGTGCGCATACCTCACATGACGTCTACTTAATGTAAAATTTCACGAGATAAGGGGGTATAAATTATTAACTGCAGATTTATACTGTTTTTTAATTCGTATTATGTGTTGTTTAAAAGGGAGCTTTTTATCCAACGTAACACTAAGATACTTGATGGATAAGGACCAGGGTATATTTTTGTTTTCAAGGTAAATATCTGGTTCAATTTTTCTGTAATTTCTGGAAAAGAAGACGGCCTCAGTCTCGGAAACATTCAGGGCGATTTTTTTAACTGCACAACCAGTGAGTAAATCCCCCCCCCTTTCCTACTTCGGTTTAAATTTTCCGATCGGCTAATTCAGGCGCATACGTGTGTTTGTTATTAGTTATTTGTGAGGGATGATTTTCATAGATTTCTTTAGAGATCTTTATATTTTTTCATTCGTTTGTTCCTCATTTAAAAATTAGACTAAAATACTTTTACAAAATTTTGGTTGAGTTTTATTTTAAATATTCATCCATACGAAGCACGGGTACTGCAGTTAGTTAATAATAAGATACTGTATATATGTTTCAATAAAATACCAATGAGAATTTTCGTACCATCGCCAATTACATGCTTTTAACTGGTAGAAACAACCTAGGGTAAATTAACATGTTCAATTTATTATTATTTTTGTATGATACTATTTATATTTCCTATTTAAAAAAACTCAGTAATCATAGAATTGAAATTAAATCCGCTATACATATTGCCAATTATATATGTATTAAAAGTTAGTATAGGTAAAATAATTAACACCTAAAAGGTAGTTTAGACAATAAAATTTGTCATAATATTATCCAAAAACAAATTACGTAAAACCCCGTGTAAAGTTCTTGAATTATAGTTAGAAAGACGATTCATTTTAAAATTTCACTTTATTTCCTCGACATCATGTTCCTCTTTCAGCGATCAAATCCAATGAGACGATACAATATTATAAATTTCATTCGGTATCAAGCTGACTGTTATTTGGCTTTTTATAATTCTTGGAAAGGAATATCCAAAATAAATATAATCATTAGTTACATAATGATTATATTTATTTTATATAATCAT
>BMAW01004887.1:720177-739322 GCA_019974015.1 Nephila pilipes | reverse complement strand
TACATAATGATTATATTTATTTTATATAATCATTAGTTACATAATGAGCTATTCAACTGAATAACGAGCTGTTCAAATCAAAATATGTTGATTATTGTACTATTTTACTTTGAGAGAGTTATGATTTAATTAATTGTGACGAAAAATACCATTTCACACACATAATAATTATAAGATTATCAGCATATGTGCATTTAAAACGTACACCTTAAATTTGTGATAAAAATTCAATTATTTAAAATTAAATGTAATATAATGAAAAAATGACGAGGAGACTTTAATAAGAATCTTTTGTTAGTTCCATTGAAGATGATAGGAAATATGAAAGGTCATACTATGATTTTATCAGAAAAAAAACATGTCTACAAAAAAAATCATACCGTATTGGCTCAAATCAAGTATTGCGTAATCAAATTGATACAATGTCCATCAGTCATCTTGGGCGTCAGTTAATGCTTAGATCCAGGTACAAAATTTACATTCTTTATTGTATCACTTCAATGGTCCTCTAATAAATCACAAAGAAAAATATTTGATTATAAGGTGAGGATATTCTCGGAAACTGTGAAGAAGTCTTACTAAATAATCCATATTTTCTCAAACACACACACACACACACGCGCATGCACACATATATAATATACATTTCTGTTTTCATCATCACGATAGATTTGAGAAATTTAAAATGAGGTAACATTAATATAAATCAACATTTAGGAAAGAAAAAGAGGCATTTAGAGCCTTAATATCTTTAATAGTTTAAAATTTCGTCTTAAAATTATTTCCCCTCAAGGTATCACAGTTGAAATCATTTTTTGCTTCGTTTTTATACACATTAAGACAAATTCTTATTTTTAGTAACAGTATTTCTTTTAGCTAAAAAAAATTCTCGAATTCGGCATTGAAATTTTCAGTAAACATAAATATTACCGCTTTAAGTATTTTTTCTTTGCATTCGAAATTCTTGCAACAGATTTTTTGTAAGACAAAAATATGCGAAATAACATGTATTAAAATTGCAGTGCATATTCTGAAAAACACTATAAACAGAAGAGGAAAAAGTAATAAATGTCAGATTTTAGACAGAAACTACCGAAGAATGTTTACTGTTTCAAATGTTATATAAATACAGAATTTTATCTTTATCTCTTACTTCTATTCCTCAACGCTTCGATCCAATTCAACTTACTTTCGAGTTTAAAATAGATTCCAAAGAGAGCTACTCTATACTTCATTTTTTTTTTTTTTTTTTTTTTTAATAAAAAAAATAAAAAAAAAATATTTTTTTGTATGTAAGTTTGAACTACAAACGATATTGAAAAATCTCTGGGTTGCAAGCGATCTATCTGTATTTTTTCAAACCTTCTTGAAAAACTTTTTTAAAAAGATCGTTATAAGATTTCAAAAGATTTTCTTCATTCTTGTTCAGTTCTCCCAAACTCAAACGTATTTCTTAATTTCTGATGCGTTTTTTGTGGTTATAATACAAAACGTAGATACTTCGTTTCGTAATTTAAAAAGGTCTTTTTAAGCTAAAGTTGTATATTTTGAAGTATTTATTATTCTAACTTAAGAAAATATAAGTATTCAAATCCATGTGTTCATACATTTAGCGAATATTTTAATACATCACAAATCAGAGAAAGAGTTTTAAGTCAGGGATTCATATCTTAATATAAAACATCAACGTCTTGAATTTTGAAGCTACAGAACATCATTTTCGACGAAACCAAATTTAAGAATTGCAGTTTTGTTCAATTGCTGTCTTAAAAACTAAAATGCCAAATTAAATTATATATAGTATACTTTTATAAATTTAATCAATACTTTGTAACTAATTTTAATAATAAAGATTCGTCTAATTATGCCTCCTCATGACCCAAATTTATATTTGAGAATAAAGTGAAGTGAGAAATAATTTATTATATTTGTATATAAGATGATATAATTGATTTAAAAAGTCATGCAACAAATACATAATGTGTAAGTCTAAATAGAAATGCCGTTTTAAGCTTTGAATTTCATCAACAAATTTATTTAAAATTGTTCATGAATTTTGAAAGGAAAATTATTCAATAGAGAAGATTTACTACTGTTAGTCAATCCACAGTAATTAAAATTCATAGCAAATTACTCTTTTGATTTCCAATATGAACTAAAAAATTTGCACACAGTCGATTTTATACTATTCATTTCAAATTATTTCATTTAAATTCCCTTAATATTTTTTACCATAGTAATTTATCACATATAAACTGATAATTTATGATGAATCGCATTGATCATAAACCGGAAACAACATTTACTAAAATTTAGAATTATGATGTTCAGAATCTAAAATTCAATCCACATAAATCAATAAAACTCAATCGCGGACCCTTTCTTCTCCTTATTTGAGCATTATGAGAATTCGACATAATTTCTTAAATTTTACTACATTTCAATATTTTTTTTACAGATTCACCTATCATGGCATTTGTTCCTTCATTGGGGTCACATGTTAGTATGAATGATTATCTGCTGACAAGAAGAAGACAGGTAAATTGCATGAACTTTTAATTATTTTAGAGTAAAAAAGATTTACACGTTTTTTCTAAGAATTAGGAATTTTTTTTAATGGATGAAATGGATTTTTGCAAGTAACTAAATTAATTTTAATGAGTTTAGAAATCCATTGAAAGATCATGTCATATCCTGTCGGTCTCTTAAACATCAAGCCTGGTCAAATATTTTATTACCAAAATCTTCCCAAACACGACTACAAAATAAAAACTATTAAATAATACATTATCTCAATCAAAAAATTATCATTTTGATTAAGGGTTTTTCTAACGTGATATAATTTTTAAATTTATTTATTCCAGATTTTATGAAGCCTTACAAGAAGACTAAGAACTAAAAAAATGCATTTTTTTTTAAATTTTTCATTTCAATAACTAATTTACACAATTCTCTCCGATTGAAACAGATATAATCTGCTTAACAGAAGAGAGAAGTAAATGCAGGTTACAACTAAATTAATTCGAAATCTGCTAATAATATCCAGATTCAACGTATTCTAAATTCTCGTCAGCTGTTACAATTAAAGAGATAAGTGTAATGTACATTAATCTCTTTCTTTAAGTGTAAATAGAAATTAATCTCTCATGTGTTAATCTCACAAATATCTCCTTAACATTAATTTCTCTTCCTGTCTGCCCCTATCATTATGTACAAAAGTTGAATATATAATTCGTTACAGATCTCCGGTTTTTCACGACACGAGCATGGAATTTTTGAAAGATGCACAAATAGAGAGAATTGTATAAAACCAAGTTAGAAGATTCAGTCAAAATAAATTTAAAACTCACAATGTTTCAAAAGTAAATCGTATGTACTGATTTGTCATGTTAAATTAATTTTTTTAAAGTTAATGTAGATTAGAATGTCAAGCATTTTTTTCATGACCAAAATTTTTTGATGGTCATCAATAACCATTTTGGATTATTTAAATTCTCAAAAAAAGGTCTCATGATTATCGTGACGATCATTAATTCATTTGGTGCTTTTAGAATTTATCATCAATCTTCACTGATCAAACAAAATGGGATGTTTCTTGGCCTAAAGAATACAAAAGGCTTATGAGATAAATAATAATTTTAAAAATGATTAAAATGTAAAAAAATATTAATTAATTTATTTTGTGTTTAACGATAAATAAGTTAGTATTATTCAAGAATTACTAGATAATAATATCAATACAGCCAGCCAATACAGACAGTATAAAATCAAAGCTTATAAAAAAGATATCAATGGAATAGAATATTGTATTTTAATTTTTATGAATTCCAATTAAAATATTGCAGTTACATATAAACTCTTAAATATAATAAAGAATGAGTAGATATGTTTTTAGTTGTAATAAGATTAAAGATATGAGAACGATACAAAATATAACTGCACAGAACATAAATATTTTCCTAATAAAGAGCATAAATATGTCTTTACTGGTGATGTGAGAATAGTTAAGGACAGATAGATGGATAGATGAGAGATATTATGAATATGGGTATATGTTTTAGGATTATGATATGAAATAGCAATACTGTAGCACTTCTCAGCTATTAAGTGACTCTCTTGCTCCATAATCCAATTTGATATATTAAACTTTAAACGACAGAAAACAATCTAAGAAGACTCAAGACTAATCAAGCGAAATTATTTGTTATTAATGACTAGAAATCTCTCTTCGGGTCTGAATCTTATCAAACCGATCTAATTATAATTGAAGTTAAGTTATCTTACCGAGGCTTCTGAGTTGAAATCGTCTGACAGTCCTTTATGATCACCGAAAGTCAATAGTTGTCACTTACACTAGAAATTAATATTCTCGTTACCCTCTATATCTCTTCTAAATTTCCCTGTACTTATATATCATTATATCTGAATCCCTTCGCTTTCTTTCGTATTGCATTTAATTAACATAATCACGTTTTATTTTGGTTGGGAAGAAATTGTTATTTAATGTAATTAGTCTCAATAAAAGTCCCCAAGGTTAATGAAGATAAAAAGGCGAATAGCCCAATGTCACAATACTATTTCATTAAAAGAAAAAAATTTTGTGAGGTCACTATTTTTTTAATCTGTTCCTATTAAATACAGTTTTCCATTTGAAGCATTTAATGAGTGTAAATAATACATTTATAATGATATTAATGATGCAAATTTTAAAACTAAAGACGGGATTTAAAAACAAATTTTAAATTTATAAAAAGACTTTATTATTTGTTATATTGATAAAGTATCAAATAATCATGCAATTATTTGTAAATATTATTATAATTTAATTATTAATAAACGCTTAGAAGTGAACAATGCTTTCTTAAAAATAATTTCGATGTCCTAGAAATTAATAATAGAATTACTGACCTTTACAAATAAAAAAGGATAACAAATCAATGAGATTAAATATTCTCAGATCTTTATTACTCCAAAATTTCATAAAGACCCTATTAAATACAGAACTGTAACTAATTGATATAATACATTACTAAATCAGGTAAATTACTCGTATTTAAAATATTACAAGACACTATTAATAAATTTAATAAAAACATACACACTGCAATAATTTAAGCTATTTTAGATATAATATAAAATAGAAAAAAGACAGAGATAAATTTAGTAAGCATAGTTATGATTTCGAAGCACCTCTTTATTCAAAGTTAATTCCACGCGTGACTCACACTAAAAGTGAGCCAAATTTGAATCTTAAAGTATATATGAAAGATTTAACATTACAAAAAGTTAAAATTTGACGCCTGTTGTATGTTTGTGGTTGCTATATTTATTAACCGAAGCTGCTAAATTTTATCAAATTTGTTTTATATAATTTGCAAGCGAGTAAAACTCTGCTGAGACATACACAACATGAAAAGGAAATGATAATCTGCATCAAGTGCAAAAATTTTAATTTCACCCTCTTTTGCAGAAGAAATCTTTTTTAGCTTATAGCAAATTAGCTGTTTTCCAAATTAGCTTATACAAAACCACTTAAAATACAAAATATTTTCAAATCGAAAATTAGAATAGTATTATATTATTTATCATTTTTACATATGTTTATCAATGCTGGTTCAGAAATTCTCTTTGTATTATTTTTACACTAATCATTTCAGATAATATGTACACCTTTACGAAAAAAAAATTAAAGTGTTTTTTTCTAGACTTAGAAATATACGTTATTAGTATCAAAATATCATTATATTTAATTGTTTGTATCAAAGAGCCCTGATTTGCAATAATTTGCCCTGCAAATGTAGTATTGGTTTTTCCAGCTAAAGAAATTTACACCCATTTTCTAACATTTAATGTTTGAGTTATGGGTTCATTTACTAATCATGACATAGGTGCCATAGATGAGCTTGGGGACAAGTAACATGAAATGAAATCAAATAGCTCATCATTTTCAATATCACCTGATGCTAGTGAACACTTTACCTTATATGGAGAAATTTTCTCAAAAATGCATTTTCCTCGTATTTTTTATTGTCTTTATTTCATTTTCATTTGGCATCCATACATTGTCGAATGTTTGTTTTTTCAAATTAATTTCGTCGTGTGAAACATGTAACACCGTAATTTTGGGGCATACATTTTCGACAAAAGTTACAAATTTTTCAGCTGTATGTGGATCTATGTTTATAGACCAAGTAGCATTTTTAATTCTGTGTTTAAGAGTACCCCGAAGACCATCTATAGCACCTTTGCCATCTAGTGGCAGTAAAATGCCATTGGAGTTCCTCGTATATTATTGTTCGTAAACATATTGGGAATTTCTGTTTGAAGTGTTTTCCAGCACCATCAGACTGATAGATAACTTTCTTCATACTAAATTCAGGTTTGCATTTCTTAATGTTATCCACAATCACCTCATGGATAACAGCTCATTTTCATAATTGATATATGTCATAGAGGTAAAAATTATGCAGGAATTTGTGGACCAATATGCTGACTGAATTTCATCCTGATAATGAAATGTATAATTTTCGCTGAAGTCCATGCGAATCAAAACTGTGCTTTCTGCAAAAGGTAACTTCAAATCTTTGAAGAAATCGGCTTGACTTTCGCGAATGAATTCATACTCTAGAAAGACTGGGAATTTATTTTCCAATTTTTCAATCCCTTCATTCATAGATCCTGTTAATTTCTTTTTCTTCAATTTATCAGTTTCATCTTTTGTCCATTGTTTGTATACAACAACATCAATTGTACCATTTTAAGCCACTTTTCCGGAAGGAAAAAAATCCCTAAACCTTTTTAAGTTTCTACAATTCTCATATTTTTACTCTATATAATTTTTAGTTTTTTTTTTTTACATTAGTTGGATAAGTTCTGAAATATTACTAGGGTGAAAATGACAGAAGTTCAAAAGTAGCTTGACATTCTCATGGTAAACTCAGAAACATAGATTTAAAGGTGTCTCATGCCTTAGACAGATGTGTTCTGGTCGGAGATCACAGAACTTACTCCGTCCAATGGAAATTCAGGGTATCTCTCCTTCAGTTGTTGGTACATTTCTCCTAAAGTAAACTAGAGGTAACGTTCCAGAGTTTTACTTTTTCCTTCTGAATTTCGAATGATTTTGAAATCTTTAAAACCGGGAACTTGATAAGAAAAGGCATCAGAAGCATAAAACTCTTTTATTGAAGTGATTACTTGAAAAGATATTCCAGAAGTAGAAGTAAATTTCTTTTGCTTCTGAGATATAATACCTGGTGAATATTCTTATCATAAATTTTCCACGATAATTTTTCTCTTTATTGGGCATTTTGAAAGAGATCGTTTTGTTTTAGTCATTGCTTTTCCATACGAGTTCTTTGATTTGAAAATAGGTGAGCAAGTAACAGAAACAGAAAGTTTTCTTTGAAGACATTTTTCGCTGTAATTTCTCATTTTTACTCGCTTTTTTATTCTTTTGATTTCTTTTTCTGCTTCTGTAATTGCCGACTTCCTTTTATTTCAGGCTAATTTTTGTCGATTTGTTTCTGACTTGTGAAATTCTTCATACTTTCCAGTCTCTTTTAATCTTCTACTTTGCTCAGTTTTTCGCTCAACTGGTGTTTTTGCCATCTGTCATATATATGAAAATATACCTTTTGTTGAATGTAGTATTTCATTATTAAAATTGAAATTTTTATACTGAGTTTCCTTAAATAACTATTAATAATTGAATCAAAAGTTATTTCTGGGGAAGATGCACTAAATTAATTTTTATTTTGAGGAAACATTGCCAAATATATATATATATATATATATATATATATATATATATTGAAGTAAGTGTATATTTTTTCATAAAATAATTAGTATAAATACCTTTTCAATTTATACAAATGTAAATTCAGTTATAAAGGAAAAATAATGCTACAATGTACAATAGCGAGTTTTCATGTGACTCACACTACAGAAATTAATTATTTTTTTCCAATTCAATATCTACAGCTAAAATTCAAATAATTTTACTGTAGTATAGTACTTAGAGTATCTATTTAAAAGAAAAATATATATCAGCTGAAACCATTAGAATAAAACACATAGTATTTAAAAAAATCATCTTTTATGTGACTCACACTAACATACATTACACCTAAATATGAAATAGTTAATTTCAAAAAGCTCTTCATGGAATTGTAGATGCATTTATTTAGCAATTAGACATACATATTATTGTATAATAGTTAATATTTTTTATTTAACTCACCTTTCGAATTGAAAATATTCAAAAGAAAAATTGCTAAAAACGCACTTTAAGCTTTCAAAAGCAAAAACTATTTTTGATTTCAAATGTTGCCATATTCTGAAAGATAAACTTCATTTCCGCTTTTGAATATTAAATTCTCTTTTAAATAACAAATTATTATGAATACAAATAAAAGGGAAAAAATGAATAAAAAAGAATATTTTATTTTCTGTGTTAGGGTGTACTTAGGAATGGAATTAACCTCAAAAGTTTTAGATGTCTTAATCAAGATATTGTTAACTACTTATAAGGATAACAATATTAATGAATTCACACACATTTTTTATGATAAAATTAAATTCTTAATTAATATTGTACTCAGAGAAAAATTATATTAATTATAAAGATGAAAAATTTAAACAAACTAGGGAGATTCTACAAGAAGAATAAGAAAATAATAGTTTGGCTAATACTTACCTACACTTTTAAGAACATAATTATGTTGATAGAGATAATTTTATTATTTATAGATATATTTATTACGACTTATTTTGGGAGAGAGAGAAAGAGGATTAAAATAAACTTTCTGAAGATAAACCTAATTTATCTTTTATCTTACTTATTCAATTCTTATTCAAAGAATCAATAACATATATGAAGCAAAATACTTAAACAAAAAGTTGAAAATTGGAGATAATAGAATTACTAGCAATATTTATGACAAGAAAGGAAGTTTTAAATTTAAAAAAAAATCATTAAGGTACCTTTCTGAAGTAGCTGTACTAATATTTTTTGGAATATTATTATTAATTATAGTATAAGAAATAGTAATTTAGTAACAACATTAATTATAAGAAGTTTATTACTAAAGTTGGATCAAAGAAAGTTACCCTTTTCAGTTTATTAATAAACGTTTAAAGATGATGAAGACAAATTAAAAATAATAGTTTTTTTTGTTTATAATGTATACATGTGTTTATGAATGTGTATTACGTATATATGTGTGTATATATACAGGTATAATTTTACCTAATTTTTGTGATGGTTTTCTTTAATATTTGTTTAATATTTCGGCTTTCTTAAAAAACTTAATTTTCATTTTCATTTTGGACACTAGAGGGAATTACAAATTAGTAGAACAGTCTCTTTTATGCATTTTAATTGTCCTGCTTTTATTGATTTAATAAGTTAGTTTACTGCAAAAATTATAAAATTTAAAAAAGATTACTTGGTTTAAGTTTTTAAATAATTAAAAAAAAATTTGGAGAAAAGTATTTTTATGGTAAATTCTTTAGTTTTGTGCATTCAATCTATCAATCAATAGTCTGGCGGTTACACAAAGTTGTATTGTGCCATATTAGAGCGAGTAAGCACAACAGTTTTGTTTGAGGTAAACGTTACAATTTCTTAGTTTAAAAAAATTTAATTACGTATTAACGGATATAGATTATTTTTAAATTTTGTGTTGTTTACTTTGCTTTTAATGTATTTGTTTACTTTGCTTTTAATGTATTTACTCATTTTTTTTTCTTTTTTCTTAACTTGAAATTCTATTAATTTCTGAAATTTTGATCATTCTTGGATTATAGCTTTATTGATAATGTAATTATCGAAGTTGTGATGGTTAGATCCGCAGAACTGATTTAAACACACTTTTCTATCCTAATCTATGGAACAATATTTATATTATACTGTCCCCACTTTTATTTTTCACTAAGGCTTTTTTTTGAGGGTTGCTATATATTTAACCAGGTTGTAATTTTTAATTAACGTTTTACATATGTTTTGAATTGAATTATTATGTATGATTTTCGTATTTCAGTAAACGTATGACTTTTTTCATTGTAATATTTTGTATGTTTTTCATTTCGAATATTTTTTAATTTCATTCTATGGTTATTTCGGTAGTTAATTGATTTTTTTTCAATTAATTCTATAATATTTGTAAGTTTATAGTTTCATAATTTCTTAAATTGGTTTTTAGATGTCATAATTTATAATTTTATATGATTTTGTATAATTTAAAAAAATGTTTAATTAACATTAATAATAATTTTCATTCATATATATATATATATATATTAAATAAATCATTCAATTTTTCTGAAATTTTAATCATTTTCTGTGTTCTGTACATATTTTTTTATTCCATTCTTATATATATAAGAATGGAATAAAAAATTATGTACAGAATAGAAAATGATTAAAATTTCAGAAAAATTTAATGATTTATTTAAGAGTTATATACATACTTAATACCTATACTTAAGAGTTATAAAAGTAACAAGATCAATAATGTGTTGACCCACCTCTAGACTGGATGCAAGCTGCCACTCGACGTGGCATAGAATGATAAAGCTCTCATATGGTCTCCTGCGGTATTTCTTGCCAAATTTGCTCCAATTGTCGGGCGAGGTCATCAACATTTCCTGTTAGAGGCAGTTGCCTTCCCATCATATCCCAGACATGCTCGATTGGAGAGAGATCTGGCTAGCCAAGGAAGTGTATGACAAGCTGTCAGACAGTTCATAGCAACACGTGCCTTATGTGGTCTGACATTATCTTGCAGAAAAATAAGGCCAGGGTAGTGCAAAAGGAACGGTAGCAAAACAGGTCTCAGGATGTCATCGAACATACCGCTGTGCTGTAAGTATGCCTCTAATGACGACCGAAGGGGTAAAGCTATCAAGGGAAATGGCACCCTAGACCATAACTCCTGGTTGAGGGCCTGTGTGGGATGCGATAGGGAAAGCAGGATCGGGACGCTGCCCTAGGCGTCTCCAGACACGTCTTCGATTTTCGTCAGGACACATTTGGAAGTGGGATTCGTCTCTAAACACTATACGTCCACAGTCAGCATCATTCCCACCTGATCGAGCCAAGCACCACTGTATTCTGGCTCGACAGAGTGCAGGCGTGAGTGGCAAGTGGCGTAGCGATCGGTACGAGCGCAGATTTCGCTCTATCAGCCATCCGTGAATGTTCATGGTGGACACTCGTGTGCGGATCGCACGTCTGATGGTTGATGACGATGAATCAGGCGCTGTGACAGCTGATCTGACAATCACTCTGTCCTCCCGATCTGCTGTGGCCCTAGGTCGACCGCTACCATCATGACGCTGAAATCTTCCCATGTCCACCCATTCTTGCCAGCATCTTCTAATCGCCGCATCGCTTTGACCCATATGACGAGCGATTCTCCGATTTGCCCAACCTTCCTCTTTTAAGCCAATAATACACCTCTTTCAAACTCTGACAGTTGCTCGTAATTAGCTCGAATCCTGAGGCGAGGCATTTTTTTAGTGGTTGAAAGGTATCCAAAATCGCAATGCAACAGAAAATTTGACCATCAAATTGAGAATCACCTCTTCTATTCACCTGCTGAGTGCGCAGTTCCGATGCACTGTAGTTCCCTCTTTTCATTGGAAACTAAATTTTAATCATTTGTATGTTCAGTCCAATTATCTTTGCATACAAAATTTCATTATACTCGGCCAACTACTTCTTGGTGCATCGTTTTTTTTGGTTTTTGTTTTTGTTGTATAGTGTGTGTGTTATATATATATATATATATATATATATATATATATATATATATATATAAATATATATATCACAAAATAGTACATTTCACAAACATAAAACGTTTTAATGATATCCTAAGCTGAAGCAAAACAATTAAGAGAAAAAAATATTTAAAGAGATAGTCAAAGATCAAAACTTAAAATCCTAAATCCCAAAAATTTAATATATATATATATATATTCAGAATTTTTTCTTGATTAATTTAATGATGCAGTGAACCTACAATGACTAATTCGAAAATAAGTATGCGAAGTATTCCACGCATGTATATCTCCAAGAAACTGTTTCATATGCTTATGAATTTGAAACATTATTGATATTAGCAAAACATCATCTCGAGTAAGAAAATAGCAACATAAACGAAGAAATTACGACAAAAGTTTCAGGAAGGAAAAAAAAGGAAAATTTTAACTTTTTTATTACTCCCTCTCCCTCTTTCTATCTCTCTGTACACGCACACGCACACGTACACACACACACACACACGCACACGCACACGCACACACACACACACACACTCACACTCACACATACACACACATATATATGAATATATGAATTGGAGAAATTATATTTTAGTCTGAAAAAATGAAATGACGTATTTGGAGTGTTTCAGTTAGATCTACTACGAAGTGTATATTATTTAGCAAAAAATTTAAAATATTAAATAGATAATACTTATTTTAATTATTTTAGGACAAAATTACGAGTATTTAAAATATCAATTATTTCTAAAATAGAAGTAAATTAATATTAATTTTTTTAAATAATAATAAAATAACAATATATTTAATGAAATAAAAATGGTCTTTTGTGCTTTACTGATGTTTCAATTACGAAGGATTTTTGATCAATTAAGGATTAAAATAAAATATTAATAAGATAAGAAGACACACAAAAAGTTATGATTCGAAGTAAAAGTATCGTGCCTTTTAAATGTCGAATTTATTTAATAAAGACACATTTAATGTTTTACAATAAACCAAGTGGCCTAACATGGCTCTTTAAAAATCTCGAAAAATCTTTTCAGGACATGTTTAAAAGATGATGAGGTAAATTAAAAGGAGAAACATTGGGAAACTCTATTATCTATGCACACGTTTTAATTCGAACATATCTCTCTATTTTTGTACTCTTTGGTTCGTATAAACTTTTTAAGCAAACAAAAAAGTCACTCATTGGCAGTTTACAATACTTTCTAACGTCTTCTAAATGGAAAAAAAATTAAATATCGTCTTATTCATTTCTTATCGTTTTATTTTTCTTTCCTTCAATAAGAAGCAAAATACTTATTCTTAAATTAAGTCTGAAAGGAATTGATGAAATTTTTTAACACCTTGAACTTTTTTAGGTACCTTTTAACAATTCGAATTTTTTTTCCTTTTGAAAGTTGAGCCCTTTTGTAATTATGTGTTAACATTGTCTTATTAATTTGCTTTGCTGATTTATTATCATAAGTTTCTTTCTGATTTGGGTTACATATATAAAAATAAGCTAATGACATTTTATCTTAATTTAAATGTATTTTTAAAGTCTCGAAATTTCTTCTTTTTCTGCCATTTAACATCTTTTCTACTATTTTATTTTTCTAATAACATTATATTATTTTTGAAGATTTCTTGGAATTTCTGAAATGCAATATAACTACTGAACCCATCGTAATGATGCATTATTTTGTAATCCCTCCATTACCGGAATCAGTACAAATACTTTCTAAAAATAAACATATATGTTTTGGAATTTACTTTTTTAGTGATACCTTTTGATCAATTTGAAATAATTTTTGTTTCAATTGAACCATTTCCGTTCAAAGAAATTTTCAGTAAAATTTGAAATCTGGAGATCGAGCATAAAGTTTTCAGTTAATAAGAGACATTAATCGAACTAATCAAAATGTAGATTAAATCGATAAATGTTCTGAATTATTATCATTTAAAAATTCCCTTGTGTGAGATACATGCTTCTAATTTTAAATAAGCATTAAATTTAGGAAGAAAATCATTATTTAATTTTAGTTAACTCCTTACGGTAAAATGACGAGGTTAGCTCGCCTTCGGGTTTTAATGCATACCGTACAATGACGAGTTACACTCGTCTTGTGACTCAAGTCACTACAGAATATGATACAAATAATCTAGCTTAATAATTTTTTTGTATTGAATCTGACAATATTGTATTCCATTTTATTACATGTGTAAATGTCTCGGATCATTATCACATGTTGTTAACCCTTAGAACTTCTAGGTGCAAGTCAAGCCAAATTTTGTTAGTCAGTCGGGTTTCATTCATGTATAACTACATTAGTGTAAATATTGGTCAATATGTATTTTTAGTAAAGAAAAACCGTGTTGTGAATTAATCACTATCATGGACCATAGAAATGCAGACTTTGAAGATCAAGATACAATTAAGAAGAATTTTTTATCATTTTTTTATTCCACTAGGGGAATTGCTAGTCTATTCAAATCAATAATATAATTTTAAATAACAATGTATGCGAATTATTAAATGACATTTGTTTTTTTTTCACTAAAAATTAATATATTTAATTTTTAGAGTAGATTTAGTTATGTTAGTAGTACAATGTTAAATTTTTAGTAAATTCGTGCATAATTTTTCATTATTAAATCTTGTCGGAAAGAGTTCAAAATTCTCGTTTTCAAAGACTAAGACTTTTCATTTGGTTTCCTCACTCATAAACTTTCTTCTCAAATCACATTGACAAAGTTTTCTCATTTCGGAAAACCCAACATCCTTTCAATTTTTATACAGTGCTCCCTCTATATAATCCGGCATTTCACCTATCCCGCTCTCCATTAATCCGGAATTTTTACCCAGGAAGATTATTACGTAGATAATTATTTTTCATATCTTCTTCAATAGAAAAAAGTAGAACTATTAGTACAAAACAGTAATATTTTTTTTTTGTAGTTTTAGTCATTTTGTGTGTTTGACATTTTATTTGAGAGTACAGTATTAAATTTATGCAATTTATAGCTTTAGTTCTTGAAAGTAAGTGATTTTCTTACAATCTGGGGTGCTCAGGTCAAATCTGCTGGGTTACAGACACAATTCCAAAAAGTCAGTTATTTATCGAAACTGTAACTGCATCCCATTACCCGTCTATCATCTCAGACATAATCACTAGATCTAAATTTCAACTCATATTCAAACACAGAACAATTTAGGAAAATAGCCGGTTATGTCTAAAATATCTTTACTTACTCCTCAAATAAGGGAGATGCTCTCCACAATTAATATCTTATCCTCTAGTACAACTGCTGCAATCTATCAAAGAATACGCTTTCCGGAATAAGATAGCTCAAACCTCCCGCAGTTTCATTTTTGACTGGTCAGCGTCGAATCCTAAGCTCACTAATTCCGCCCACATCACACTAACTCTCTTCTTACTACCGTAACCTTCCTCCTAAAGTCTGTCCCTTTTATACGGCTTGAATATATCTATTCACTCCACTTCCGAAATTTACTAAATTTGCATCACGTTTCATTTGATTGGGAAGAAGCTCGGAACCTAATGTAAAATAAAACAGATAATCAAGATGTAAGTCAGAGGGAAATATTGCTAATAGCCCATTTTACATAACATGGGTGAAAATATAGGGCAATTCTAAATATCAAAGCAATAATTCTGAGTAATATTTTTATACTTGAGATAGCTAGATCACTGAACATTTGTTATCTGTATAAACATAGGCTAACTGTTACAGTATATGTTACACACATTTATTACAGTAAGTAATACGAGTTTAATTTATAAAGAGCTCTCTCACCCTTTCTACTAAAACTTAAGGCTTCCAAATGATTATCATTGATTTTAGAACTTGTTGAACCGCGACTTATGTAGAAGTTTGATAGAAGTATTATAGTGAATAGGATTGATGTGACAGCCATTATAAAACTACGGAGAATTGAACAGTAAGTGCTAGTGGTACAGAGAGTGAGAAAAAGTTCAGAATAAGAAGTTGGAATTGTGCCTAAGATGATAAAAGAGTGGCCTCGGTAGCCTAATGATCATGGACTCGTGGCTGTTGTTGTTTCCGCCGAGTCGTAGGTCGAGCTCTGATGTCGCGAAAGACCCACCATGTAGCGGGGCTGATGCACGTTAAATCTGAGCGAGGTCCTAAGTCCTCCTTTAGAGGTGGTGAGAGAGTTTTTAGAATGGAGTGCTGACTCAGGTGTCTTCCTCGTCCCTTGACTGAGATTCAAAATTGCGAGGTCCGTCACGAATAGACTCGTGTTGCTTCTTAGTGCGATGTTAATAAACAATCAATCAATCAAAAATGATGATAAAAGAGGTTTTAGATGATAAGAAGTAAAGAGAAAGAGGATAAGAAGTTAATAAGGATTGGAATACGAACAGTGAGAAGGACCCACCGAACAAGTATCGTTACTGACTCGGACCCGATTAGCAACTGAAAGATAAGCAAGTATTTGTGATATTTATCTTTTGGTTTTGATGTATGTAGGAACCATTTTCATGAACTTGATAGTGAACCTATTGTGCTCGAATCATTCGGAGGATATAATAAATAGTAATTTAACTATCCGGAATGACTATTGCATGGGTTCATGACTAAATGAAGAAAAGGCTCCCTGGGCATTACAGATTTCTGCTCTTGTTATTATATCTTTAGCTCATGTGTGCGTTATGTAAATATGTATAGTTTAGCTTATTTATATATATTTAGATAATATGAAAAATGTACATATTTTTAGAAAATGGAAGTTAGATTCGTTTAACTGCTCCTATTATCCAATACTTATATTTTTTAGTTTCTAAATAATTTTATCGCGTTATTTAATTTTTGTGCAGGTAGGATACATAGAATACTTAATTCTTAAGATCAGAAATTTATTACGGCTTTTGGAGGGATCCTAAGAAACATAATGGGTAGTTGTTAAAGGTATCACCTACTATTTGCATTTCTAATACAATACGATGTGTTTCATTATTGTATAAGGGCATATATATAAGAGGAGAGTAATATATATATATTCAATATATATATATTCTAATATATATATATTCAATATATATATTCAATATATACATATATTCATATATATATATATATATATATATATATATAGTCTTCTTATTCTACAGAGCAATGTTGAAAACATTTATAAACTTAATTATGAAATTACATTTTAAATTTATTAATTTTTAAGTAAATCGACTACTTGAATTTACATTCTATTTTACACAAAAGAATTTGTTAGTTCTTTATATTAGCTCAATGAATAAAAGAAAGCATTATTGTGAAGACTATATGAAAATCAGCCAGAAGTAAGATTTACTTTCCGTAAACAGCTATAGTGAGCTTCTCCTATTTATAGCTACTTCATTTGATAAGTCCGATTACTGTCTATTGTCTAGAATCTACTTCAGCCACCGTGTATAGGTTCATTTTCAGAAGATTTTTTTATGAAAAAAAACCAGAGTTAAATGCATTCTAAATTTGTGATTAACGATGTTCTTGGATGCAATCAAGAAGGAGATTGATGTACTATTTCATAAAAAAGATTGTACTGTTAACCACTTCTGTAGTTGTTAATTTAACTTTTATTGCGGCAATTTTAGATATAGAATAGAATTTCGATCTTTGCAAATTATATAGTTGTAACTTGGATAATTTTCCCATTTTCTGTTCAGTTGTTCTATTATTCTTCCCCTCATCTGAGCTCCTAATTTCAAGAACTCATGTCCAGAATAATTTTAACACTACAAGCATTCTTGTTTTAAATGAAAATACTTTTTTGACGTCATCTTTTTCATATTTGACGTCTACGTGAAACATCGCTTCATGTCTTCCTAAGTAACCTAACAATTTTAGCTATTCAATGTAACAAGAAAAGAAATTTATAACGGTGTTCTTTATTTCTGTTTAATTTTAATGTGATTATCATAAGGGAAAAAAAAAACTTTTACCAATAGACGTGATAATAGGGACATATTCTGCTTCCATATCCAACTTCTGATTCAGAGTTTCGATGTTTCCTGTATCAAATAATTCCAAACATTTCATTGCGCATCAACCTTACTTTTTCTCCAAGAACATTGAACTGACACAAAACAACTATCATTAAGCCTCAACTTGAATATCCACAAGCCTCAAATTGATCCTCCACAGGAATATCAATTTTATTTCATTTTTGTGATTTGTTTGAAAGCCCAATCTGTATTCACTAGTGTTTGTTGTGATTGAAATCTGTATTACTTTATCTACACGGCATAAAGGAGTGTACAGCATAAACAGATTGTTAAAAATTACTTTTAAGTAGAAATTATGACTGGCAAATGTGGTTTTTGGAAAAGTTTTATAACTTACGAACTTTTTAACAATTTCCCCCATAATTAGATATGTTATTACATTTTTTTTGTATTGTGCTTCAAACATTATAATTTTGTAACATGAGCTATTCACGAAACTCCTCTTAACTAACAATTGGAGTTTCTTTCTGATTTTATATTTAAGTTTCCAGCTTTTTCCCATATAAACGAAATATGATTACGCAAAGTAAGTAAATTTTAGAAATGTACAAAGCAGATGTAATCAAATCATATAAAAGTGATAGAGAATCAGGAAGTACGTGGGAGTTTCTTGTGATTTGTAAAGACTATGACCCGACGCTGTCCGGTCGAATTAATCTTTGGTAGATTTAATCGCATCGTAAGCGTATTCTTAGATAACATTTTCCTTTTGAGAGGATTAATAAATACTATTTTAAAACGTAATTAATTAGATTCCTGAATTAATGGCGTGTTTTAAGTACTTTATTAAATTGAAATTTAGATTGAAATTAGATTAATATTTATGATGACAGATGAAGAGGGTAATAGAAATACGCCACAATTTTATAATAATATATGCATATAATCATGAAATAATAATCGTATGTTGTATCTTTCATAATTATTGTTCGAATGCTTAAAACTTAAACGCTTAAAATGTAAAAGGTAAACTAAACGAAGAATACAAAACAAAGTTGATTTTGAAAACGTATTATTGTTCAAGTATTTCAAATTATTATCTTTTTAAATATATAAATAAAATTAAGCTAATATTTTTATATTTATATTTAATATAGTATTTTAGTCATTCTCATAAGAAAAAAAATTAAATTCAAATAAAAAGAGAAATGCGATTATTATCTTATTGTATACACTACAGCTTCAAGCTCAAATAAAATGAACTTCTATCTTGCTTTGAATTTGAGAAACGTTGTTTTCCAATGAGTCATTGAAACCTTCCAGCAGTTACATAAAACTCATTCAGATAAAAAGAACAAAGACATTTCACAAATAGTGAGGAAT
>BMAW01004887.1:686339-710987 GCA_019974015.1 Nephila pilipes | reverse complement strand
ATATTGGTATTAGACAGTGATTCGACTTTACAAACTGTCACCTGGTTTGAAACTTTGACGATTTGTACATTTTAAAGTCTCTCTGATCCCTCAAATTCTTGTAATCAATCTTTCTTTTCAGCTTGTTTGTTTTGCTGCGTTTTTTTCCATGGTTAACGAGTTTTCGTTCTCTCGCTTCCTCTTCTGGACTTTCAGCTCGTCTATTTTGAATGCGTTTCTCCCTATATCTTTTGTTGATTTATTTTCTTCCAGTTTTGAAAAAATTGATTCTGTAATCTTTTCTTTTCTTTCTTCTTTTCTTTTGTTATATTTAGGCGCACAAGCACCTTTTATTTACTTTTCATATTTCTCTCCTGTTCGAGATTAAGTTTGTTACTGCCAATTGAACTCCATAACATGCTCATCCCACTATAGATAACATAACAAAATATTAATGTCTCTAAAGAAGCTCCTGACATCATGTGAAAAAAGATTAATCAGTTTCTCATAAAAAAAATAATAATAAGGAACTTTAGTAAAACCACGGAAAAGCGGTCGCCAATTAACGAATCGAGAATTGACAGTTTCCGACTGCATTCGATAAAATTTGTGCAAGAATGTTAATTGAGTAAATCTGACTGAAACTATGTAGATGGCAGCACAAGACTATCGTTGATGGAAGAGAGAAATTCATGATCATTGATTGTAAGCGATAGGAGTCAAGTAATAGGAAATGGCGAAGATAAGACAGTTGAGTGAAAATAAGGTGTTACAATATTTGTGTGTTTTCCCTGCGTGTGAATTGCCTTCGTAAATGTATGTGGATGGGTCTGATTCATCAATCGTCCCCAAATATCCCAGACACCCCATCCCCAAATATCCCTAGAATAACGCAATGTGTTGAAAAGTTACTAAAATTAGCATGCCTCTCTACTCAATAGTAGGGAAATATTTCATACGCAGAAATTTCATAAATTTATCATAGCGTAAGTTGCATATTTTTTTAAAAAAATATTTCCTTGAAAATGAAACTTGCAATCATTAAATGTTTAAATAATTACGATAGTCTAGATGTGATAAAAAAATTGCAACCCTTTTGAAAAACTAATAGCTATTTTATGATTAAATGACAATTTATATAATTAATAAATAATTTATGAAAGTTCATTTACAGGATATGCAAATATTAGTAGAAAAATTTAATTACTAATTAAGTAAACTGTAAAAAATTTTAAATAACAATTTTATTAATGAATAAATTGTGTGTATATATATATATATATAACTCATGGATCAATAAGTCCTGAGATTCAACATTGAAAACAAAATTTTTTTTTGCAAATTTTTTTTATTCATCAACATAATCACCTTTTAGGTGATAATCTTCCAACGCTTTTCCAATTTTTCAACCATGTTTATAAAAAAAATTATCTTCGCTTCAAAATAAGCTTCAGTTTCAGCGATGACCTCATTTGAGCCAAATCTTTTTCCCGGAGCATTTTTTTTAAGATATCAGCAAAGAGCCAGTAGTCACTGGGGCTAAATCTGGCAAGTATGGGGTGGTGGGGTGGATCAAGCCCAATACCTGTTCAATTTTGCCATTGTTTTCTACTGACTTGTGGTAGGTGCATTGTCTTGGTGAAAAGGATTTTTTTTTCTGCATGTGCGGTCGTTATGATTTCTCCTTCAAACGCACCAGCAAGTCAATATAATAATCTACTGTTGATCGATTTACCTTTTTCGAGGTAGTCAATGAAAATAACGCCATGCGTCCCAAAAAACTGACGCCATGACTTTGCCAGCTGACTGCTGCGTTTTCGGACGCTTCGACGGCTTTCGCCAGCTGTGCGCCACTCAGATGACTGCCTGCTTGACTCTGGAGTGTAGTGTGATGATCCATGTTTCGTCCATGGTCACGTAACGATGCAAGAAATCTTTTATTGCGAGTAACAGCGATAAACAGCTTCGAATCATCGACTCGTTGCTGCTTTTGTTCCATCGAAAGCACCGCAGTGCACCCACTTGGAAAAACCTTTTTCATGCTCAATTTTTCATGAAGGATAGTAAATACATCTCATATGATATCTGTGTCATCTCAGCATCTCACGGAGCTTCAATTTTACGATCTTTCATTATAATTTTTTGTCACTTCACTCACATTTTCGCAATCTTCCCACAGGTCTACCTGAGCGTTCTGGCGTCATTTGGTCGGTACGACCATATTTAAACTCGGCAAACCACCGACAAATCGTTGCTTTGACGGACAAGAGTCCGGAACATTTTTTCAATCCATTGCTTTCGCTTGCACGGTGTTTTACCCATTAAAAAACAATGTTTTATCAGAACTACGAAACTCGGTTTTTCCATATTTAAACAAGCTACAAAACGACTTTACTCCAACTCGATAACTCAGCTGTTTCTAGTCCGATCATTAAAATCTTGACACGTTTCAAGCAAAGGTTAGCACTCTAGGAAAGACCTTGGTTACTGGTTAACTACGAGCGCCATCCGGTTAGTCCCTGAACTCTATTGATCCATAAGTTATATATATATATATGTATATATATATATATATATATACATATATATATATATATATATATATATATATATATATATATATATATATATATGTGTGTGTGTGTAGTGGTTACGTATACATTGTCGTTTCGAAAGAAAATTAAAGAGCCATATTAGTACTTAGATTTATCATTCAGTATGTCTCATCAAGTACAATATGTAATATGATTACATAAAATTCCTTTATAAATGAATTTTAACAAAAAGATATATATATATAATGGACTTCCATTACTTACGTAATTATCTGCTTGTAAAAATTGGCTTAATTTAAATTACGAAATGTTAAAACTTAACATATACATCTTGTATTAATCCACTTTTGTTAATAAATCATTAACAAGAAATAAAAATAGGGAGTATTTTTTACTTTTGAACGTGTTATATTTATATCATATTGTTAAACTGTACATAGGATACTCATTATTAATTGCTGCTCTTTTTTTGGCAGTGTTTTAAAGGCCCAATGAATACAGCCAGGTGGTATATAAGGTTATGTAACTGCCCTTATCTTCTATATTTCTCGTGCATTAATAAGTTTGTATCGTTGTATAAAAGACGCCAGGGACAATTTTCTCAACATTATTGGCGGTCTTCCGACACAAGTAGGTGATAAATCTAACGTCTTAAATTTGTGTCCTCCATTCATGGCTCTTATATAAAAAATAGCTTACGGTACACCTTTGAAAACCCTTAATTTAATATAGTATTCACTCCAGTTTATTTCTCTCTGTTAGTATTTTTCTTTTACTCGTTTTTGAATTGTGTTTCGTAGATCTTTTTGTCTGAAAAGAAATTGTCCTGACTCAATTTTCGTAAAAATAAATTAATTTTTTTCTTCTTTTTTTTATAACATCATAGTCCTGTGTCTGTACGTAAGCGTATTCTTTTGTTCCGTAATGTCATTTCTTAAATACCAGAACCTGCACTGTTTGTGAGACAATGAATGCGTGCAGATTAAAAATCTATAATAAGAATTAAGAAAATGTTATGCAAATTTTGCATAGAACAGATTTACGCAAATCTGCCAAGGATATTATTTTAAAATAATTAGATTACTCAATTAAATATGTAAGATTAAAGTAAACGATGAAATCATACGAGAAATAGACAATAGTAAACTTTTTGACTCTCTTTTTTCTAGTGTAAAGCTAAAAAAACTTACATCTCTACGAGGGCTATTGGTAGAACTGCCCAAGGGGACCGATAGCTTACCTAGAGCTAGCACAATCGACGTCTAGGAGACAATCACTCCGCATCAAGATTTATTGATAAAAGAGCATAAGATATTACATAATTTCGAAATTCAAAAGAAAAAAGCTTACAATGTGTTTATAGAGAAGGAAAAGTACATGACAGTACATAAAAATTAATATGTTTTTTCTTTCAGAAGTAAGACGTAAAACAGGCGACATATATTGGTACTTCACAATAAAAAAAGGCCAGTCAAACTCTTGAACTAAAAATGAAGTATTAACAAAAATATGTACTATATATACAAGGTTTTAATCTATAAAAGCATAAATGGAAAAAACTGAAATATTAACAAATGTAATCAATTATAGAAACAATTATGAAATCTTGTTCGATAATTTCACAGCCGTAAGAATACAGGATTTAACTTGAAATGCAAATTGATTTTCACTACACATGGACTTCAGCCAAATATAGGCTTCTAATTCAACAAATTTTTAGATGAAAACTTGATAATGTAAAGAAAACGTTGTGGTCAGCATTCCACAATCAACAGAGCCATAGAACATAAATTTTATTTTTCAATTAAAACCGATTTAATAACGAAAGAAGGAACTAGTTAAGAAGGAGTAACAAAACCTGAATTAGAATAAAACTCTCACCATTATTGAACTATTAGGACGAACCCGAATACAAGTATTACAACTGGCTATTAGGAAACCTTTGTCGAAACAAGTTCATTTTTTGAATCTTAACCTAAAGATATTAATTCCCTCTCACCTAGTGCAGCACGCTAGTTTGAAATGTATTCGACAGTTTAATTGTTGTAATAACTTCCGACGTGGGCCTCGAACACGGGAGATAAGTTGTAAATGAATTAGAATAAGTTGCCTAATTTTTCTTAAAAATATATATAAAATATGATTTATTTCTTGTAGTAGCAACAGAAATATGAGATTAAACTGTCGGTAAAAATGAAACTTTAGTTATGAACACGTCCAATACTGCAAATGCAAAACGCTCGGCCTGAGAAAAGTCAATTTTAAGAATATTAAAAAACATGTAGATATTATTTTAATCCGGTAGAAGAAGAAGAGAGCAATACGTGTTCGGAACGAAGCATACCAAATCTTTTTGTTTTCTTTGTATCTTATTCCTGATACTTTGTCACCTCTTTATTGGTATTAGACAGTGATTCGACTTTACAACCGTCACCTCGGTTTGAAACTCTGACGATTTCGTACTTTTTTTAAAGTTCTCTCTGATCCCTCAAATTCATGTAATCAATCTTCTTTTCAGCTTCTGTTTCGTTGCTGCGTTTTTTCCAAGGTTAACGACTGCTTTCGTTCTCTCGCTTCCCTCTTCTGGACTTTCAGCTCGTCTATTTTTGAATGCGTTTCCCCTCCCCTATATCTTTTGTTGATTTATTTCTTTTTGTTCCAGTTTTGAAAAAAATTCAGATTCTGTACCTTTTCTTTTCTTTCTTTCTTTCTTTTTGCTATATTTAGGCGCACAAACACCTTTTATTTACTTTTCATATTTCTAATTTCTCTCGTTCGGAGTATTAAGTTTGTTACTGCCAATTGGAACTCCATAACATGCTCATCCCTCGATAGATAACATAACAAAATGTTAATATCATTTCTTAAAAGAAGTCCTGGCATCATGTGAAAAAAGATTAAAAAGACATAAAAAAAGAGAACTTTAGTAAAACCACGGAAAAGCGGACTCGCCAATTAACGAATTGAGAATTGATGATTTCTGATTGCATTCGAAAAAATTTGTGCAAGAATGTTAATTGAGTAAATTGACTGAAACTATGTAGATGGCAGCACAAGACTATCGTTGATGGAAGAGAGAAATTCTCATGATCATTGATTGTAAGCGATAGGAGTCGAAGAGTATAATAGGAAATGGCGAAGATATGACAGTTGAGCGAAAATAAGGTGTTACCATATTTGTGTGTTTTCCTTGTGCGTGTGAATCGCCTTCGTAAAATGCATGTGTATGATGGGTCTGATTCATCAATCGTCCCCAAATATCCCTAGACACCCCCCATCCCCAAATATCCCTAGAATAACGCAATGTGTTGAAAAGTTACTAAAATTAGCACGCCTCTTACTCAATATAGGGAAATATTTCATACGCAGAAATTTCATAAATTTATCATCGCGTAAGTTGCATATTTTTTTAAAAAAAATATTTCCTTGAAATGAAACTTGCAATTTATTAAAATGTTTAAATAATTACGATAGTCTAGATCATAGAATAAAAAAAAAAAAAAATTGCAACCCTTTTTTTTTGAAAAACTGAGCGATATTCTATTTTATGATTAAATGACAATTTATATAATTAATAAATAATTTTAAGTAAAGTTCATTTACAGATATGCAATATTAGTAGAAAAATTTAATTATTAATTAAGTAAACTGTAATAATTTTAAATAACAATTTTATTAATGAATAAATTGTATATATGTGTGTGTGTATACATATAATTGTCGTTTCGGAAAAATTGAAAGAGCGCATATTAGTCAATTCAAAAATATGAATTAAGTATGTCTGGCAATGTTTCTTCTAATGTATCAATATGTAATATGATTACATAAAATTCTTTTATATGAATTTAACAAAAAAGATATATTATATATATATATGGACTTACGCCATTTACGTAATTAGTCTGTTGTAAAAATCGCTTAATTTAAATTACGAAATGTTAAATAACACTTAAAATACATCTTGTATTAATCCACTTTTGTTAATAAATATTAACAAGAAATAAAATAGGAGTATTTTTTATTTTGAACGTTAATTATATTTATATATTGTTAAACTTAGCATATGATATTGCTATTATTAATTCGTGCTCTTTTTTTGTGGCAGTGTTTTAAAATATTCATGAATACACAGGTGGTATATAAGGTTATAACTGCTCCTTATCCATATATTTCTCGCATTTAATAAGTTTGGTATCGTTGTATAAAGACGCCAGGACAATTCTTTCAAATATTGGCGGTCTTCTCCGACAAGTAGGTGATAAATCTAACGTCTTAAATTCTGTGTCCTCCATTCATGGCTTATATAAAAAATAGCATACGGTACACCTTTTGCAAAACCCTATCTAATATATATTCATCCAGTTTACCTTTCCCCTCTGTTAGTATTTTTCTTACTCGTTTTTGAATTGCGTTTCGTAGATCTTTTTGTTGAAAAGAAATTGTCCTGATCATTTTCATGTAAAATAAATTTATTACTTTTTCTTCGTTTTTTTTATAACATCATAGTCCTGTGGTGTACGTACGAGATTCTTGTTCCGTAATGTCATTTCTTAAATACCAGAACCTGCATCGTTTGGATGACACGAATGCTCGCAGATTAAAAATTTATAATAAGAAATTTAAAAAATTCTATGCAAATTTTTGCATAGAACAGATTTACCCACCCAAGGTATATATATTTTTAAATAATTAATATTAGATTACTCAATTAAATATAAGAATTAAAGTAAACGATGAAATATTGAGAAATAGACAATAGTAAACTTTTCGGACTCTCTTTTTTCTAGTGTAAACTAGAAAAAAACTTACACTTACGAGGGCTATTGGTAGAATGCCCAAGGGGACCGAGCTTACCTAGAGCTACAAATCGACGTCTAGGGAGACAATCACTTCCGCGATCAACATTTATTGATAAAAGAGCATAAGATATTACATAATTTCGAAATTCAAAAGAAAATAAAAGCTTACAATGTGTTTATAGAGAAGGAAAAGTACATGACAGTAATAAAAAATTAATATGTTTTTTTCTTTCACAAGTAAGACGTAAAACAGGCGACATATATTTGGTTAAATTTCACAATAAAAAAGGCGTCTGCAAACTCGTGAACTAAAAATGAAGTATTAAACAAAAATATGTTCATATATACAAGGTTTTCAATTATAAAAGCACAATATGGAAAACTGAAATATTAACAAATGTAATCAATTATAGAAACAATTATGAAATTTGTTCGATAATTTCACTAGCCGTAAGAATACAAGATTAAAGCTTGAAATGCAAATTAGGATTTTCACACACAGACTTCAGCCAAATATAGGTTTCAATTCAACAACATTTTAGATGAAAACTTTTGGTAAATGAGCAAAAGAAAACGTTGTGGTCAGCATCTCCACACACAACAGAGCCATAAGAACATAAATTTGTATTTTTCGAATTAAAACGATTTGAATAACGAAAGAAGGAACCAGTTAAGAAGCGAGTAACAAAACCTGAATTAGAATAAAACTTCAAATTTGGTTTGGGAACATAGGATTGAACCCGAATACAAGTATTACAAGTGGCCATTAGAACACCTTGTCAGAAACAAGCTTATTTTTTAGAATCTTAACTATACGAAGGGATATTAATTCCCTTACCACCAGTGGCAGCTAGTTTGCAAATGTATCTGAAGTTTTGTTGTAATAATCTCCGACGTGGGCCCGAACACGGAATAAGTTGTAAAAATTAGAATAAGTTGCTAATTTTTCTTAAAATATATAATAAAATATGATTTATTTCTGGTGTATAGCAACAGAAATAGTGATGATAAACTGTCGGTATAAAATGAAACTTTGAAGTTATGAAACACGTCCCACAATACTGCAAATCCGAACAGCTCGCCCTGGAAAAGTCAATTTTAAGAATTCAGTTTAAACATGTAGATATTATTTAGGACATCCCGGTAGAAGACAGAAGAGTTAAGTTTGACCGAGTTCACGTTATAACACGGCAAATCCAGTATTGGATCCAGTCCTTGATCCGTCAGTGTAAATCTCCCACTCGGGGGACCCCGAAAATTTGTTTAAAAAAATAATTTGTTTTTCAGAAGGAACAAATCTTAGTGAAATATTTGAGACGACTGGAATATTATTCATTAAGTGAAAAAAGTTTGAATTATGCTGCTTCCAAATTTGATGTTTAAGAAAATGAAATCTTAGGATAATTTAAAAAATGTGCAGGGAAACTCCTGCAGTTACATGTAAAGAAGCAGTTGGAATAAGTTCCTTCAGGCCTTGGTAATTTTTAAAAGGTGAATTCTCTGAATGGAATTTAACTTGGTAAATTAAGAGGAGGTTAGATTATCATCCCAGACTTCCGAACCGTAGACTATTATAGGTTCAAAAGCAGATAAGTATCATAATTTATAATTTTTGTTGTTGAAATTACCGAAAGAAAAACCTTTTAAAATTTAATAAGAGATTAATAATTTTTCTTTAAGATAGTTTATGTGAGGGTTCTAGAAGAGCCTATATATAGAGGTCAATCAGAATATCTAAATATCTAAAAAAATTTATAAATTTTAATGTAGGAATTGTTTAGCTTTAAAATTGGGTTTCAATTGAAGACGCTACCACCATGAACTCCCTTATTACATATTGACGGACATCTAAACACAACCGAGGCGTTTTTTCAGTCTAGATCTCCAACCGCCAGATGCTCAGCAATAATATTAATTGAAATATTTGAATTACGCTCTAGATTTCTTCTAGAATTTCCGGAGGAAATAATCGTCAAATTATCCGTAAAAGCTTGAATTAAAAAGTTTTCGTAATTAATGCCCAAAATAGAATTAAAATGTAAATATTACAAAGCGGGTGCAAGCAAAGAATCCTGTGGATAGCCTTGAGTAATTAGAAGGTTTATCGTAAATTGAGGTCAGGAAAAATAATTTGTCGACTTATTAAGTACGAAAAAATAAACTTTTGATTACAAATTGAAAAATGAAGATTTTTTAAAATTTTAAATAGAATAGACCTATTTATTCAAGGGGTTTCGAAACTCATGGGCAAAAATGTATCAAAATATGGAGAAAAAGTTACAGCTGTATGCTTTGTATTTGATTTGCGAAGCCAAATGGAAAATTGTGTCATCATAGCCAAAGTTTTCTTTAATTCAAATTAAAGTGAATGAAGAATATTGTTTTAATGAATTCAGACATATAATCTATTGACAAAACACCCTCAACAATTTTCCCTAAGGTTGGTAATAAACAAATTCGTCAGTACGATTTAACGGATGACGGTCCTTACCAGGTTTAAGGAGGAGTTTCAATTTAGTGTCTTTTGAATTATTTGGGAAATAGGAAAATTGCACAAATCAATGTATATATTTCTCTAAAAGCTTAGAAAAATAAGAAAACATATGCTTCCGAATTCCATAAACAAAAAAATCAAGGCCAGTAGCTTTCCCACCACTAAGACCAAAGACACCTTTTCGGTGGAAACCCTCGGAGGAGATGTAGATTCTTCAAAATTCAAATCAGCAGTCTCATTGGACTTTGAGAAGGAAGAAAGTATTAAAAATTCAAATTTTTGCTCTGAAGAGTTATCAGACGAACCAGGAATTAGGACCTCAAGGGCCCAAGAGCTTAAAGATTTGCCAAAAGCAACCCCGAACTTCAGGCCAAAGTTTTCATTATCGGTGGTGCAGAAGTGCTCTCAGGTCTTGTGTTTAGCCTCAAGAATTTTTCTTTCATATTAAGATTTTTCTTTTTTATATTGTAATTGTAAATTATCAATTTCTCCAATTATTTCTAACTACATATATCATTTTCCTTTTAAGAGAACTTATTTTTTTTCCTTTTCTGAAAATTTTTAAATTATTTTTCCTTCAGGAAAAAAACTGGAGTTATGGAAAAGAACATGTAATTTATGAAAAGATTTGAAAGCGGACGACAGGACGGTTGAAATCAGTAAAATAGTAAAATACTCTAGTATTCGAAAGTATTTAAATCCCATCGCAGATATACACCCACAAAGTTGTGATTGCTCAGAGATTCTAGGTCTGAAACCTCCCACCCATCCACTAAATACAGAATGCTATTAGAAATCAAAGAAATAGCTGGGTAACCCTTACCTGAACGAACCACAAAAGTAGGATCCAATTCTGGTACATTTAACAAATTTAAATTTTGTTGTAAGAAAATCTTCCCCTCCCCCGGTTATCAGTAGTCATAGCCCCAGAAGAGAGACTCGCATTGGAATCTCCCCTACGGTGACAAATGTGATTCGAAATTTTATAAACAGAAAGTTCCTTTAACTTAATATCTAAATCATCATGAGGAGGGAAATATAAATTTATTAATAAAGTATAAAGTTTTTAAATTTAAATAAAACACCTATTGATCATTTTTATTAAAGAATTAGGGTTAAATTAATTTATTAAAACAAACAGTGAGACATTTATTCTTTTAATGAGAAATATTGTATTGAACTAGGGGGCAGGAGTTTAAAGGATTATAAAATTGAAATAAGTAAGAAGTCGAGTCCGAGATCCAAATCAACCACAAAGGAGTGGAGATGCGCAGCCCGCGAGTGATTCGCATTCAGGTTGCAAAATATTGATTTGATCAGCCAGGAGTGCTAAAAGAAGCAAAAGAACTAATGTCAAAGTGGAAACAAGTAATAAAATATTAAAAACCGAAATTCATGTGACAAAAAATAAAAGTTTTTAAATTTTTCAGTATGGGACAATTCTTGTCCCCTGATTTGTCCTTCCATGTCCCTACACACGTGGCTAGTTCCAAAACGCTGGTTATAGGCATAACAGTTTATGAATCTCGCTGTGCATGTAGTTCTATCATGAGACTCCGTTGATCCCGACCGGTAGTAAATTGGATCCTTTGTACAATGGTTTTTGGTGTATCCAAATCCTCCACATTTCATATACTGCATGGCATTTATAAATAGATCAATTCTTACTTGTTCAAAGTGAAGGTATAAGTGAGACAAATTTTTAATATTGTATTAAGATTTAGGGTGGACTGCTATTATCCAATTTGCACCTTGTTTGGTTTTAATTGAAAAGTTAATTTTTAAACTATCAAAATGTTGAATGTTTCAATATCTTGAATTAAAGCTTTTTTTAACGAGTCGGCGCCATATGGTGCTTCTACTCCAAACAATGTAAATTATGGATTTCTAACCTTGGGCCTCTTTATATCATATTTTTTCAAGGAATCAATTTTCCTGAGTTTCAATTAAAGCACATGTACATTATCCTCAACAACTAAATTGATAGCCAACCTCCGCGACTAACCGTAACCTCCGTAAATCTCCTTGTGAATAGTATAAATCCGACGGGGGAGGAGAGATTAATAGAAACCTGGACGAATTAGCGTTAAGAAGTTAAAAGAATCAGTAATAGAAGAGTTCAATAGAGGAAAATTGTTGACTGTTAGACAGAGAGAGATTGGAAGTTTTTACTCAGCGATAAGTGTAATTGTGGTTGTTTATTAACGTTGCATTGAGAATCAAGACAAGGAAAATTGACGGAATTCCCAAAGGGGTCGGGATCACTCAAAAGACCTCATGGGAGAAAATCACTCCTGTACTAAGCATTTATTGGCAAAGAAAAACTTTCAATAAGAAATGGAAGGATATAACAGTGCATATATGCTGGAACAAATAAAACATTTCATAATTGCAAAATTCAAAGGTAAATAGAAGTTTTCAAGTGTTTATAGAGCAGGAATTATAAGTGAGAAGAATAAAAAATAAACAATAAAATTTTCTTTCAGATATAAGACGTTTAACAGGTGACGTATAAGTGGCTAAATGACACGATACAAAAAGCGTCCACAAACTCACGAACTAAAAATGGAGTATTAGACAAAAATATATACATATGTACAAGGTATACAAATATGAACACACAGTAAAGAAAATTGAAATCTTCAGAAATGTAATCAAAAACTAAAAATTAAGAAATTTGTTCAGCAATTTTACGAGCCTTAAATTGGTTGATTGGTTTTATTAACGTTGCACTAGAAGCAACACGAGAGCTATTGGCAACGGACCTCTTAATTTTGAACCTCGCTTACGTGACGAGGACGACACCTGAGCTGCACCTCTCTCCAAACTGATGAGCCTTAAGAATACAGGATTTAAGCTTTAAAATGTAGACTGGGATTTTCCCACACAGACTTCAGCCAAATAGATTTTCTTCAACATTAGGACAGTTTAAATGAAAACTTTTTGTAAAAGGGTAGAGAAAACGCAGTGGTAAGCATTTCCAACATATGCCAGAGGAACATAAATTTGTATTTTCAAAAAAAAAAAAAAAAAAAACCGTAATAAACTAAGGGGCCATGACCGATAAAAACTGGAATTAAAACCGACAACTATTGGCGACGGACCTAGTAATTTTGAACCACGGTCAAGAGACGAGGACGACACCTGAGAGAGCACCTCTCTCTCCAAATTTCAATATCACGCCTACGGGAGGACTTGAGATCTCGAACATATTTAACGTGCTTCAACTCCGCTATATGGTGATCCTTTAGTATCATCAGGGCTCGAGCCCACGACTCGACGAAAACAACGTCGACTGCCAGTCCGCGACCATGACCGCTAGGCTACCGTGTTCACAAAGACTAGTGTGAAGTGATCCATGGTGATTGGATTGGATTATATTGGTTTTTTTATTAACATCGCAATAGAAGGAACACGAGGGCTATTTTGGCGTCGGAACACGGAAGTTTAAATCTCGGTCAAGTAACGAGGATAACACCTGAGCTGACACTTCTCTCTCAAAACTTCAACACCACACCAATGGGAGGACTTTGAGCTGCAACAAGACTCGCATCAAGACTCGAATTCACGACACGACAGAAACTCTGGATCTCGCGACCTCGGCTACCACAGCCAGTACTAATAAACCATTATATTATTTATATTGATTTGCATAAAGTTTTTTTAAATGAATGCTTTTTCATTCAATAATTAATTTTAATTTATTTTGTAATAACTTGCATATATAATATACGATGCAGATACGGTGAGCATATTCTAAATATTGAAAATGAGGACACTTATAGGAAGAAAGGATTATAATTAAAACCAATAAAATAATTATTATAATTGGTTTGGTGTACACATTGAGCAGTTAAACAATGATATTGATAATTGAAACGATGATATTGAATTAATGAAATTGAGATATTTATAAACATATGTAATAAAGAAAATCCTACCGAAACAAGCTGAGTACCTTAACATCATACTTATACTTTTTTTAAAAAAAAATTCTTTCTAATAATTTTTCGAAGAATGAATTGATTTTAATAATAATTCCCTTTTTCGGATATTTTGATACAATTCCCTGCATGTAAAGTTTAAATTATGTCTGTGGTAATTAGTGTGTACTTTAAAATTTCAATACAACACACATAATTTAGTTTTATCACTGGTTCATATGGTGGTCATTAAACTAAAAATACGTTCAGCTGATACGTCAATTCCTGGTAAAAACGCACAAAATATTCTACTAGTTTACCTATATTAGTTAAGTTATAAGGCAAGTAACATGCTTTTCACAGCGGGAAAGAACTGCGTGAATTCCTGTATATTTGCTAGGCAATGCCATGGTGGAAAGGAGTTTCTGGAACAGATGTTGTTTTTGTATCTGCATTGTTGAGAGTTTATTCAAGATGGCTTTTTCAAAAATTGAATATTTGGCATTGCGGTAAGCTAATTTGTTTTTGTATTCTCAAATCAGTACGTATTTGTCTACTGATTACATTTTACAATTGGTCAGGATAAAAAACTAAAATCATTACGAATGGTCACCTTAGTAACTTAATGTATAAACGTGAGCAAAGAAATAAAGAACATTTTTGTAATGAAAGACTTAACTTTTTTGTCTTTTTTTTTTGTGATATCTCGCAGGGCGAATAGAGAATAAAGCTATCACAGCTTTCATCTAACTTAATTTACTAACTTAATTACATTTTTTTGGCATATTATGTGCATATTACTCTATACATTTATTATTGTGTTTAATACGTAATAATATACACATGTTCAAAAATACTACCAAATTGCTATACATATATAAACCTTCGTTTTTCTTCACTGGTTAGATGTTTCGAGGCAGATTTACTTAATAAATTAATTTAGAATAAAACTAATGAGAGACATGGCAGGGAAATGGAAAGTGAAATTGAGCGAAACGAATCAACACGTTATATCGAATCTTCTTTTATCGAGAAAGCTCTAAGCAACTTCTTATTGCATTCATTTTTTTAAGGATGTGTGTCTTCGCCTAGAGTTAGTAAAATATTTTTGGTATTTAACTTTATCTGTTTAAGTAAAAAAAAAAAAAAAAAAAGAGGACGTTCTTACAAGGCATTTAACATTTTTAAGACACTGTATGATGAAATATATACGTTAAAAATATGTGTGCTATCAACATGCGAACTTATTTCATATTGGAATTTTTTTTTCTATCTGAAAATGTGTTCCGAGCTTGGGTCCTGTTTCATGACTTAAGGCGAAGACAATTTTACTCTTAAATGTATTCATTTTAATTCAGTTTTAAAATTAAATGCATTTCTTAATTGAGAACGGCGTGCCAATGTTAATTTTGAAACTATGCGAAAGAGTTGGATTTTATCTATATATAATCCAACTCTTTTTTTTTCACGGTCTTTAATTACACGATTTTAAATAACACGATTCACCCATTTTCTTTTTTATTCGAATTTTTTGTTCTAGCATGAATCCCCAAAATATTTCTTAAATTCTAATTTTGACAGTGTAATCAGAAGACGGTCGGCATATGCCCATACAAGTGTGAGGGACTTGGTCTACTTCATGACTTGTTTACTTTGTATTCTGGAATTACGGGGAATACCCGAATTTTAAAATAACTTTTTTCTTCATTTGTTGTTCTTCTACTTGAACTAAGCCTTTCGTTCTTAAATGCTTGTTGAAAAAATTTTTGCCAGCATGCCCCCAAAGTGGAAGTTTAGCAGTTCAAAAATCAGCTGTGTATTCTGAAATTATATTTCTATCAAATGCCACTGGGGGCGAAGTTTTTAACAACATGCAAACGGCTGACATCGAATTGATGCTAGAAAGCTCTTTGGATGAGGACGATTTGATTGAATTTATGACAGTTTATGATAATAAAGAAATCAATAATGACGAAGTCGAAGATGAAATTCAGCTACTAACAGCTTCTTTTATTTGCGAGGGCTTGAAATTTGATACAACTATGGAACAACATTTTCTTACTCACAATCCTGACATAAATCGTGCTGCATTAAAATTTCAACATAATCTTAAGTTTTGTGTAGTAGGATATCAAAAATTATTTAAGCAACTTGAGAACCCCTCCCACAAAAAAATCCGCTAATGACAAACTTTGTAAGCACAAAAAAAAAAAAAAAAAAAAAAAATAGTGGCCGATACAAACGAAAGAAATTCTTCATTTGAATCAAAGCTGACAGTTATGCTAGACATATCCGAGACATCTACTGATGATAGCATTTTTGATCCAGTTCGTAATAAACGTGCACGCTTGTTATCAAGTAGCGATAAATAGATGTTCGTTAGTAATTTTATTTCTAATTTCAATTTAAATGTTAATATGTTGTATGTACCTATAGATTGAATTTTCACTGTACACTAATTAAATAATTTTTTTTTTGTAATAAAAGTGAATTGTTTTTGCTTTTTAAATATATAATACGGATTTCATTATTACTTTTTTGCACCGTTTTTTGGGAAAATATTTAGAATTTTTTCGTCTTACGCTATTTCTTAAAGTTGTGGAACATATTCCAAAACTCACCTTATGATTCATGTACGAATGACTTCTACTTCCATATGACTTCTTATACGAATATTAGTGTAAGAAGTCAAGAAAAATTCGTATAAGAAGTCATGAGCATATGACTTCTTATACGAATTTTTTTGTACGGTTTTCTAAGGAACGTATCTACTGCGATAAAAAGAGTTGAGTGCTTATATATATATAAACTCCAGTGAATATATGATAAAAATTAACTGCTAAATGAATATACCGTACTTAAAATGATATAAGGTACTCTGACTTTTGGCGGGTTTAAAATTTGGAAATAAGTTTCGCTGAAAACATTTTTTTAAAATTATAATACACACACACACACACACACATATATATATATATATAATTTTATTTTTTAATTTTAAAATATTAAAAAAAGGTATATTTATTCAACATGGAAACTATTTAATTCCTCATAATTTCACTTTTATCACTGATTTGTACCATCGTTGGTTGATAATGGGCATTCACTTATTAAATGGTCTAAATAATCAAAGCATCCTTAATAAATCCTCAATTCTATTTCATTCTCCTTGATAGAATAATCAAAATATCACGATGCGTAATCACGACAGCGGAGCAAAATCTTACCCACTACAAAAGAGAACGAAAACTTATCTAATTGGTTTTAAAAGGGGTCCGTGTCAGCATCAAATTTCTCTTTTTTCTCCGCGAATGTGTATTTAATCCCGTTGTTCCCAAATCTTCTGATTTCTCCCTCTCTACCGCGAGTATTCTGATTCCTGCCATCACATCCAATCTTCAACAATCTCTATTCATAACACTTCATTATATGAAGGCAAAGTTGCTTCACATTATTCAGAAGTTGAGACTCAAATCAAACACCATGGAGAACTTCTTGATAACCGGTTGCTACATATCACAATCCGCCCCTTCATTATCATAGTCATCTGAGTCACTCTCATCGTAAATGGCATCATACTCAGTATCATCCATGCGTTGCTGCTTGTGCTGCACTTTTTAAATGTATTTTTTCGGTCACTTTTTTCTTAGCACCATTTCACGTCGAAAGCGACAGGACTGCGCTTCCCGTTCAGTGTCGACCTGAATGTTTCGGTGTTGCACGTTAAAAAAGAATTGAGTTTCGGGGAATTGAATAATTTGCAGCTATCTGTAACACTATCCTGGCATAAGACATTTCCCCTATTTTTGCACCCAATTTCTGACAAATGAAGGTTCCGTATACACCTTTTAATATAGTAATTTAAGAATATATGTGTAAGAAAATAAATATATTGTGCAGTAAAAACGTTTGGAAAAATATTTAATTAAACTATAATAGCTAACACGAGAAACTAAATATAGTAAATTATGATTATATGAGTGATTTTATACTCTTAGTATCCCATATTCAGTTAAAAAGTCATCATTAAAGGATAAATGTATTCTTGTTTGATTTGATTTCACAAATAGTTTGTGAATGCATAATTTCGTTGTTTTATTTCCAGTATGTTCTCGCCCATGTCGATACCCTGCCCCATCTCTAAACCGAAAAATGAAAGCTACAATTACTACACCTGTCAACTGGGTTTGACTCCTGCAGGCTATCCACCTAGCATGTTCTCATCGTCTGCCGCTACAACCTCTTCGGTGCCCTTCGTAACACCCCTCAAGAGCCTCTCGTCCCCTTCGACATCCGAGTCCGATGTGGGAAGTGACAAGACTCAGAAGTTATCTCTTTCATTTGCTGAATGAAGGATTGATTGTAAGATCTCGTGCATCACGTAATATTTGATTTCGTTTATGTTTGCCGTGAACTGACACATTTCTTTTTCAAATGACATTGTCTGTTCGTCATGTAAATGGATGTATCTGTTTCTGAAATAAATTGCGTCTCTAAATGATAAGTGTAAGACTTCTTTTCTAGTTTTTTAACTCTAACAAAATAATAATGTCTTACCTATAATACGAATCTTAATAAATTTATCGCAAACGTGAAACATATTTTATTTTTATTCTCATATTTTTAGATTTCAAAATTCATTTTAAGGTGTTTTGTCCATTTCCAAAAGGAAGTTTTCAAGAAGTTGTGATTTATAACGCCACATTTTAATCCCATTCCATTCAAAAATTGTTTAATTTCTCTAAAAATATATAGTGGTATGTATAAATGGTTTTATTATTTTTTCTCCTTTCTTTCCTCTCTTTTGTTTATATCAACACTTTTCAGAGGTTATTTTTCCGATTCTGAAATTCACAAAAAAAAAAAAAAAAAAAAAAAAAAAATCAACTTGTTAACATAAACTAACATGTTGTTCTAAGAAAATAGCTTTGACAAAAATGCATGGACATAAAATATAGGATTGTAATACTAATAAATAATAGATTTGTAATACCGCACCGATCCCATTCCATTAAAATATTATTTAATTACTTCAAAAATATACAGTGTAATGGTTTTAATATTTCCACCCATTTCTTCTATGTATTAATATATTTTAGTGGTAATTCTTCCAATTCTGAAAAAAAAATCACCCTGTTTATTTCTGAACTGACGCTAATGTTAATTAATCGCTTTATAAGTTAAAAGTTTTTCGCAAAAAGCGTTAGTTCTTATCAAAATATTTTGCAGACGTATTTTAATAAAATACATGTATATAAAAACAATTCCTGAATATGTATATGAGTTGAATTCAATTTGTTTTTTTTTTTAAATATTTAGAATTTCAACTTCTAAAAATATTGGTTTTTAATTGGAAAATTCAAGAAATGCTTGAGAAAATAATGTAGTATATTTTTAACATTTTTCTGATTCAAATAACGGGAATTGTTAAACATATTCGAATATTTCATAGCTGTCAACTTTTTTATATTTTAAATGCCAAACTGCAGTTACTCTTATTAGCTTCTTTTAAGGTAACTGGAGATGTGTGTTAAAATACTTCAAAATTTGCACTTTTTTTTTTATTTATTTTGCATTGAAAATATATAGAGAGAGCTTTACTGAATCAGTAGATGCATTGTTTATGAGATTAATAGAACTCTTTTTTCAGATTGAATTTCAAAATGGTAAACAATCGTGTCCGCCATAAAGAAAATTTTTATGTACTTCCGTTTTTCTCAAAATGTGCTTTTTTGGATTCTGGTACACTTTTCGAAAATGTACTTAATACATAGAGTTGATATTTTTTATATTACGAAATGAGACCATTTCCTATAGAATGAAGATATTTTTTTTTAACATAAAACTTTCTGAAATTTAGATATTGTGCAAAGTTTGTATAAAAATTAAGAAAATTTTGAAGCAAATTTTAAACTTTTTTGAAATTTGATTAAATTAAAATTTTCTAATTATAATTAAGTTCAGTATATGGAGTGTTATTTTACAAGTAGTCTGCAGATTTTTAAAGTGATAAATTCAGTGAATTTTGTGCAAGATTTGCCTAAATGTAAGTACACGAACAAATGTGATCACAGCTATTGATTATTAATGACTCTCATATGTAATTATTTATACACATAAATGGGATTTTTTTCTGTATAAACATATGCATATCAATATAGAAGTACTTCACGGTTGAAATAGGACTTCTACTGCTTTTATTTTGAAAAAGGGAGGGTGATTTAAACTTTCCATAAAATAAACTCATTTTTTTTGTCGAAAGCGTCTAAGTTATTTTAATATTTTTAATAGGAAGAAAATTGAAAATTTTCAAAGAATTTTTGGAGAAATCTCGCAATAAAAATTATTATTATTATTTTGTTTTGCCTTTTGTGATGAGAACGCGAACAAGAATTAAGAGCCATACAACGATAACTCTAGCATATAAGAAAAGGTATCAATTTTTTGAATTCAAGTGCATTATGAAGAAGAATTCAAAAGTTCCCGGACTGAATCTATAACTTAAAAAAATATTATCAATTAAACTCCTGAAACACACCCTCCTTCGAAATAAGATCCTTGAGCAGCAACACATTTTTGCCATAGTTTGTAAAGGTCATCGAAATATTTCTGGAATCCATTTTCAGCCATGTCTTTTAATTCATCTTTCAATGCACTTTTAACTTCATCTGCTGATTGAAATCGATGACCCTGCAAGCGACGTGCTAGTTCAGAAAATAGGCTGAAGTCGCAGGCGGGGGGGGGGGGAGATCAGAGGAGCAAGGAGGAGGTGGCAAAACAGTTGTTTCCGTTTTCGCAAGAAAATTAGTGACGAGAAAGGATCGGTGTGCAGGAGCGTTGTCATGCAAAAGCACCCGTGACTGTTCAGACCACAATTTTAGTCTCCTCTTTCGAATCGACTCACGCAAACGAAGCAAGATGTCTACATAGAGTTCTTTAATCACAGTACGTCCTTCAGGGATAAATTTCAGATACACAATGCCCTAGATGTCGAAGAACACCTATAGATGATCTTCCCTTACCAGCGATTTTGGCGGAATTTCTGCTTGTGTGGAGATAGTGGTGATTTTCACGTTGCCGATGCTCTCTTGGATTACGGGTTGTAAAATGGATCAATAAGTCCCGAGACTAACATTGAAAACAACATTTTTTTTGCAAAATTTTTTTTTTTTTATTCATCAAATATAATCACCTTTAGGGTGATAAATCGTTCCAACGCTTTTCCAATTTTTACACATGTTTTATAAAAAATTATCTTGCTTCCAAAATAAGCTTCAATTTCAGCGATGACTCCTCATTTGAGCAAATCTTTTCCCTGGAGCATTTTTTTAAGATCAGCAGCAGTAGTCAATGGGGCTAAATCTATGAGTATGGGTGGGGAAGTAGATCAAAGCCATGTTCAATTTTGCATTGTTTATCGACTTGTGCAGGTGCATTGTCTTAGGGAAAGGATTTTTTTCTGCATGTGTGGTCGTTTTTCTTTGATTTCCTCCTTCAAACGCACATCACAATCAATATAATAATCACTGTTGATCGATTTACCTTTTTTCGAGGTAGTCAATGAAAATCACGCCATGCGTATCCCAAAACTGACGCATGATCTTCAGCTGACTGCTGCGTTTTCGGATCGCTTGACGGTTTAGCTCGTGCGCCACTCAGATGACTGCCGCTTCGACTTGAGTGTAGTGATGTATCCATGTTTCGTCCATGGTCACGTAACGATGCAAGAAATCTTTTTTGTTGCGAGTAAATAGCGATAAACAGCTTTCTGAATCATCGACTCGTTGCTGTTTTTGTTCCATCGAAAGCAATCGCAGCACCCACTTGGAAAAAACCTTTTTCATGCTCAATTTTTCATGAAGGATAGTAAATACACTTCCATATGATATCTGTGTCATCTCAGCAATCTCACGGAGCTTCACTTTACGATCTTTCATTATAATTTTTGTCACTTCACTCACATTTTCCGGTGTAACGGCTTCCACAGGTCTACCCGAGCGTTCCGCGTCATTTGTGTCGGTACGACCACATTTAAACTCGGCAAACCACCGACAAATCGTTGCTTTTGATGGACAAGAGTCCGGGTAACATTTTTCAATCCATTGTTTCGCTTGCACGGTGTTTTTACCCATTAAAAAACAATGTTTTATCAGAACACGAAACTCGGTTTTTTCCATATTTAAACAAGCTACAAAACGACTTTACTCCAACCTCGATAACTCAGCTGTTTCTAGTCCGATCGACTTAAAATCTTGACACGTTTCAAGCAAAGGTTAGCACTCTAGAAAGACCTGGTTACTGGTTTACTACGAGCGCCATCTCTGGGTTAGTCTCGGAACTTATTGATCCATGTGTTATAAAAAACACCATTTCTCGTGTCCAGTAACATTTCTGCCAAGTAGGGAAGAATCTTTATCAACAGCTGAGATTAAGTCTCCCGCCATTTCCATTCGAATTGCATATGGTCTTCGTTTAGCAAGCTGGAAACGATGTATTGACACACCCTATGCATATTAAGATCCTTAGTATCCGTTGACATATGGCCTCGGATACCCCAACTTATTCAGGAGTTTGCTCAATTATTTGAAGCCTGTTCTTACGTACCTCCACAGAAACCTTTTCGATGTTTTCAGCAGTGCGGGTAGTCTGTGGATGTTCGTCGTCTTCGACATTTTCCCTCTCTTCTCTAAAACGTCGATGCTACTCAAAAGCTTGCGTTCGCGATAATGTCTCACTGCCGTATATATGCTTCAACATTTCGTCGCCGTAGCACTTTTTCCCAAGCAAATACAAAATTTGATATTCATCCTCTTTTTCAACAAACGCCCTTTCTTTCAATTACTGGTTACTAAATGTATCCGCCTACAAAATACGACGCCATGGCGAGCCCCCGACCACGTGATTTGAGACAAACTAATCATTAGAAAAGGGGTAGAACACATTAACACAGAAGCTTTAGCGTAGTCGCTCTACTGCAAAAATTTTTCACGTTAACTGCGTTATAGATGCTTCCCCCCCCCCGATATTCATGGGATTGTGTACCTTCAATGGGTTTCTGAAGGTCAAACTATTAATCAACATTAACATAACACCTTCACGATCTAGTTGAACTTCGTGAAAGAATAACGAACAAACTACCCGGATTGTGGAAGGGCAAGTCATTCTGCATTGCCTGTCAGGAGGTTTCTAGACCAAGTACAGAATCCCATCCACCTTATTTGCCAGATCTTGCGCCATGCGACTCCAATCTGTTTCCTAATGCGAAATCTTCATTAAAAGGAACAAAATTTGAGTCCATTGAAGTTGTGAAAGAGAAAATGGCACGCGTCCTGAAGGAGCAAACCGAAGACTTCCGGCATTATTTTGGAAAATGGAAGTAGGGATGGAGGAGGGGTGTATATTGAAGGTGATAATATGTAAATATGTAGGAAATCGGAAAAAAAAAAAAAAAAAAAATTCACATCGTCAGTCTCGTTATTTAATAGTCACACCTTGTACATATAATTAACGGAAATTTTCATTAATTTAATAATAAGAAATATTTACAATACAAGGTTTTAGGATTTGTTTTAATAAATCTTCAATAATAAACATTTTTCGAAGGTTTTTTTAAGATAAAACCTTAACTCTTATTTTGAAAGTTTGAAAAAAATACTTTTTTTACAGTTATACGACAGGATTAATACGTGAGGAAAACGAAATGTAACATACATTATAGTACTTGTAAAACAAATAATTCGAAAAATAACTTCCAGAGAGAGCAGGAATGAAGATTTGGAATTTAATTGTGTCATTTAAATTATTCTTTGAAGCATCTTGAAGATTCTGTGTATTACGTCACGATTTCGAATTTTTTTTTAAAACAATCATCCAGTTATTTTTTATAAAGTTAGTTAAACATAGTTTCTTAAGGAAGACTTATAAGTATACGAAGCTCAGATGTTTGGTTGTAAATTGATTAACTGGTTTTTAACCTCCCAAACTGCCTGAGGGTTTATCCCAATTATAACCAGAAGCCATATTATTATAAAAAGTAATATAGAAATATAAAAGAAATTCTGTTGAAGTTTAAAAAAATATCTTTATAATTTATGAAATCAAAGCGTGTTTGTTATTTTTGCTTTAATGAGCAAAATATTTATGTCAGTTCAAACAAGTATAATGTACTCTATTTAGTTTCAAAATATTTTACAATAACATAAAAGAATATCAAAATTGCTTCAATAATATATTTTATATGATATTGAAGCAATTATCTTATTCATAACATCATGCTTACTAACCTATAAAATTTTAATTACAGTAGCCAACACATAAATAATTCTGTAACTTGAAATTACTTTTTAAAATAAACCCTATACTTTATAGAAGAGATTTTTATAAGTATATTTCAACCATACTCGCTTGCTGGCAATGACGCAAGAGAAAGAGAGAGAGCTTTTGCGACATTCACTTATATTCACTCACTCAATGCATCTTATAAAACTTCGAACCTTCGGTTGAATTCGACCATGGTCGGCAGATGAAGTGTCAACCTAAGAGCCCACATTTATTCTCGAGAACTTATGCAGGGAAACATGAACTGAAGGGAAGTGCATCCTCTTTGAATATATATACCTTTCGCTTTGCAGTAAATTAGAGATTGATTTTCATCTTTTGTTCCGTTTTGCATCTTATTACCTTTGTTTATAATTAATTTATATGTCAATTTAAAGAAAATCTTACTTTTTTATTTTTCCTATCAAAGTGAGTCTGAATTCCTTTGATAAATGAAGTCTCGAGTTGAGATTAAATTCTGTACTCTTTATTTGACTTACATTCTACGAGACATTTTTGGTACAGGCGCCGTACATATATATATATATATATATATATATATATATATATATATATATATA
>BMAW01004887.1:668636-686329 GCA_019974015.1 Nephila pilipes | reverse complement strand
TATATATATATATATATATATATATATATATATATATATATATATATTCAAAGAGCAAAATGCAGGCTTTCAAATATTGATCATTTTCATTCCAGTCTCAGAGGTTCTATTGTATTTGCAGTTAATTCAAAACTTTTATCGAGAAATATCTAAAACAAAGGAAACAGATCATAAGTTTTGTTGGTTAGGTTTTTGTAGTGAAATATGAAAATGTAACAACTACTTAAATAAATTCTCTAATACAATAAATAAATAAATTCCCTGCATAAAACACAAAGTATAAATTAAATTTGTTCTATAAATGTAAGTTTTAGTCTACGAAATATTAAATTACAATATGATACTGTAAACTTAATTTTTGAAAGGATTAATAGCGGAATAATTTTTCCTATCAAATATTCATTTCTTCATCTCCATTTATTAGTATAAAATAAATTTTCTATCATTTTTACATAAAAATAATTATAATTATTAAAATCTCAGGAAATAAAACAATATTGAAGTATGGTGTTTTCTACAAAAAAAATTGTTGAGAATCCGACGTGAATTTTATTTAAACAAAGTTTAATAAAAATTCAGCGAAATATTCTTGTTGAAAAAGAAAAGAAAATATGACTTAAATAAGGTTTCTATTTTGTATGATTTTGTTTTCGATATACATAGATAAGGAACTAAATACATCAAAAATAAATCAAACGAAAAGAAAGCTCTTAATATATACAATAGAAAGTATTTAATACAATAAGAAAAATTTTTTAAAAACTTTATTTACTATAATTTGCATAAAAAATTCTTTCATTAAGAATTAAATAATTAAAATATATCATTATAGTTATTAATTTATATAATTCAAAAGTTCTTAATACATTTGAACTGATTATAAATATGCTGCACATTATCATCCATTATAAAGCTTTAGTGCTTATTTTCCACACATTATAAAAAATTACTTCAGGACATTAAATGGAAATCTTTAAGAAATTAGCAATCATTGACATGTTTTTAGGATAATTTTTTTAAAATTTAATAATTAATGAAGTAGTAATTTTAGGGTGTAATTTTCATTGATAGAGAGTAATTTTTCTAAAATTTAGGGCAAATAAGTAAAACAACTATCTGTTCATGAAATCACAATAAATAAGAGTTAGTTGACCTCATTTTAACAAGCCTAAAGGACTACACTGCTTTCTGTTTTGATAAACAGCAACAAGTTGGGGAAAGTTTGTTTCAGAAACCATGGTAACAATTTTTATTTTTTGATAAAAGATCATAGTACTCAAGAAAATAATAGTATAAAAAACTTAATTTTCGTTAAAATAAATATCAGCAGTTGCACAATAATTCACAATACGTATTTAAATGATATTAAAATTTAAATAACGTAATTCAGATTTCTTTTTTAACTACAGATGATGTGTTTGAACCCAAAGGCACGAGGGAATTGTCCACAGAACTGACCTTTCTCACACAATAATAATTGTTCAAAACTTTTATGAGTAAAACCGTTTTAAACACATAGTTGTTTAACAAGTTGGCGATGACATACTTTACTTAAATTGACTCACTTAAATCTTAATTCAAGTCTTAACTTGAAGCTTTACTTAAACTCGGTAGATTTTGTAGCACGTAAAATCAACATACAGCGATGTATCACCGATGATGCACAAATGCTACAAATAATATACGTCACGCCAGCAGTGATACATGTCATTGCGAAGGTTAGCATAATAAATATTATGTACAATAAGACAACTTAATCTGTTACTTGCTTAAAATATTCATTTTCGAAATTTCAGAAGTCGACTGTCTCTGTCCCAAAAGTTCCGAAAACGAGTTCTGCAACTGTAGAAATTGGACCAAGCTGCAGAACAAATATTTTGTGGCGCATTACAATACAATATGAAAGTGAGGAAAAAATTGAAGAACTCACTTCTAATCGGATGAATTGGTTTCTATGTAACTGTGTCCCTGAGCTATAAAAAAATTAAGAGTCATTTCTCTATTCTATGAGTATATACCAGTTAAAAAAGATCGAAAGCATCGCAAGTTTTGAGTGGTTTTACCTATTTTACAACGTTTTCCTGAATTTCACTTGGTGTGTGTGTGGGGGGGGGAGTGTGTGTGTCATCAAATTTTCGATCATTAATTTAACCAACTTCCCCTCAAGCTAGAACTCTCGCCTAACAATGCAATATTTAGACATTTGCGACAAGTTTTAACTAATATTTCAATAATTTTAAAAAGTCAAAATATCTCTTCCACTCTGCGCTTTTAGGATTGAGGAAAAAATTTCTTTCCCCCTCTGGGAACACCGGGAATTCCACATACGCCATATGAGATATCGTAAAAATTTTCTACTCACAAAGGGGAGATAGTAAGGGTTGCTGACTTTTAGTCAGGAATCATTCGCAAGAAAGAAAGATTCCAATATTTGGTGCCATGTCATATCATAATAATTTTTTCTGAATTCTGGCTCTCATTTTTAATAGAATGACTTACAAACTTCCAAATGCATGTTCTGATTTTATATTATGAATTTTTCACAAATGTCTCTTTTTAAGCAAATTTTAAAGTTAAAAATTATGTTTTCTAAATTTGATGTACAGCATTTCAGAAGTACTAAGAAAGCAAAATTTAAATGATTGGCTTGTCGACTAGAAATCATGAATTAGTAAAAATTATTAGATACATAACTTTTATTTGCTCCATTCGTAATTTTTTAGTCTACGCAAATTGCTAAAAATAACTTAATCTGAAAAAGAATTTATTGTATCCATTGCTTAAGATTGATTGATAAAGGATGTGTAATATAGGCTAATATCCCTTAAGTGTGAGAAAAATATTATGAAAATATTAATAAGGCATTATATAATAAATATTTGTCTGTTAAAATAATTTCAGAATTTTTTTAAAAAAATTTATTTTTATTTTTGTGCAATGTTTTCATGTCCTTTAAAAAATAATAAAGTTCGTTTGTGTTTTGTCCACGTTTTTGGGTCTAGAATAGTATTACGCGTAATACATGTAGATTTATCTATACTTAGCCAATCATACTCAAATTTGCCTCCCCTCCCCTCCCCGCTCTTAAATCTGGTAATCCAAAAATATTTGGGGACTAAGAAGGAAAGGCTTGTAGTTATGTGTTGTAAAATTTTTCAGTAAAAAATATTCAATAAATGATTGATTAAACTGAAATTATAATTAAATTTTCATGTGTTTGTTTTGAATTTAATGTATAATAATTAATATACTTTGTCATTATATAAAAACGTTGATTTTTATCTCGAATTATTTTAATACTTTTTCTTTAAATGATAACCAAATAGATATTTTCTGATGCAACCACAGACATAAGAGAAATTATAAACGAACAAATTTAGTTTCGTGCATATTAACGGTTATAAAAGTATTATAATTCTATTAATAATCATTACGTAAATACACTTGCATCTAAATCTATGTTAGTGATAGCTTAGTCTGTAACATCCTTATATAAGCATATATAATTTAACTGAAAACTGTAGGGAAAAATTAAAGCGTTAAATTTTTTTACCGAGTTTCTTAACTCAATTAATAAAAGAAACTAAAAAATTGAAGAATAAAGTTATATTAAAAAAATACATAGATAGTGGCTTACATCAATTTATGACCTAAGGCAAATCCATATATTTGAGACCTCATACATAGTGTAAATGCAAGCAATTTATTTTCTTTGTATAAAATAATAGTTAAAAGGATTAGTTATTACTAATAGTATCCTTAAAATAATTAAGGAAGCTATCGGTTGAATCCGTAGCAAATAAGTTAATTTACCTTGTATAGAGCATTGATTTGACCAACTTTCTTGTATTTGTTAACGGAAGAGGTGATGTCTACGGAAACATCGAATTTCAAAATTTAATTTACCTTAGTGTCAGGGATATTAGTGAGGTAATGAATCAAAATTAAAAACCAAAAAGATTTGAAGAATTACATTCTTCACATTAATAGAGAACTGAGGTGGCAAATATTGTACTGTATTGAAGACTATTAATAAAGATGACTTGTTTTCAGGACATCACATTTATTAGCGCACTTCTTTTCAAACATAAATCAAATACACAATTTTACACAAGCACCATTTATCAACGTTCGTCTTTACCTCTTGGAACCAAACTCAATACTATTTTTCATACCCGTTGCCAGTAAATTATCTAAAATCAAAACTATGAACTGGTGTTGCCAAAAAAATACAACTTAATAAAGAATATTGAAAAAGGTATCACTTTAAGTTTAAATCGTCTGCTTTTAAAAGTCGAACAGATAATATCTTAAAAAAAAGTATCACATTAAATTAAATCGTCTGCCTTTATAAGTTGAGCAGATAATATCTTAAAAAAGTATCACATTAAGATTAAATCGTTTGATTTAAAAATTGAATATGTCACAATATTAATGCTTATTTTAAGGTGGTAATTATTAACGTAAAATATAAACGATGAAACTACAATAACCCATTTCGATTATAGTGCTGTAGAATACGACAAAAAATAATTTGAATAGCAATGTACATGAAATAAAAAAAAATTAACATTCAGCTCATTTTATATCTAAAAACTATTAATTTTTATAACTATGCTAATAACTTTTACGTAATATATTTTATGTTCACTTATTACACTCTTGCAACAGGTGATTAAATCGTCATTAAACGTAATCACTTATTTATTCACATTGTTTTGCGCTTATTGAATGTTTTGAAACAATGATTTAACATATTTCAGTTATGTAAATTTAATTGAGTATGCTAGCTTTATACTGGGTTAGACCCCCACTACCCAATTATATATATACTGATTACTTAATCATATATAAGCTTTTATATAATCATCAAATTTAATTACAATAAAAATAAATAAGAAATTTTATTTTAATATACCATAGTAAGTCTTAAAACAAAAAATAATGTTATTTACGACACAATATTCAATTCCACATCGGTATAAAATGCTAGATTTACAGCAGAATAATAAACTTATTGATATAGTTCATTCTCGTATTTTTTTTTCTCAACTATTCTGATTGAATAAATAATTCATTTTAAATTCGAAGAAGTTCTGCAAAATTTTAGTTAATTTTTCCTATTATTCTCAATGATTTTTGGAATTCAAAGACAAAATAATTTTTTTGTTATATTATCATCTTGATCATTGAGATATTTTGCTCATTAAAATTCTCAAATTGCGTTCTTCAAACTACATGTAGTAAGATGTATCTTATTCAAGAAAGTTTTTTGAGTTAAATATAAAGAGCGATATGAAAACAAAAGATTATTTACTAATTGCAGAAATTTTGTTCTACAGTAACTTTCCTTTTATAAAATAGATATTAAATAGAATCAAGTGTTTCAAATTATTACTGGTAATGTATAAGAATACGGGACTAAATTTGAATAAAGTATACTTTCAAAATGATTCGTATATTTAATTCAAAAATACAGGAAACTGATCTTACAAAGCATTCAAAATTAATTAGAAAAGTAAATTAATTTCAACTGCATTTTTCATTTATAATTGAAGAACATTTTAATTTAAATTTAGGGTTAAATTTTCATCTGATACACATTTGTGAGAGTTTTTTTTGTTTTTTTTAATATCCCAGGAGTCTCATAAAATATTTCTGCAAATGTTGAAACTGGATCACACAGCAATACAATTATTTCTTAGGGAATTACAATAAAAAAAGAAAAAAAATATTCTTCTCCCAATCGAAGTAATTGGTTCTACATAACCTACTACGTATTAAAAATGCTGCGGAATATTTTTCTGTTCCAATATACATTTTGTCGAAAGCATCATAAATTTTGGATATTTCCCCTTTAATAATAACCAATTACATATCTTCAGATACATTCTCAGAAATAGAAGAAAATTAACAAATAAATTTAATTCTATGCAAATGAATTCTATTATATTCGAGTAAAAAATGAATTAATGCATGTATAATATTGCAAACATATTTTAACATATAATTTTGAAGTTTTGCTACAGACATAAAACTAATTTTATTCACAATAATGATATTTTTCAATAAACCAGAAAATTTTGGCATCATTTCATATTTATTGAATTCTTTATATATTTCCAATGATATTTTTATATGAAGAAAACTTTTTAACATTTTTTACTTCGATAAAAATAATTTTTAATCTTCATTTTTCATTACAAATAGAGTATTATTCTTCCTTCAATTACACTTTTTAACACAAAAAATTATTACATATTCCCTATATTTGTTATGTGTAGGATTAAATTGAAAACTGTATCAAAGTTATTTATTTTCGTTCCAAACGCATATTTTAAATACCAAGATTAACTTAATTTATTAAAGAGTGTCTCATAACTTATTTTTCAAACCCATGTTAAAGGTAATACATCAGTTACTACTGAAAAATCTTTAACTTGATGTTAAAAAAAATGGTAACTGCTGCGTAGCTATATGCCATTTAACACATACTTCCAGCAGACATCTATTGTACCAGCAAGAAGTTCATTAAAAAGCTTAGTACTTTTTGGAGATGTGAAGTACATTTACGAGAAATATATTGCTGGGTCAGATAATAAAACAGATAATATACGTAATTCATAGTAAGGAAATTTACTAATAAAAAGTAAGCCAATTTTATAGTAAAATTAATGTCGATTAAAAATTAATAACAGATTGCATAATTTTCATTATAAGATCTGAAATCATATTGAAACTATTCAAGAGATGTAAATCTGATAAATGTTTTTTATTATCACATTTTAAGTCGTTCTTAACAGTCAAAGTATTTCCAAAAAATTTAGGCTCAACGAAATTTATTTTAAAAGCACAATTTGAATACTTATTTTAGCCATCTAGTTACTTCTAGTGCTACTTTAATAAAGTTATCCAATCAATTGAATGTTTATCATTAATTTTAAATCTAAAAATTGAGAATTTTTTTTATTAAATAAATAAAAATGATGTACAAGAGCTGTAAATTAAACATTAAATGCATTCGCCGTTGAACGAATAATCCAGTTTTGAAAAACATACCAAACACAAATCCCGATGAAAATTGAAGTTTGAGAAGTATAATCTATATACAAAATTAAACAACAGATACATTATTAAATTCTTTTTCATTTGTAAAAATTCATTTAAATTGAATAGAAATTTACAGAAGATATACCGTTATTCAATTTCTGAAAATAAAATGAAACTCAACATACATATCAACGATATCTTAGTATGATAAAGCTTACCAAAAGTAACTCAATAGAAATAACAGAAGTTTTTCAATTAAATATTAAAATAATAATATTGACGGAGAAAACCCGTCTCTCTTTTCTAATGAAGTTGGATCAACCAAATAAAAAAATATGCGTTGATCATATTTTCCCAAAATAAAACAAGCTGCTTTTCAATAAGTTATAAAAACTCAATACTGTCTTGCAAAATTCAAACAGTATTTAAATAATAAAGAGAGTATTATATATACTTTGCAGAAAAGTTTTAAAATTAGAAACATTTTCAACTAGTTTAAAATCGTTTGTGGGATGTCCATGAGATGGCGCTGTCTGTTTGCTCTTTTTCCCACATGGCAAGAGGAGGCGGGAAGCAGATGGGATGCGAAGAAGCCCAAAGCATTATCATCCTCAGAGCAGGTAGGAGGTGTGAGAAGGATGCCGTCCAGCCACTTTCCATATACTGTACTGATGCTCCTAGTGACTTCCGCTTTTCTAGCCAGGTGTCAAGGTGAGTCGTTTTCCATGTCACCTTCGATTACATATTCCTACTAAATATGCTTCTCTCTTGTGATTCACTTTCGGCACAAAAAGAGAGCTGAAGTTATTAGAAAAACGGCCTGTTTCACCGCGGATTGTTGAAATATTTATCAAAGGCGCCTTTTATTGATTAAAGTCAGACTGCTGAAATTACATCTTGTTGGAAAAGTAGTATTGTGGGCGTGATATTCGAGTGAATGTCTCTATTTGATGAGAGTTTTGACGCATGCGTATTTTAAAATCTGAAGTAACATTTGTGTACATTTTGAAAGTGTCACATTTCGTTTTCAGAGGGTAGATATAATTTCATTCATTTGGGCAGTGATGTAGGGGGAGATGAAAAAAAATTGCATGGCATTCTGATCTAATGATCTAGTAACTTTAATTAATAAATAATGCAAAATTTATCACAAACAGAAAACAAATAATTATTCGAAACAATAGTTAAAGATATGAATAATTGTAAAAGAAAAAATTAAATTAAAAAGAAAAAAAAAAAACAATTTACGAAATGTATTAAAATCACTAATTTTTGTTAATATTGTTTTAATGATGCAATAAAATCAGAATTAATTAACCAAATATTTTCAAAAAGTAAATGTAAAAAGCCTTTACAAAAAATTAAATACTATAATTAAGTAATATGTTATTAAATTATATACGCATGTTATTTTATATATAAATATATATATTTGGGGATATAAAGTGTAATGAAAATTTCAAAGCAAAATAAATTTCAAAATATTAAGTAAAATTCGGCTGAGAGAGAGAGACTTAAAAACTAGAATAAGATGTTTATGCTGGAATTTAAAGTAATAACAGCTTTTGCAAAACAGTTTAAAGTAAAATCTTTTTTAAAAACATGTGCATCTTTTACTTTTTTAAAAAAGATTTTGAATTCACTGTTTTTGCTATTATTTTTTTCCTATAAAAGGATTTACAGTTTTGTCGTAATCAATAATTGCAATTATATACGAAAGCTTGTAAAAACTTAAAAATTGCTGCTGTAATTATAAATTTAGTTAAAGTTAAATTATTATTATTCAAATGTTGTAAAATCACATGATGAGAGTAAGAAATATTTGTGATTTGTGAAAACTTTTAAAAATAAATTTTGATTCATAGGGATAAAAAATTTACAGTTTTGTATAGTTTTGTAACTATAAATAACTTTTAAAAAGAAAAAAAATGATTGAACCTTGTGATCAGTAATTATGTCATTTATTTAAAAAAAATAGCTTTATTAATCTTAAAATTGTATATTACACCGTAAACACATTTAACGAAGATTAAGAATAATTTTTATCTTTACTTTTAATGTTTGACAAATCGAATACATTGTATATTTCAATAGCCTTACTACTCAAATTCATAATCTAAAGTGATTTTCATAGTATCGAAAAGTAAATATTTTGAAAAAGGAGTAACCGAAAAAGAATGTGCTGAAATAAGGGGTTGTTTTTTACCAGAAATGTAATAAAAACCAGATAGACAAAATATTGAAATACTTGCAAATTGCGTGTTCACAAAACTACCAGAATCTGCGTAAAACTAATAACAAATACCACAGAAACGTTAAAAAAGTTTGGGCATTTCTTTTTTTCGATATTTTCCTGTAATGATTTATGCATCTTGTAAAGTTGCGATGTTTGAAAATGGAAATAATTTTGGACTTTTTAAATTTAGCGTTATTTTTTGCGGAGGATTATTAAAACTTTTTCTCGTGATTATGTCATAAAAATATATAGCGAAACTTCTAACGTTATTTTTAAAGAAAGAAAAAAAAAATCGAAATATTTTAACGTTTTCATTGAAATGGAGATACTACGTACAGCACGTCCTTATTTAACAAATATTAAACACTTAAGACTAACTATTTCCTATATTTAAGGAGCACAAAGCAAATATATTTTGATGTTACCCCTTCAATCTTCGATCATTGTTTATATGTGTTCAGTTATCATTATTTTTCAAAAAGTGTAACCCCTATTTAAGTTGATATACTCTTAGTAGATTAGTGAATTGTCAAAAAACTAGTAGACCAGTATTGGAATTAATTTAAAACATCTAATATTCAATTTAGTTGTCAAAATTGTAAAATTATTTTTAAAAAAATAATTAGAGGAAAAGGTTTTGTGATATTTCAAGAGTGGAACTTTTCCACTTAATCAAACTTAACTTTGTGACCTTAGAATTTAAATAGAAATACAAGAAAAAATTTAATAGAAGTAAAATAAATCCGTACTGTTTCTACCTAATTCGAAAACAAAATCTCGTGAATTAAATAGTTTGTAGGAATTCATTTGCTTTTGTGAAATAGCTTTTGTTATATATATTAAGAACTGAATATCGAACACACATTCAAATAATTCTGAATCACATGAAATTATTCAAACCGATACCAAACCTGTTTTCGCGAAGTATGAATCAGAATGTTTGCTTTTGAGACGGGAAAATGAAACACAAACATTCAATCCGTTACATTCATCGTCTGGAGATTTAAAAGAAAAAAGAAATCTTGATTTACACTCTCCGGCATCCGCCCGTCAGAATTTCACCATCATGGTATTTTCATTCCGATGGTCAGACAAGTCCTTGTCTTCAAATGTCGTCTTTTGTGAGGAAATAAACTTGACCAACGAGAACAAAAGTCTCTTATCCATTGTATGTGGGAGTATTCTGCAAATGTTTGACATGATGAACTGCAGGGGTCAAGTTCGTGGTCAGCTTTGTCGAGGTGAAGAAACGCTTAACTGCCTTGTTTAAGGATTTCCGAAAAGGAAAGCATTTCTTTCTCCTTGTAAGAAGCTATAAAGAAGATTTATTCGTCAGGTATGCAGATTTGTGTTTAAGTTGTTTCCTTCAATCGGGAACGGTAATTCGAGGTGAAGGCATAATGAGCGATTCTAAAATCTAGTTTCTTTTCTTATTTTTAAATATTCTGTTCCTTAAATTATCGACGGAAGCTCAAACGAAAAGAAATTTTGTTAAAAATATTTGTAATATAACAAATAGAATTTTTTAGAATTCAAACAGGAAGAGATTATGTTACTTAATTTATTTTATTAACTTGAAAACATCTTATGTTTTCACATGAATACTTTTCATATGAACTTTGAGCAATACCTCTTAAAATTAATTAATGTTTCTCAATTATCCGTAATGAATCGTAATTAATCACTTCAAAATATAGACACATAGTCTTATTCTTCAAATTTGGTTTAACAAAAAAAAAACAACTTTTTTTTAATACTTCATAAATAGATTTTTACTGTAATTTAGATTATTATTCATATATTATATTTTGATTGATTAATTATTTGTATTGATTTATTATTCACTTACAAATTAGTTTCGTTCATAAATACTATGCGCACTTTTGAAATGATTTTTCATTTTTGATTTATTCACAATTCTCAAGATTTTTTTAACTATTCAAGGTACTGATATTTTTCTGAAATTAATTTTTAAAAGGTTTATTTTGCCTAAAATCCTTTAATATGTAACACATTTTCATGAACACTATTTAAATGCAAACAATTATCATGAATTTTGTATTTTGTGAATGCTTTTTATGCACAGGGCAGAAATATTCGAGAACTTTTGAACAGATTCTGTTAAAAAAACAATGGAAAATGTTAAAAAAATCGTTTGGTATTTAGTTGAAATCAAAGCTCTGTTTATCGTTTCATATTTTATTTAGGTTTCAGATCCTTACCCAATGGTTTCAACAAAATATATTTAATATCTATTGATGTTGTAAATACATTTTAAGGCTCAATTAATCAAGAAGGTTGAGTACCACTAATGAAGAAGAAATTAAATTTTTGTTCCAAATATTTTCGTGTCGGCGAACTTGAAAGATAAAATACCATCATTCCAATCAAAACTCAACTGATAAGCATGTAATTATTGAGAGTTGAAGCCGTAAATCCAATTTCTTAAATATGATAGACGCGCTCGCGTATTATTGTGTTCTACTAACATAAATTATTCAGCTGATTCCCTTTTCTTTTTCGTCACAATCCCATGTGCACGTTGAAAATACTTGCCCTATCACTTGAAGTATGTCAGTTTTAATCCGATGAATGAAAGGAATTTTTATTCGCTCTGTTATTCAGGCGAAAGTTTGAAAAAAAGAGAGAAAAAAAAAACCATTTCGACGTGTTTTCAAGCGGATGACTAGATTGTTCATTGGAAATGAGAGGATATCCCTGTACCAAACATAACAAACTAAACAATCTCGATGTGCATGGCTGGTGAACAACGTAATATTATGAAAAATTCTTTCAAAACATTTACATGAGTTTGGAAAACTGAAAATATTTCGAGGAAAAAAAAACTTACTCTAATTATTGCAATGAATAACAATGAGTTTCTCATAATATTATGTGTATAAATTCAATGAGTTGATTGTAAAGAAATTCTGTTTGAGTTCTTCGATTATAAGTATAGCTTAAGCGAAAAAATTTTCTTTATAAAAGTTTCATTAAGGCTTTTTCCATCTATTATACTTATTTTAATAAGCTAAGCTTAATCTTGAAATGATAATTTTTTAAAATTGTAGGAACTGCCTCATTTTATACGTGCTCTATTAAAATGTTTACTAATAAAAAAAAACTTTTAGGTGAACATGTAATATATTATTACTAAAATTTCAAATATTTTCCAAAAAAATATTTAGATGTGTTAACTGATATGTAAAATAGTAAATATATTACAATACCAAAAGTCCTATTTCAAAATGAAAGTGTTAGATGATGGTTACAATTGAAACTATTCATAAGTACTAGGCGTGTTTTTAAGTAAATACCGTTTTTAAACAATGGCAGCTGTAGCGCTACTGTCGCCACTCCACGCAAGTACAATGAGTATCTGTTTCTGTTCGTTAATCACAGATTCCAGCAGAGAAGCATTCGTCCATGTTTACGTATTTAACATGCTTCACACGATTGAAAATGACACCGCCAGCTCAGGTGTCATCCTTGTCACTTCACCGAGGTTCAGAATGACGAGCTCCGTCTCCAAAAGCCCTCGTGTTACTTCTAGTGCGACGTTAAGAAAACCAAACCAAACTATACGTAACGAATAAACCAAATGTTATTCAAAAATTATATTTAAAATTATAATGTTTATTATTGTTATGATTATTCATGCATTTATAGAATTGAGAATAAATCTATTATTCAAATTCCAAATAGAAAAAAGATAGGTAGATAATCAGTTTTTGAAATTGCAAGAAACGTGAAAAATGCAGCAAATATAATGATGCTATTTTTATTTTGGTCAAACCCGAGACCCGTTTTTTTTTTTTTGAATTTAATATACGAAGTTATTTTTATAAGAATCACACAATATCAAAAATTGAGTCCTAAAAAAATCGCATTTATCAGTAGATTTTTCGAAACGAGATTCTTTTCATTCAATATGTACTTGACTTTGAAAGATGGCTAATATTTATAACTTGGATTTCTCCTATTTTTAAAAATATTTGAAAATATTCTTTAAAGACCGGAAAACTCAAAATTGAATCATTAAAATGAGAATAAAAACGTTTTTAAAAATCTTAGGGAAAAAGTAATTCCACAGAAGCATTTATTATTTTTTTACTCTTTCAAATGCACTTTGTTGCATTCAAATAGTTCAAATAATAAAGATGTGAGAATTAAAGTCAAAATTCCATAGGATTAACATTACGTCCACGAAATCAAAATGGCGGGTAGACGGGAGCCTTAAACAAAATTTATGCAATCGTATGGTAAGGCAACATTATTTTCTCATGTATACACAATAGCGCCGTACAATTTTTTAAGTTCGATTGAGACGTCTTTAGTGAGTATTTTTACTATGAGTCGAAAAATAATTCTTTTTTTTAAAAAAATTTGTGAATATATAGGGCAATTATTTTTTCAAAATAAGTATGATAATTTTTTTTTATCATTTCAGTCATATTAAACATCATAAAAAATATTACAACGTCTCAAAATGGACAATTTTTTTTGAAAAAAATATGATGAATTCTATTTTTTTGACTCGTTTTCCTGTCTATTAAAAGAACTAGGTCCCTTGAGAAAAGTAAATACTATCTGTAGTAATCTACTCCAGTCTTGGGTGGCACAATGCTGCTGGTATTTAATAGAGGTCTCGAGGACATTTAGAACCTTTTTACGTCCCCTTCTTCCCCTTGAGGGGCGCTTCATCTGTTTGATAAAGAGGAGTTTATGGTTGAAAGCTGAAAGAAATAGGGTGAGGAGAATATGGAGAGAGTTCGTAAAAAATCGACTTCGCTTAGAATTATTATTTTTATTTGAAACGATTCGTGAGATCTCGTTGAAAATACATCAGCTTCTTTTCCTTTTGCTTTTAAAGTGTTATGAATGTCATAAATTCTGAAAAATTAACTTCTGGAAACGCTTCAAAGAGTTCCATAGCGCATTTGAAATGAAATTCTTGATACGTATTTATCTTTGATAATTTTATTGAATTCCCCAGAATAGCGCGAATAGATTTATTTAACAAATAATTTATACCCTCTCTCGATTTTGAAATATAGGTTCATTAAGTTGGAGAACATTATTTCTTGCCTGGATTTTTGTCGATATAATAGAATAAATCCTAATAACTCATCGAGCAAAAGTTTTTTCTCTCTTTGTGTTCCATTTTATTTTCACTAATTATTATTAAAATAAATGGTATTTATTGTTATTAAAAGATATAATTTTTATTACTTTTTTCTAATTTTATATTATTTGTTTTATTAATTGTAATTATAAAAATATGCTGCTTAAATGTATTACATAATTATAAATTACAAGACAAATACAATTTTATTAGATAGAAATTATGAAAAAAAAAATCACCTTTCATATTCTTGATAATACGATGCATTCACAATCAGTCTCTGGAATGGTATAAATTTTCAATTAAATTTTTTTTGTCTTTACTGTTATTTTATAAGGACAAAATATTTATGGATATGTGGACAAATTTTACATAAACATTTAGAAAAAGATTGATTTTTTCCCGTTCTATATAAATCAAATGTATTGAATAGGAAACAAGAATTATTTTGAATATTAGTTATAATGAATCATATTTTCATCGCATTATATTAACCAAAATGGCGTTACTAATAGGCTATTGAACTCGTTCCGTTCATATCACAATTTGACAAATATTTGCCGATGTTCAAAGACAAACACGTTCATTCTTTGCTCTTGCTTTTAGCCTTCAATCGATACAAGTTACACTCTTGCTTAAAGATTATTGTTCCTAGCTCTTACGCTGGAGAATTTTCTTGTAGGGAATTGTCCATTCTGCACGCAATTCACTGTGGTCTGGGAACAATTGGGTTCACAACTCCATCACAGAAGCGACGACAATGAGATCGGTAGACAATAGAGGTGAAAATGTTAATAGCTTCATAATTTACATCAGTTGAAATCTATGTTACTGATGTTGCTACTCAATTTCACGCATGGATTCACGAAGCAATGTCACGCTGAAACTCGGCATCGTTCTGGTAATCTAGATTGCAACTTTTTTTGTTGACCTTGAAGGGATTATTGCCCTGCTTTTTAATTTCGATCTTCAAAAAGCTTAATTTTCTTATACTCTTTTATTTTGCAGATTCTTTTTCATTAAAATATTAATTTCTTAAAGAAGCATATGTGAAAAAAATGACTAAATAATTTTAAAATAGTCATGAAAAAATACTCTTAACTTATTTAGCTCTAATTATTTCATGTCCATATCTGAGTGATTCAAACACGGGTTTAAAATGTTAATTTTCTTAACACACGTAGAGCTCAGAAACACTCAGAAAGTGCAAGTTAATTATTTGAGCAATAAAATACTTTGCATTTGCAAAATGCAACGTTATTAACATTTTATTTTTTGGCTCATAATTCAATTATTTCCAAAGTGCAACTAAATTTCGAAATTAAATAAAATTCTGATTTTAGATTCAATTATTAATTTTGTATGCATATACATACATAGTGCGAGACCAAACTTTTCCCAATTTATTCATCTTCCTAGCCTTACTTAAAGAAAATCAATGAATTTTTTAATGTATTGAAATTTTATTGTAAAAATAGTTTTGCTCATTTTTTGAGGAAATATATTTTTACTACTGGATGCTAATAGCAGTTCTGATGTAAAAAAATCTGTACTTTAGCAGTAAAAATGTCATATAAATGTCTCTGCGTCCTGCTTGAGCAATTTTCGAACACTGTTGCTAACATTACGTTTTGATTAAGGTTGCTGAATATAGTAATTTAAAATGCAAAACTTTTTCATGACAAAGAAATCACATTACATGTTCCTGAGTATATCATTCACAGTTGAATTTCGACAGTGAGGAGTATTATTACTTAACGAGAATAGAATTTTCATCTATTAAAATGGAAATTGGTTGCTTTTTTGGACTATGAATTTAAAAGATAGAAAAAATTATCTGTAGTAAATGGACGAGATATAAAAATCATGTAGAAAATTACTGAGTAATTATAGCGAGCTTTCTACTTCTTTAAATTGATTTGATCTCAATTTTTAATGAAGTAATTACATAAAATCTTACCTATTCGTTACAACTTGTTAATCAAATACTTGCAATAAATTATTTTCGAAAGGTATTTAGTAATTAATTTTATTTTATGAAAATCTTCAGCTTCTTACGTGAAATTTATCGCATGCAAAAATGCTAGATTAAATTATTTTAAATTATTGCTACAGATAACAATTACCCAAAGGCATACTTTGAAGATACCCTCCATTGTATATAACTTCGTGTTTCAGATTCCCTTCAAATTAAAACCGAAATGGAACTGAAAATTTTTTTTGATTCACTTTAACAATCAGCCAATCATAGACAGATATAAAAGATCTTTCAGATTCATTTCCGTAACTCAAATTAAAAATACATACTCTTATTGACCGTTCTATATATAATTTTTACACAGACCGGATCATCTTTCCATTGTTATTCCCCAGAATAGCACACAACTTCTGTTTCTATACGCATCAAAAAACAAACGATTGAATGAAAGTTTGTCTAGGTGTGCATAGAAAAAAAAAAAAAAAAAGACACCACTGCCATTTTTGACATTTGGAAAAAAGGATGCACTGTGTGTTAAATGATTATCCCGTATACGAGTCGGTCACGAATCACGAAGATTATGGTACAGTGTTCCTGTGATCTTAATACAGCAGTTTCGAAGAGTGTTTTCACGGTCCGAGGGATGAAAAGTGCTCTTCCTTTAGAAGGGTCTGGAATAAAGGGCTCTTCCAACTGTGGTGCTTTTGAGCCGGAAAATGCCTTTGTTGTACTCCCCGTGTGAAAGGAAGAGGATAAGAACGCACGAGCGGAAGTTTTCAGAGGGGATCTATCACAAAATTTATTTGGTTGCAAGTATTATCCATAGTTAATACATCGATCAAAATAATCGGCAAAAATTGCTTTGCTTGTTATTTCGGTCAAATACTTCAAGAAAGATAGTGTATAAATGCGACTCACATTTGTAATATCTAATCCATTAAATTAAAGCTAAAAATTTTGGGTTCTTTCATGTTAGGTTTCATGTTATTAAGTTCAGAGAGAGTTAATACAATGAAATAGGCGATATAGATTACAATTGTTACAAAATTTTAAACATTAAATATTGGAGCAGTCTTAATGCACTTATGGAAAATAATAATATTTAATTATTATGCTTGTTACTGTATCTCAGTTCCTTAATTTAAAGTGAAAAGTGTTCATTTTGTTAAGTGATGTTTGGAAAAACAAATCTGATACTTAAATTTTATTCAAAAATTTTTTAAAAAAAATCATTTACGTAAAAAAAGTTATTTTTTCAATAATTTATTAAATCATAAATTATAAATATAGATGGTTATATATAT
>BMAW01004887.1:647925-664035 GCA_019974015.1 Nephila pilipes | reverse complement strand
CAGTACTTCGTTCCCAGTTACGTATTACTATAGTCATGTTATATTGTCTTTTAATAAACAAATCATATGTATTTTCATCAAATTAATAATCATTAGAATTAATTTAGACATCTCTTAAGATACTTCGATAGCACAAATCATTTTGCAACTCTGTTAGACGATTAAGATGATATTTATTATTTTAACTTATGTGGTTTTAATTTAATAATTAGATCATTTCAAAATAGTTGGAACTAATTTCGCCTCGGTTTGACGGAATAAACCGGTTTATTATTTAAGCATTAACTCGTCGTAAAAAAGTGATGGTTTCTGAATTACGCATAAAGAGGACTCTTGTGGTTCCCTTATGGATAACTTCCCTAATTCAAGAAGGACACCGTCCTTTTAGGGCCCATGAACTTGAAATTTTTTCTCGGTGCCAAAACTAGTTTGTAAGATTAATTGTTTTTGTTTATTGTTTCGTTTCCGCATACCCGGAGGTTGTAAAAGAGATAAAATGTTTTTTCATCTCAAGTTAAATATTCCTGCCGTTGGTGGAATGTACGTTCCGCATAATAAGATGAGAAAGAAATTCTAATCCCTCCCCCCCATCTCCCGCTCTTTCTTCCTATTGTCTTTTTTCGCCTAGCATGGAAATGGCATTGAAAGTAGATATTTTTGACAGGTAAATAACAACATTCTTCACTGAATGTTTAGAAATGTCTTAGCGTTTACATACAATTTGATACATTATATGATTTTGTTGCTTTATTTCTGAAGAAGATTCGCGTTTTTTTAAAGAATTGTTTACAAATGTATCAAACATAGTTACGAGAGAACAATGGAATGACCTGTGAAAGATAAAAAGTTATTTCAAAACTATGTTTATTACTTAAGGTGTAATAATTTGCTTACGTTGCATTATATAATAGACTTTCAAAGTAATCGTCACTTGTGTAGTTTTTTACTTACGCGTCTCACTCATACTATCCATTTTTGCCCTGTATGGGGCATTATTTCGCCATATCTGAATAATTTTATAGCTATTCTCTCGCATCACAACTATTATTGATGTGATTGTGCATTAACGTCACACCATGAAGCTACAAGAGGGTTATTAGTGACGCAATTTTGAGTCCGTCAAGTGACAAGGACGACATCTGAGTTGGCACTTTATCACGTTGGGCCATTAGCGAATATCTCTCCTCACTAACCTCGAGTACTTTATAGTAAATTGAATTGCAAATATTAAAATTTTTTCACAACCAAAATGAAACGGCATTATTTAAATTAGATGAAGACAGAGGTGAAGTGAATTGAATTATAGAGATAATGATATATAAATAAAATAGAATTGAAGGAAAATAAAGGAAGATAGAGTATTACGACTTATTGATAGATATTTATACTTTGAATAGAAGCATCTCAATTGGTTTTGACGACTGAAGCAAATTCTAGTTAAAGTATTAAGATAAGAATCGGCTGTTTTTGAAGTGATTGAATCAGATCGAGTGAATTGGTCAGCTAATAATTAATTAGTCGATCTTTAAGTATTAAGTAGGATTTGAGATAAAGCAACTTTATCTACCTCGCATTGATAAATAAAATATTTATCTTGTTCTTACGTATTTTCGATTGGATTGGTAAGTTATCCACTTTGTAACTCGCGCTCTGTAATCACAATATGAACATTTTTCTTTTGATATGTGTTTTAATTAATAGTTTCAAAATGTAACATTTATTTTGACTTACATTCTAATTTCTTAAGATCGAGTTATTTATTATGAAAATACATATTTCATCTTTTAATTCATCCATATATGATATTTTAATATTGAAATTGTTTCATTTTCAGTTATCTTAAAAATCAAGTCGTACACAAAGATAATTCGACCTATTTTTATAACTTTTAAAATAATTACTTCGCATTTAAATTCTGTAAGATAAAGCATAAATAGTTGTCTGTTTATGTTTTATTTTATAGAATTGAAACATTTTCTTACAAAATAATGTATTGATTTTAGAGATTGAAGAATTCAAATTATGCGAGTATATTAATAACGCGAATATTAATATTAATAACAATATTCATAGAAGTATCAAAAGTGATTCCTTTACTTAAACAATAAGTAATGAAATCTGCGAGACTCGAGAAACTCGACATAATGATATGGGAAACAAAAATTAATACCATTATAGAGACCACTAGTTTCTTGTCTAAAGCAAATTTGATAAGATAATTTACCCTTATTAATGGTTCTGGAAAGCAATATTATTTTGTCTTATAAAATAATGATAGTATTCTTTACACTATATTTCATAGATGGAAAAAATCTATTCTTACCAGATATTGTGCGTTTATGAACTTAAAATATTGTTTACTTTAGTTCGATAGATAATTTTTCACTTAAAGCAGCATTTCTTATGTAAAACGAGATATTTTGCACTTAGCTCTCAAAATCTTGACAAAACCTTACAAAAATAAGTTCAATAAATAAGAAATTAAAGGCTTTCGATTAATTTCTTACGATTTTCTTAGGTTCTCGTAAAAAATTAATCGATTCGAAAATTTGCATTCAAAATATTGTAACTCAAATCTTTATAGCTATCAATCTATTTTACTATAACTTACTTCATCTAAATCTTAACTTTGGTAAATCTGTTCTCAATAATGCTTTTAAATTTTTCCGCACTACAGCAAAACAATACAGTAATGAAATAACGAATTCTTTAGCATCTGTCGTAGCTGAACTCTTATGATCCATAATGAAACGCGAAGGATTTAAAGAACAAAAATTAAGATGAAGCATTAAATTTCTTCTATCTAACGTGCTTTGTTTTTAGTTCAACTGATGGAACAAATGACAGCTCTGGGGCGTGGGCGTAAACCGGATTCTCGTCACAAGGTAACTAAAGTTATGGAGAAGAAAAAAGATCACAGGTTTTAATCCGGACTTCAGACAGACAATAAGTTAGGAAATCATTAGTCGGCAAAAGAGAGATAAGGCGAGGCACTTCGTATGCCTCGCCAACCGTCGATGGCTGTTTATCACGATTGTGGAAAAAAGTTGACCAACCGTAACTTGGTAATTGACGCGTGCCGACGGCGGGTTTCTTCAGTGTTTGATAAATCTAATTAAAAACCATTGACTGCAGGATGTGTTTAGTGGAGGATTCGTTTAAGCATTGAACGTGCTTCGGATCCGACTACTAAGGATTCAAAAATAAAAAAAAATAGATACTGTAATACTTCCCAATAGGGGACACTTCCCGAAGCAGACATTTTGTTACCTTAATAAGAGGTAAATACATAAACTATTTAAAGGGACCAATAGAATTGTTCCTTAACTAGAGGTGTCCCTTAAAAGAGGTAATACTGTATTTATAAGAATATATTAAAAGTAATAAGAACGCTAGGCTGTAGAAGGAAATTCGATGAGGCCTCAATTTTATTTTGTTGATGTTATCTTTGTTTAATCGCATATAGTAGATAAGAATTCGGTGAACAGTTTCAAGAAAAAGAAAAGGTCACTATTATTGATATATTATGATTTCATTAACGTTGTGAGGTTTGTCTTAGTTATGTTTAACTAACCGAAAAAGATTCTACAGATCAAGTGCTCACATGTTGATTGATTGATTGCTTATTAATGTCGAACTTAGAAGCAACACGAAGACTCGTAATTTTGAGTCAAGATTAAGTGACGAGGACGGCACCTAAAAGCCACATTTCACACCAGGCTAACGTGAGGACGTTAAACTCAAACAGATTTCCTCTGCATCGGCCCGTCTTTTTGTTGGATCTGTAGTGGAATCAGGACTCGATAAGGATTTGTCGGAAACAAAGCCGGCCATAAGCTCACAACCATGATCACTGGCCTATTGCGGCCGCAACACTAATAGATGACAGATTAAGAACTGAATTGTTATTTTTACTATAAATAAATTGCTTATATATATTCTCAATTTGAGGGGAATAACGAAAGAAATAACAAACTTGAAAGGAACTGTCAGAAAGTATAAAGGAACAGAAAAAGAAAATAATCAACAGAAGTAAGAAGTAAATGCGAGTTATAACCATATTCGTGATTTAACAATAACTATTAGAATAAGTCGTGCATATCTCAACACGTCACTAAAATATGATGAAGAGCACTTATATATCTCATGCGCATGGCTTGAATCTTAACCTGAGTCTCTTCTAACGATTGCATCTAAGAATAGCATTATATATTAAAACAAGATGACCAAGTTAACATAATTTTTTAACATGTTTGCGTAGACAGTTTCGGCAAATGAATGTAGATTCGATGGAAGAAGCAGAATAGCAAGAACAGAATAAATTCGTTTTAAATGATTCAACAATAATAAAGACAAACTTCAAAATGTATAGAAAGAAGAATATTTTATTTTTAACATACTGCTCATTTTTATTTTTATTGAAACACTTTTTTATTGCATGCAATATATTAAATGATTTTTTTGATTTAATATTTCATAATGTTGAAACAGAATGATGTCGTAACTGAAATGTTATTATCGTCCAATGTTCGAGGTACTAAACTACGGAGCCCCTTTCTCATTAGTACACCATATTCTTTAGTGTGTGATACTAAAGTTTTTTAAAAAAGTAATTTTTTTTCATTCTTTCTGTTAAATAATTATTTATTTAAAGGTACAGTTAATGGACATGTATGAAAATTTCGCTATATCATAACGCCAGTTTCAGAGGAAAAAAAGTATGTACCGAGAATGAAAATCTTATTTTTGAAATATTTTTTAAAGTCGAAATATACTAGAGTAAAATTAATGGGTGGGGAGATAAGATATTTTGGCAAACTGTGTAACAAACCTCTTTCCTAAATTTCACATCGCCTCCAACACACATTGTTGTCGCTAATTTTACTTTTACGATAAATAACAAGTTATTTTTACACATTAGAAAAAAAAAAGGATCGTTTCCCTCGACTTTATGATATCTCCCCATATGCTTATTTACATTTTTTTTTTTAAAAAAAGAAGAGTTTTAAAAATTCTAACAAGTAACTGAATAAAGTAAACTTGTTTCATACTGTATTCCAGACATTTGTGTCACCTATTTTTAGTCTTCTATCTGTCTGATAGCTATTTTTGCATGTGATCCTTCCACTCGAAAAAATAATACTCTCAAAAAATTTAGGAAAGTAAGACAGTGGGTTCTGTTTTCTGCTTTAACAAAGTTCTCAAACAGGCCATGCTCAAGGAGGTTTATAAATCGTTAAGAAAAACAATTTTCTTTTTGTGCTTTTTTAAAGCTATTGGAAGAATGAGAAGGAAAAGAATTTGTTTTCTCTAAAGGATGTCTTTTTTTTTTTTTTTTTGGTAAAGAGACATTCATGTTTGTTAATGATCTAAATGTTACACAACCTAAAAGCTATCTTGAGTATAAATTTTTTTAAAAAATTAACAACTTACACAGCTAATAATAAATATCAGAAAAGTGTATTATGTCCATTTTTCTGTAAATTTATGTTCGTTAATGTGGGTTTCGTCATTCGAAATTTTTTTTTACAAATTATTTAGTTTTAAGAGAATATATTTTATTGTGAGAAATGCAAACCGTATGATATTATAATGCAATCTATAAACAAGAATAAATTTTTTTGCTTAAAAATCTACAAAAAAAAAAAAAAAAAAAAAAAGAATGTTTCTTTGCTTTCATCTTTTTTATGCTGAAGGATATATTTACTGACAGAAAAATCAAAGTTTTTTAGCCATCCAAGGGGCTATTGCTTTTCTCAACGACAAAATAGTCATCCATGCACTATTTAAAATAAAGTGTTTTCAAACTATATTTTCTAGCAGGCCAATCAATCAATCAAATTTTCTTTTCGGTTTCATATTTTCGCTTTCCTTAATTCTAACATTTAATTCAATAATTGGATAATTATTTTGAAAAATGTTAGCATTTTTGGTGGTTAAATCTGTTTTTTGCAAAACTTTGCAATCAACAATTTTCGTTTTCTCTTTAATTTTATTAGCTTTTAAAAAAAAACATATTTTTAGGCAAAACCAGTCTAAAAAAATTTCTTTAAGAAATAATAATTCCTATATACTTATTTGAGCTTTATTACCGAAAAATCTCTCCCTCAGTTGTATATTGGAGAATTCAATCAGAACATGTTACAATTTAGTAATTTTTCAAACTTTAATCCCAAGAATATGTTTACTTATAAAAATTCCTTATAATACAAAATACAAATACAAATTACAATTATGTTGTCATAAGAATTGCTATTATTTGTTTCCTTTTATACTTAACTCTTGTTGAATTGAATTTTGTAACATACCTCTAGGAATAAAAATTTTATAAAAAAAAAACAGGAAGTTAAGTTTTTAATGCGAATTTCAGTAAAAAAAAGCGATAAAATATACTTAATTTCTATTCACATGTCTGTAACAGATGAAAATAAATTAACAGCTTCGCGCGTTCACAGTCGAAACGTTGATAGTATACAAATGAGACATAAGCGATTTCCGTCCCTTCGCCCTATTTCATTTTGGCAGTTGATAGGCAACGAAAAATTTTCCGATTGTATGTTCAACCTTACAATAAAATCTAGATAACGCTTCAATTCTTTTGAATCCTCTTTCTATTTGGCTTATTAAAATACGTGCAACTTAGTATATAAAATCTAGTTTTCAAATCTACTTCAAACATCACTTATCCCCTTAACCTTTCGCGAGGCCGTCTTCGGACAATGGTTTTGAAACAATGGCATATGAAACTAGGAGAATAAACCAAGCCTTCATTATAAACTCTTGAAGTTTCAAAAAGCCTTTTTAATTTTGATCGATGCAAATTTTGCACGGAAGGATTTAGCTTGAAAAGTGGATATTGTTCTTATTGATTGAATTTCTAATGATCTGACCCGGGAACAAGTGATTCATCAACAACCTTCGAAAATAAGCGAGACAATCACGCTCTTCCTTTAGCAGGTGTCCTGTGCATGAAATTTTCGAAGCTTATGAATGTGAAAGGATAGAAAAGTTATTCCCATTACTAGAAACTTGTCTATATGTACTTACTCGTATTATTAAACTTCAGTCATAAACATGTTGAAGTTTGAAAATAATAACTATTATGTTTTAAACCCTCTTCAACAAGTTTTTTTCTAGCGATTTTTATATGTTTAGCTATCCTATTAGAAACACTTTTTTAATGTGTTTGCATTAAGTATTTCATTTCAATAAAATACACTATTGTAAATTCAAAGGAAAAAAAATTTTTTTTTTGTTTATGGAGTAAAGGTTTTTTCTTTTTCTTTTTATAATTGCGAAAAAATATTTTCTCTTCAAATCCTGGCTTAAAAATTCCTCCCTGGACAACAGACCTTTATTCATCGAACAAATTGATAAAAGTACTTTAATAATTATATATAAAATTTTAAGTATTTAATTTTTTCGCTGAGAATGCACTGGTAAAAATGATGTTCTCCGAGTTGAATAAAGTAGTAAAAGTATTAAAGCAGTAACGCTGTAACGTGTACATTAAACTGTACTGTTTAATATGCACATTATGATATGGCAAACTTTAAAATTGTATGAAATTTGGAAAAAAAAAAACTATTTGAGATGTTCAAGTTCTCTCCATTTCCTGAGTATTCATGGTCACGATCTCACTGCCAGCATTGTTTTCCGTTAAGTCCCGAAACAACTTAAAACCAGTCGTGTAACGGGGGCTGATGAGCGTTAAGTCTGTCGTGACTCAATGATCTCTCTTTGGGATAGCGTGGAAGTTTGGAGAGTGGGGTGCCAGCTCATGTTTCTTCCTCGTCACTTGACCGATGTTCAAAATTACAAGATACGTCATCAGCAGCTTTTATGAGGCTTCTAAATATGAAGTTAATAAGTAATTATTCAATTTGATTCCCTCTACTTTTGTTAGTTTATGACATTATAAAAAATTATTTTTGAGAACATTGATCAAAGCAAACTGTATGCGTAATGGATGTTAACTATGTTATAAAATAGTGGTAAAGTTGTAAGCAGAGAGAGAGAGAGTATTTCTAGTATAGTTTTTTCGTATTTGAATTTTAAAGTGTAGAGGCACCGAAAAATATGCCTTTTAAATCAATTTGACATCAAGCCTGAATTCTGTTTTTTTTAACACGAAAATACATTTTTTTATTTTATTTTGGCGGGTGTTCTTAACTAGCAATTTATAAAAATTCTATAATTCAGAAAAAAAAAAAAAAAATAACAGGGGAAAAAATCCCAGGACGTTAAAAAATTAAAATTATTTTTTGTTTCGAAACCTACTGGAATTTTTTTCAAAATTATTATTACAAAATTTTGAACAAAATTAATACAGTCATCATCTTTAAATGGGAAAATTTCGTTATAAAGAAATCTCTATTTGCATACAGAACAGATAATGTGTGAAATATATAAAGGAATGAATTATGTAATTCCTCTTTTAATGAAGTCAGCAAAAATATTTTACAGAGAAATTTTGATCTAAAATCCTAGAAGTGTAAATAAATTTATCGAATTGAATGTTTTCACCTTTAATTTTAATTCTAAGATTGAATTCAGGAATTCTTTATTGAACTTTTTTGTTAGGATTTTTTCAATTGATAACGATAAGCTATTTTGATAAAGTTTATTGACTAATGTTAGAGAATATATTGACATACATAACACATCAATCAATAACTCCCGAGACTAACCCAGAGATGGCGCTCGTAGTAAACCAGTAACCAGGTCTTTCTAGAGTACTAACCTTTGCTTGAAACGTGTCAAAATTTTAAGTCGATCGGACCAGAAACAGCTGAGTTATCGAGGTTGGAGTAAAGTCGTTTTGTAGTTTGTTTAAAAAATGGAAAAAACCGAGTTTCGTGTTCTGATAAAACATTGTTTTTTAATGGGTAAAAACACCGTGCAAGCGAAACAATGGATTGAAAAATGTTACCCGGACTCTTGTCCATCAAAAGCAACGATTTGTCGGTGGTTTGCCGAGTTTAAACGTGGTCGTACCGACACAAATGACGCGGAACGCTCGGGTAGACCTGTGGAAGCCGTTACACCGGAAAATGTGAGTGAAGTGACAAAAATTATAATGAAAGATCGTAAAGTGAAGCTCCGTGAGATTGCTGAGATGACACAGATATCATATGGAAGTGTATTTACTATCCTTCATGAAAAATTGAGCATGAAAAAGGTTTTTTCCAAGTGGGTGCCGCGATTGCTTTCGATGGAACAAAAACAGCAACGAGTCGATGATTCAGAAAGCTGTTTATCGCTATTTACTCGCAACAAAAAAGATTTCTTGCGAAAAAAAAAAGAAGAAGAAGAAAGAAAAAAAAGATTTGGAAAAGCGTTGGAACGATTGTATCACCCTAAAAGGTGATTAACAAAAGGTGTTATGTTGATGAATAAAAAAAAAATTTGCAAAAAAAATGTTGTTTTCAATATTAGTCTCGGGAGTTATTGATTGATGTGTTAAGCATCAAAGTTTTTGGGGAAAAAACGAATCTGGCTCTTCTCATTACTCAAAAATTAAATTTGAAACTCGACATTTTACTATTTCGTAATTTATTCCATGATTAATTGTCCTGTTTCACTATCGTCTGCAATAAATACCTTGGAGGAAGAATTCGTTTTTCAGATTCGCTGTTTACAAAAATAAGTTTATGATAGAGAATATCGTGAGATGAATTTTCGGTAAATTTTTGATTCCTGATTTAATCTCGAATATTGATCACTTTCGAGGAGAAATCAATCAAAGGAGATACGGAACTTCATACTGACAAGATCTCTGAATCTAAATCCGCTTTTTTGGAGGTGTTGAAAGTATAGTTTAAAAAGATAAAGAGATATTATCTTGAAGAAACAATGCTATGAAGAGATGGTCAACCTCAGCGATCGATAATTTTAAAGATTTAATAGTTGGGCTGATAAAATTTGATGAGAGGAAGCATTTTGCGAGCAAAGAACAAAGAAATCTATCAAAGCGTTTTTTAAGTGTTAAAGGCCACTTTCTTTTATTTAGAACGTAAGTGGAGAACGTATACCTTCAATAACAAAATTATTTATTTCAGAAATGTAATTTGGAGCAGATATTCTCTTAAATGTATATAATATTTTTGAAATGATCCATTATCTGTAAATAGATATTTTAATGTGCTTTACAAAATTATGAAACAATATTTAAAGATTGTAAAATCAATTAACACTCGGAGGAATATTTTTATAAGGCATAAATTATATATATTAATATACTTATCAATTGGAGGAGCTATGTACTTGTAACAGTTTTTTGTGTACATTTTCATTAGTGTTTTTGATAATGTTTTTTTTTTTTTTTTAAATTTGTTTCTTTCTTTCGTTAGGATTTATTTTTGTATAAAAGCAGTTGTATTTTTATAAGTCATTAGCTTGACTCTGTTTTTATGTCTTAATGATTGAGTAGCATCTGAAGACTAATTATATGTGATTTGTTTCACTTTTTTTTTCTTTTTCTTTTTTCCTTTTGAAGACGTGTGAAAAATGTAAAATTCCAAAAAGATTATTCGTTTACATAAAAAAAATTAATGATTGTAATTTTAAAAATTATTTATTCATATACAGTAACTCTACTTGACAAATGAATTTTTTTTTTTTAACTTTCTAAACCATGTATTAAAGACTTTTAATTCAGTGATACAACCAAAAGCAAATTTTTAATGAACTTTTTATTTTTATTTTAATGGAATGTACTGAATTGGAATAAAAGACAGTGAACCAAACATATTTTTTTTACAATTATCAAAAAAACAAGGGAAAATAAAAGGCTTTTCAAAAATAAAAAAAAGTGAAATAAATGATGCAAATCACGTTTTACTTCTTAGTTTCGTCACACAAACTTTTTATTATCTCCTTTTCCTAATATATTTTTTTATTTTAATTATCCTTAATTTAAGCTTATTTATTTTATATTTTCTATTATTTGTTGTCTAAATATATCACAAGAACTAACTAAACAATAAATCCCTTTATGAAAAAACCATGAATTAAGTTTAAAATAAAAATAATTAATCTAGTAATTGGAAGATTCAATGTTCTATGCTGATGTATACGTTTTATTGTTTAAATATTCGAATAAGGGAAGCATTTTTTTCATTTTTTTGTTGTTGCTTTATGTTTAATATTCGCATTCGTTAAATGGTAGTGTTTTGATTACTTTTCTTCTACTAGGCAGTAATTACATCTAAGAAATGTTTATGAGTATCATGTACATGACTATAAATAATTCGCCATTGGCTTGAACATGTTTGGATTTATATATATTTTCTCGGTGTTTATTTTTCACTTGATGTTTGGGAAAATTATCTGTAATGATTGAAATTTGTTGGTTACCCTTAGAATATCATTCTGTTGCTCTTAACTATAATTGTATATCTTGAAAGGAATTTTATGATTAAGCGCTTCATGGGCATAAAAGACAAAATTGTAATTTAATTTTTCATCAATTTTATCTTTCTATTACATAAAGTTTAAACAACATTCAAAACTGCGTGTATGGGAGTACTGTGATCTTTAAATCATAATGAAAGTTAGCGACAATCGAATTAAATACCTCATTGCATGATGACTGTGATTTCATAATTTTATTTACTGATGTTCAAATTAAAATATTAATCTTAGTAAATTTAAACTTTCCTATTTTCCTAGCCGTAAGAAAAACCAACTTTTTGTGCAGCAATATCGAATATTTCAAAATTTTTAGTTAACAAATCTTACTTTTGTGTATGCCAATTCACTTGAACATCTGTTAATTAATTTTTAGATATCATTTAAATATATAATTCAGAGTTCCTTTTTAAAAAATATTTATCATCTTAAAGAAACCAATGTACATGAGGAAATTGGCGCTAATTTGGCACGTTATTATCTCGCTAGTTGGTGAACTTTAGCCATGGTATTTAGTAGGTGAATAAAACTCTTAAAACATTTTTGTGTGCTCTTTTTGTTTTCTATATTGTTGATATTGCTAATAATTTATTTAAGTTTTTCGGTTGAAATTCATATCAAAACAGTTCGTAGACAAATAAATTTTGTTTGTACTTAAATTTAATTAATATTAATTCGTAATTTTAATATTTATTATCACTAATTCAATTTGATAAGTAATTTTAATATTTGTTACCAATAATTCATTTTGATAAGTAAATTTAATACTATTTTATTTGTGTTTTAATTACTTTCCAAGCGAAACTCATTTAAAGCATACAAAGTTTCTGAAACTTTACTTTACAAGGAATTTTATATTTCAGAATTCATTCAAGAGACATTTTGTTGGAACCACGACTTCCGACTCGACTGTACATGGAACAGCGTTCTTGCTTTTCACGAAGCTTACTTCACAAACGATGGGGCGCAAGTCAATCGCAGTATGTGTACAGACATCATAGATGGAAGAGAACCCTGCATCGAAGACATTCGAACGTCCATCAACAAAAGGTATATTTTTTTATAATGTGAGCTTGTAATTCTTGCTTTAGATTGGTCATCTGCTAGCATCAGACGTTCGCAGGTGATCAAAAGAGTACCCATGTTAGGAATGAGAAATGATTATGGGTGACTCACTGTAAAACACTGGTTTCCAAAAATTAACGGGGAAATCACACAAAAAGAGATGGAAAAATAAACCAATACCTGAAATAAGTCCACATCTGATCAAAAATAAACCAATTCGTAATAAAGTTGAATATGTTGTTAAATAAAAGGTGTTGTGTGTGTGAATAAAACGGTGATATGGTGAATTGGTGCATTACAATCGGAATGTGTCATCTTTGAGGAGAAGAAAAATGCATGCTTAACAGTAAGGCTGTAGATATCTTTGTAATAGTGAGATAAAAAAAAATATAGAATAGCCAATGCGTTACAAGGATCTCGAGGCACTGTTTGTCTGAAGAACTGCGATGGAGAGCCAACGGGAGATTAGAAGCAGGTCAGACTCAAACTCAAGAAGCAGGTTAAATGTGAGCCCTTCTGTGGTTCATAGACTTTGATAACAATTTCAAGCCATTGATTCGGCATCCAGAAAGATCAGTTGAGGTTGGCCAATCACTACTACAAACGCCGACGACCAGTATTTGCAGTTATGTGCATGAAACAATATAACCAGAACCCCAACTCAACTTAGAGACATCCTTGCTGGAGCCACCGGACGGTTGGTGTCAATGTCTACCTTAAGCAGATGACTTTACGATGGTGGTTTTTAAGCGAAGCGACCAGCCGTTTGTGTGCCGCTCACCTAATGTCAGATTAGGAAACCCTTTAGGTGGGCATGCTAATATGTCCACTGGACGGCTGATCAATATAGGCCTGTTCTTTTTGCAGGTGAGCCCAGGTTTAACCTCCAAAGCGAAAGTAGGCGTTATTCAATTGGAAAAAAAGAGGGAGCACGTTTTTATCCAACTAACACATGAGAAAAAGATTCATACAGAGGAGGTAGTGTTTGTGTTTATCTCTTTGGGTGGGAGCACAAGACCTCCAAGTCTTTCCACGTGGAACCGTGAATGCTCACAACTATATATATGATATCCTTGCTGCTTATGCAAACTCTAATACCAGTTCAATAGATAATGATTTCCTCCTCTTAGAAGGCAAAACTAGCCCTCTCAGGGCTAGCATCGAGGAAGATTATCTTTATCGCCAAACAATTCAGCACATGGAAAGGCCAGCTAGATCATCGGACTCGAATTCCATTACGCATGTTTAGAATGCTTTAGGAAGATGTGTTGCTTTTCTCAATCCACCTCCTCAGACCCTTGTCACATTTACAACTTTGCAATAGTAATGTCTATTACTCATAAATCTCTATAATAAATAAAATCAATGCGAAAATAAAAGCAATGTCTGTCAATTCATAAATTATATAACTGACAGAATCACACATCGATTTATGTGCTGTATTGCTTTTAGAGAAAAACATACTTTGTATTGAAGGCACTTTTCATAAGCCTTAACTGACACATTTAATTTGTTGGTTATTTACATGTGCTAATTTCTAAAACACCATAGTTGTCTGGTATTTTATTTTCGTGTTATTTTATACCTTATTTTGTGTTGTATACTTTGGCTCAATTTCATTATGTTTCTAATTATAACTTTTTTGAGTACTCGCTATTTTCGTGTAATTTTTGCTTATTGTCTAAACAAGTGAATTGCTCCAGTGATCGTTTCTCCCCTCCCCATTTTCCTAAGAAATTCTTGACTTTGAGGCCCTTCTCATTCCAAAAAAAGAAAAAAAAAAAAAAAAAACGTTGCCATAACTTTTCCAGGCGATGAGACCGTCTTCTCTTTCTTTGGAGCAGATTCACTCGAAGCAAGCCATTGTTTTGATTGCTGGTTGATTTTCAGTGTATAGTGCTGAATCCAGGTCTTATCACAAGCGACAATTCCACGCAAAACGATAACAGCAGCAATGGCTGCCAAATAAAAACTATGAATGAGCGTTATATTTGCTTGGTGCTCTTTAACAAGCTGCAGCAAGCAACGGTTGCACCAACTTAGTTTTCAAGCACAGGCACTATTTGAAAAACCCTTGTATTCAATTAGAACTGTATGATACCCCCGTTTTTTTTTTCTCTCAAAGCATCCAAATTTTGGGAATACAATTTACCTGCGAATGATATTCCAAAAGAATTTCTAAATCATTTCATATCATTCCTCGATTAATAGTTTACTGAGTTGGCTCTTGTTATTGTTTTTCCTCGGCTATTTATTTCCGATGCCTCTATTCGAATTGTGAACCCCCATAGATTTAACACCCATCAGTTCCTCTATATGATGGACTCAAACATGCCTATCCTCTATATGATGGAACCAGGACTCAAACATGCGGCTAGAATGAAATATTTTCTCCACAAGCTTACGATCATGATCACTAATCTACTACGATCTCTCCCCTCGGTAGTGGTCTTTTACGATAATTTTCTATCTCTAATTTTAAACAACGCTTCGGGAGGGTCAAATTTAGTTTTACGGCTATTGAAAATTGATCAGAATTTCTCTATTTGACTCTAATAAAAGTGTAAATTTCAGTAAGTATATCATTTTGCTAGAATACATATAACAATGGAAACAAAATTTAAGTTTATGTTACTAAGGTAGTTATCTGTTCTTTCTCTATATTTATCAATCTGAATTTTTTTTCAACGGACTATATATCACTTAGAGTATTTCATTCTCATCAACAGAGTGACTGCACTTTTTTTTTTAAATTTTCATCTGTTGGTTAAACTATTTAATGGCTATACAGCAAAAACTTCTTGAGTTAAAATCTTTCTTTTGTGATAATTTTTTCTAATTTGGATATCAATTACTGTTCTCCCTCAGAAAAAGAAAAAAAAACCATTTTTTTTTTCATGAATTCAGTTATTTGCAATGTATTTTCATATTGATCTGTATAAATTTATGGGTTAATTTGGAGTTTTGACTCTATATCTTGTTCTATTCCAATCAATCTAACACAGCCTTGATAATAGCCGCATTGTAAGGAGTTCTATCTCCAAATTCCGACCGTCGAATCTTAATCGAGTTAAATAAAAATCATCATGTTGTAGCGCCGTTCCATTTGCATGTTGCTGTTCTATCAAAGCAATCTTGGCACCTGCAAAAACCTTTTTCATATAATTTTCTGCCGAAGGATAGTAATACCTCTATGATATCGTATCTCATGAATCTCGAGTTCATTTAGATCTTTCTATTCCTCAATTTTACCGTCCTTCATCACATTTTCCGGTGTAACGGCTTCTACAGGGTAGTCTACCGAGCGTTCCACTGTGTCTATGTAGCGACCACGTTACATCAGCAGAATACCGACAAATCGTGTTGCTTTTGATTGGGACAGAGTCCGGGTAACTTTCAATCATTGTTTCGCTTGCACGGTGTTTTCGATAAAACTAATGTTTTATCAAATTAGAAAGCTGGTTTTTCCATTTTAAACAAACTACAAAACTACTTTACTCCAACCTGATAACTCAGCTGTTTCTGTTTGTCATTAAAATTTTTATGTTTCAACACAAGGTTCAGTACTCTGAAGAAGACACTAGTTTACTGGTTTTACTACAGCGCTCATCTCTGGGTTAGTCTCCAGGAGAT
>BMAW01004887.1:532138-642245 GCA_019974015.1 Nephila pilipes | reverse complement strand
ATATATATATATATATATATATATATATATATATATATATATGTATAAGGAAAATTTTATCAACAGATATATTTTGGATTCGTCTCATTTTTGAGGAAGCAAACTTCTACGCCTAAAAGTAAACATTGTTAAGAAACACAATATATTATTTTATTCCTTGTCTTTAATTATAAAACATTTTTGAGGGCTGAACCTTTCAATGTAAGAGTTTTAATTTATCAGTTCACTTGGTAAAAAACGCTTGATTGTAAAAAGAGTACGAATATTATGCATAAAAATATAAATGTTTATTAATAATTTTAAATATTTACATACTTATTTATTTTACTATTAAAAAATATTTTTGTACATAATTTTAAGTTAAATAGAATTTTTGGTCTGGATATACAAAATTTTATTTGTGAAGGACCTGAAATTAAATATAAAATAAATATTTGAGATTTAAAAGTAAATAAAATTTAACCAAGAAATGTAGAGATTGTAATTAATTATAACATGGGCAGAGATATTTGGGGGGAGAAAGGGGGAAGAAGAGGAAGAAAAAGTAACAGGTTAAATAAGAGTGAAATAAGATCGTTCAATTTTTAGTATCATTCTGAACAAGCACTGTTAAAAAGCACAGAACGAATAACAAAAACTCTACGGATTAAATGACTACCATGTCAATGATATAAAAATCAATAATAGACACGCACTATGCTATTACATAAACGAAAAAAAAAAAAAAAAAAAGAACCCCATTTTTGATGTGATATGCTTCAAAAACGTTACTAAGTACAAGCGTACGGACCATCGATCGTCTGCGAACAGAAGGGATGGTCGGACGTTCGAATCGATCTCGTTTCCTGAGGAAGTCGAGTTCAAACTTAACGTGAACAACGTCTTCAACGATTCACGCTGGGAGCGTGGGTGCAGATTGCTGCATGCTGTTGTCGAGATTAAGCGTGGGAGGCTTTTGTTTGTGCCTTATTTATCCCTTGAATACATCTTAAATTTTCCTTGCTTTGTTTTTATTCCTAACTTCTCATCTAATAAAAAATCTTGATGAATCGCCAAGGACACATTCGATTCGGAACTATAAGTCTTCGACCAGTTGTTAAATGCTACAGATTTGAAATAGTTATTCATTTCCGTTGAAGAATCGTAGCTTTTATTTTCTGTGCGCCGGTCTTTGCTTGTGTCTTTAAATGACTGTTTGGAAAGTGTTATGTTCAACTTTTATTGAACATACCATTCATATTCATTTCCACCAGGAAGAGTTATCTATATTAAACGTGACTTCAGTGGTTTGCATAGCAGAACTGCAGTTTGTGGAAGGCAAATCGCGCATTTGAGACTCCATTTCATTTGAAAGAAAAACGGTTGTTATTCATGTGAATTTATCTGGACCTCAAATACCAGTATGACATATAGTGGAAATTAGGAGGAGAGGTCCAAGAGACGCGTTACCACTTGCTCATGACTCAAAAATATGAAGTTCGTCATCAATAGCAGCATACGTATCTTTCATAAAATATTTGTTAAGAAAACCATACATTAAGCGATTTTCTTCTGAAATCCCTACAGTGTACGAATTTAATTATTTTTATTTACGAAGCTTACTGCGTTTTCTTATTTATCCACGAGTTTTTAGATATTTGATGGATTACATACATAAGCAGATTTTCATTTTTTACAAATTAGTTGCTCATAAAGTTATAAAATATGTAGAAAATAAAAGATACATTTCGAAAGCATTTTCTATTCTGATGAAACATGAAGTGATGTTGTGATGAATAAGAACAGCCAGAAAACTCTGAAATTTAATATAATAAAACACAAACCGTATCTGATAGAAAATATTCCCTAGTCTCTCCAAGAATAAATCTCCTCACTTTAAGCTTTTGAATTTTCCTTTCATTCGCGGATATATATTTGTATTTTTGTTATAACATACTTAATTTGGTATTTTATTCTTGATTATTAATGCGATAATTCTCAGCTTATGCAATGCTTAGGAGAAAATACTTTCTAGAATTTTTTCAAGAACAATTAATTAAAATAAATTTGTTTTTAAGCTCCATAAGAAACCCTATCAAAATTATGAGGTTTTTCTGTTGCATTAGTGGTATTACATATTTCGGAATTTTACAAAAAGTATTCGAAACTAGGTCGATAATTTTCTTCGGCTAAAATGTCGCTTGAGTTTAATAAATTTAAATTGATTATTGTAAAAAGAAATTTATTATTCCTCCCTTATGAATGTAATGATTCATATGCAATGCAGGTATTTCTTAAGATTCTCGAGGATATTTATTACTGTTCACTCCCAGTATCAAAAGATTTATTGCAGAAATAATAAACAGACTATTATTGGAAGAATTTAAATTTTTGTTAAGCATGAGAGAAGAATTTCTCAAAATATTAAGATAGATCATATTATTAAGTTTTCTAGTCAATGGTTCTCTTTTAAAATATGAATTTCACATCCAAGATCAATTGAGTTTTTCAATAATAACTTTCCGCTTAAACCTATTAAATTGGTTTTTTAAGTGTACATTGCACAGAACATTTGACAGGAGGAATTAAAAGAATAAATCATAAAATATTTATGTGATTATATCTAACAATATTCTTTTGAAATATTTTCTCATCCTTAACATTTATTCAAACAATCAGAACATAAAGATGATTTGGTATTTTAACAAGCACTAACGGAACATTTAATGATTCGTTAATACTGTTTTAAACCTTATATTCTTCTGTTTTTTTTTTACTATCCTATTAAAATGCATGTCTTTATTTTATGTAATTTCGAGATTTAGCTTGGAATCCAAAAGAATAGTTATAGGTAAGATATTACAGAATAGCTTAGAAAAAAAAAAGAAAAAGATATTTGACTGTTTATTTTCGTGTTTATAAATAGAATTATGCATAAATTTTTTCTATATTTAATTTCTTAAAAAAAAACATAGAAATGATTTCAAATTTTATATTTTCTTTTTAAAAACAATAAAATTTAGGTATGGATGCCAAATATTTAATTTTTTTTATGAAATACATAAACTGTTTCTCAAAAGAGCTATCCTATTGATATTAAATTGCTTTCTGATTCAAGCATCATTGCACATGGATTGATTCTTCAATTGCCCGAAAGCTAAACAGAGCTACTCTAAAAATACTCTGGTTCTAAACTCTCGGAGAAAAAGAAATTTTAAAAAGAAGCTGCAATGGTCATTTAAAAAAAAGGTCTATCTGTGATATTATCTTTGTTCTCATCAAGTCACGCCCGGATTCTTGAAGGAAATAGTATATCGCGTAAAATATTAGACAACTTTTTTTCTGCCTGTTTTCTTGGTAAATTGCATTGTAGAGAGGGTCATCTACCGTTTCGCTAGAGAACACTTCTACATCACCTTTCGCACTATGAAAAACTTTACTTTTTGTCGAAATGCATGTGTAACCCTATTGCTACTCAAACTTAAGTGACTGCAAGCCAGATTACACCACCTACTTTGCTCACTCAACCATAGACAGCAAATATTCAGTTCTCGTTCTGGCATGTATTAAACATCACTGGAACTATGGTATATTCTTTCTAAATTCAAGATGCTATCTAGAGTTACATCCTATTATTATTCCATGAATGTGTTCACACTTTTTATTTATTTATTTTATTTTTGTTTGTTCTCTGGTATTTCAGTCTAAATGACCGGCATTCGACATTTTAGTTCTCATCATAGCAAATGATAGATTGTTGTTTTTAATGAACAACAAGGTCTCATTGTAGAATCTCGTATCATTTTTCATTAAATATTTTAATGAGAAAACAAAAGTAATTCCATTTTGGAACAAACTTTTTTTCGCTACCTAACAAGTCAATTGAAAAGTCCCCGGCCTACCATAGTAAAACACATTTTTTGGCAAAATTAGTTTTTTTTATTCAACATAATTCCCTTCAAGGGTGATACACTGATTATAGCGACCCTCCAACTTTTCGATACCATTTTTGTAGTACGATTTGTCCTTTGCTTCAAAAGAGGCCTCAGTTTCGGCGATCACCTCTTCATTCGACGAAAATTTCTTCCCAGCAAGCACTCTTTTGAGATCTGAGAACAGGAAATAGTCGCTGGGGGCCAGATCTGGAGAATACGGTGGATGAGGAAGCAATTCGAAGCCCAATTCATGGGTTTTTGCCATCATTTTCATTGGCTTGTGACACGGTGCATTGTCTTGGTGAAGCAGCACTTTCTTTTTCTTCAAATGCGGCCGTTTTTCGGCGATTTCGTCCTTCAAACGGTCCAATAACGCTATGTAATAGTCGCTGTTGATGGTCCTTCCTTTTCCAAGGTAGTCAATGAAAATTATTCCATGCGCATCCCAAAATACAGACGCCATAACCTTGCCAGCCGACTGTTTCGTTTTCCCACGCTTTGGAGCGGGTTCATCGTGTGCAGTCCACTCGGATGACTGTCGATTGAACTTCGGAGTGAAATGATGGAGCCATGTTTCATCCATTGTCACATATCGACGCAAAAACTCGGGTTTATTACGCTTGATCATCTTCAAACACTGCTCCGAATCATCAACTCGTCTTTGTTTTTGGTCAAAAGTGAGCTCGCGCGGCACCCACTTTGCACAGAGCTTTCTCATACCCAAATATTCGTGAATGATATGATGTACACGTTCAGTTGATATCTTTAGAGTGTCTGCTATTTCATTCAATTTCAATTTACGGTCATTCAAAATCATTTTGTGGATTTTTTTTAATGTTTTCGTCGGTAACAACCTCTTTTGGGCGTCCACCGTCTTCGGCGCTCATTTCACCACGTCTAAACTTAGCATACCAATCCTTGATGGTTGATTTTCCTGGGGCAGTGTCCGGAAACTCGACATCAAGCCAAGTTTTTGCTTCAACTGTATTTTTTCCCTTCAAAAAGCAATATTTTATCAACACGCGAAATTCCTTTTTATCCATTTTTTTTCACAGTAACAAAAGTTGCTTCACTCAAAATGCTATAATTCACAAACTAATGATCCGACAGCTGTCAAATTTATACACGCATCTTTTGAGGGTTAGGGCTAACTAAAAAACATATGGATTTAATTCTAGTAGCGTCATCTATGTGTCAGACCGGGGACTTTTCAATTGACCTGTTAGGTTCATCGTGAATGTCGAAATGGGAAACCAAATGACCAATTCTCAGATTTTAAAAAAATGCATTTATGTACAATTAGATATTTTTATTTTAAAAATATTTCGCTTTACTCGCTTTGTATGAAAATATTTTTTAATTTAAATGAAAAGTAAAATGATTTTCTTACAAATGGCTTTATATTTCAAATTTTAGTTTCTATTTTAAGTTTATAGCTTAAATGTTAGATAACTTTATTTTGTATGTGTGTGTGCTCAATAATTCATTTTAAATAAATAAAAATTCAATAATTTATGCATATTCTAACGTTTTAAGTTATTTTTCATCCATTTGAAAAATTACTTTTTCTAATTTATTCGAACTTAATTTAAGAGGACAACACGATCAATAGAAGTAATAGCGCCATTTGGCAATTTCGATGTTAATTTCAAAGTTACGTTAGCTCTACTAAAGTTTCAATCAACAGCTGATTCTAATTACTACGTTAAAATGGAAGTTAAGAAGCTACAGTAATGCACCAAGCGGGATTTGTTGATTGTAACTTTTCCTGAGGACGAGGTAATCATTGTTTGAATGGCTTCTCCGGAAAGTCGTTCTTTTGGTCCGGTAAGGCTTTCCTTTTCTTGGAGGTGGTTACGGAATCGAAGAGATGTTGATTCTGTTAGTTTTTTTCAATGCTCTTCAATAATGGGCGATGAATTTTCTAAAGCCGCTTATTATTCATACATGAATCGCAGTGTTTTTGGTAACATACATATTATTGCAGTTAATATGGCTATTGGTGGCTGTATTATGTTCAGTAACAGTTGTAATACTTGCATACGAGCTTTCTTAGCTTCATATGCAATCATATTTAATATTATGCTTATTCTACTTTTTCAGTTATGTATTTTTACTTTTTTTATCGCCTGGTACACACGTCATGAAACAGCCAAGAGATTAGGGGGAATATGAATAAAAAACATATAAATTTAGCTTCTTTTTTTATTTACATTCGTCTAATTTCAAACAGGAAAAAAAAAGTTATATTAATTGAATTGCGACTTTTTTTTCATTGCTCTTTTTGCTCAAGTAAAAATTGATAGAAATGGATTGATGGAGAAAAATAGAAAAATGACTTTCACAGTTATCTCAAAAAGAGGTGTTTTGAAAAAACTTCAATTTGAAAGTGAAAACCAAAAAACAAAACAAAAAATTTGCATTCAAAGAGGAAAGATAATGCTAAAAATTACATGTTTCTTTTTTTAAATTTTCAACTTCGTTACAGCCGTCACACATTCATTTTTCAGTAACCTCACAAGTGTTTTATATAATGTTTTAATATTATTAAAAAAAAAAAAAAACATTCCGTCAAATATCATTATCTCATTTTAAAGAATGAAACATATTTTTTTTTTGTTCGATAGAAATGTTTCAGAGAAGATTTAGTGAAAAACGATATGTGATCCTTTTTAAGAATAGTAGGTATATGATCTTTCTTATCTTATGAAGTGAAACAATATATAATCATTTCAGGGAGAAAAGCAGATAGAATATGTTTATTATAAAACATTCCAAGCCACATAGAATAAGTTAGACGTGTGCTCTGGCAGATTTCTGAAACGAAAAGATGTAGAAAAAACTATTTGATTACGATTTTCTTACTTTTTCTACAACGACTCTGTAAATAGAATTCCTTTTTCTTTCGATTCTAATTAGAGCATTTCCACATCACAGCTGATGAGTATAAATTTCAATAATATCCAGTTTCAAAAATAGAAAGTCACTTCATCGGACTGTATCCAAAAAAGAAGAAAAAAGAATTTCTAGTATATCATCTGTAAGACGAAATAAGATTGCAAAATTAATAACAATATTTAAAAAGTCTAAGAAATTTATTTTACTGAAAGCAGTCTTATATCATTTTAAGAGTTTGATTTGCTCTAATTCTTGAGCTCAGAAATCTGTTATCATTATCTCATTTTAAGAAATTAAACAATATTTTTTTATCGACAGAAATATTTCAAGGAAAAATCTAGAATTTTTTTTAAAAAAAATATCAATTAATATTCGTCGTCATTTTACATTTTCAACTTATTTTATCGTATAGCATTATTGTCATGAATCAGATTTAACCAATTTTTTTCTCTTTAAATTTACTATGATTTCAGTAATTGTGCAATTTAAAGATGCGGTGTATTTCTTCTTTACAAAATAAGAGAAAGAAGCAAACTATTTTTAGAATCTATCTAAGCATTTTGAAAAAAAATTATTTTTAATTCATTTGCATGTACTCTTAAATGTAACGTACTGGAAACTTTTCCTGTTAATCCATCAATAAAATGGAATAAATTTTCAATTCTTAGTATGTTAATAATGTATCATACAAATATTTAAGTGTTTATTTTGATTCTGAATTTATTAACTTTAATTTCATTTTGGTAACCTCAATATAATAAGTTATCAAACTTCTTACAATTGATACGTCTTATTGTTTTACACATTATCTTAATTTGATTTGAAACGGAATATTCAAATTTGAATTTTTTTTTTTTTCTAGTTTCATTCCGTCAGTGCTATTTTTCTTCCAAATACCGTTTATTAAAAATTAGTTCCAGTTCAAAAGATTTGAACGATCTCTTTTCCTGTGACTTACATTTCAAATCTAAAATTTACATCTACTAACCTTAAAATCATTCGGTTGGGTATCTAATTTGGTATTCAACAGCTGTTCAAGCAAAATCCATAGATTTTTGAAAATCTTATTTCAAACTGTCCGTGACGTAAGATGCATTTTTATTTAAATCATCTACGCGGAAGTAGAGCTTCTTTGAGACGTTCACCAGCAGTCAACTGAGTCGCGACAACAACCGTTGTTGCAGACGGTTCGTGACCAGCGTCATTGTCAGGGCTGCCACGTGCCACGTCAACAATAGCTATAGCACGGGCAACGAGAAGGGCTTTGTGATTCTGAGTCCAGTGAGTCCTTTATTCAAAAGGGGCTTGTTTGCAAGTCGTCCGTGAAGCAGCTGATATTTCTTCTTTCCCTTCCATTATGCGGGGTAGGCACACAAGTTCACTGCTGATTTGAAAGCTCATGAGCGAGGTAATAGTGTGAAATGGATTACGGAAAGGGGGGGGGATAGGGAAAGATTTAGAGAAAAGTGGGGGGGGGGAATTAATCGATTTATGGGTGAAAATCGAGTAAAAACTTTTATTGTAATTAATTTAATCTGTATTATTGAATGAATTAGCTTTTTAGTCAGTTGAATGCTATTTTATCGTTCTTGTGCTTTAGTACGTGATTGTTAAATTTGTTGAGGCTGCCTTTAAAGCCGTGAGAAATGTATGAGCGTGGTGTATTTCTTCTTATGTAAGCCATGTTCGTAAATTCTAAACAGAATCGAGACAAATTATTACTTTATTAGATTTAGTTTGAAATAAATTTTCTGTTGTTTGTTATTTATTAAAGAAGGCCGATTATATTACTTTGGATCATAAAGATATTTTAAAAAAAAAAAAAAAAAAATGTAAGTTGAGATGAAAATATTGCCTAAAAATCTTCTTGGAGAAATTTTTTTATAATTTATTAATAATTTTTAAAAATTTAGAAAGCTTTCATGCTGTATCTTGTTGAAAGTTTGAGTGTCCTTTATAATGAAAAACTACAGTGAAGTCATCTTTTTTAATTACAATGAAATGATATGCAAAATTACAATTTAATTCATTATAGTAAGAAAATTATGCGTTAAATTAAACTCAGTTAAATCTTAAAATGTATTAAACTTTGAATTCAATGGATGGAGAGAGATTTCTTTAATCGAAACAGCAAAAGTCGTTATCCATTTTTGATTAAGATTACTCTTCATTCTTTACTTTACAAATCATTAACAAGTCCATCTAAGCAGAGGCATACAGAGAGAGAGGCGGGGGGAGAGTCACCCCGGGAATCTAATCAAGAGAGAACTCCGTAGAGCATTATTTAAGTACTTGTTCCTATATATAGAAATATAAAAAAGGCTTTTGTATTCTAAACAACATATGTGTTTAATATATATGTGTTTAACATATATGTGTTTAACATATATGTGTTTAACATATATGTGTTTAACAACATATGTGTTTAAACATAAAGACGGCACATAAAAATGTGACGTCTATATGTTTAAAAGTTTGACATTAGAGATTTGTTTGATAGTGTGCGTTTTAGTTGCTTATTGGAGGGAAACTTTTCAAAGTCGAACTGATTGAAAGCTATCTTCGATCAACAATGAATTATGCAAGACATGAAGGTTTGGTAATTCTTTCATTGAAAATGCAATAGCCAAAAACATTCATTTTGATGCAGCTCTAAAAATATTTTTTGCAAAAATAAATGTGTGTGTGCTCATAGTAGAACAGTTTTAACTTTTTTTTTTTTATTCACATAAAAGTTAAAAATATTTTTTAAAATATCAAAAATGACAAATTAATAAATTTTTTAACCGTATATTTGTCTGCCGGATGTTATTTGCAAATTCTTTAGTCTTTATATATATATATATATATATATATATATATATATATATGTGTGTGTGTGTGTGTGTGTGTGTGTGTGTGTGTAAGGACAAAACACTTAAATTATTGAAAAAAACAACATAATAAAGGAGAGAACAAATAAAATACAAAAATCTAATATAAGAAGAGAAAAATATTGATAGAAAAATGAGTAAATAATTGAATAAAAATTGAATACTCAACAAAACAAAACATGGGCTTTGAAACTGGGGACTGAATTGTGGGGTTAAACATGTTCTATGGTACCAAACCTACCCCCGTGCATCTTGCTGGAGAAAAATTGGATCACTCCAAAATGTAAATTATAATAGATTAAGCAAAAGAGACAAGAGAAAAAAATAGGCAAGATACCTCAATTACAAAAATTTACAAGAAAAACATACCTAAATCCAAAAAGAAAGTCAATTTAAAATAGATGTAAAAGTCCAATTCAAAAGATCCTAAGACATACGTATGTAAGTGATTAAGATTTTCAGTGCAAAAGATTGAGAAAACTTTTAAATAAGTTCTCTAAAATTTTATTCTGTAGCTAAATATGTTGTTAATATCAATAATTATTAATTAAGTTGAGTAAGAAAAAGATTCAAAGCGGAGAACATCTCAACAAATCATCAACAAATAAACAACTACAAAATAACAATCAACAAATAAACATCTCAACATTGAAACAATTGATCAGAAGTAAAATCCAAAAAAAAAAGACCCCAAAAGAACACAAAAACTGAATTTTAATTATTAGAAATCTCTTGAGTACTGTGAATAAAATATGCACCTGTAAGGGTAGGCTATGTAAAAATTCAAGAATTCTTCACATCTAGGAAACTAACTAGCTGTCTTTGTAATCTTAATGTAGTGTGGTGGATTTGTTTTTTAATTAAAAGATCTTTAAAATTCTATAAAAGACCTGAAAGTTAATACCACTTATGATGGGTGGGGGAGGGGGAAATTTCCACACCAGGCCCCGATATCTGTAGGTCCCCTACCGAATCTAATAAATAATTCACTGCGCATCAAAAATAAAAAACTGGAGAAAAGATATTTGATTGAAAATATCAAAATAATTAGTTGTAACTAATTCACAGTTCATTAAAAAAATTGATTTTTTCATTGCAAGTATTCCAGACCAGTCAGTAGCATCAATCAGTTTTGTAATTAAAGTCAAGCTCAGTCATTTTATACTGTGTAACAAAATTATATCTTCGGCAAAAATTTTCTTTGTTCTCAACGTCTTATTTTTTAGGATTGGTTTTTTTTCTTCTCATTTTTTAATAGACGCACTCAATTAGTTCTAAAAGTCAGCCGCTCTTCGGGTCAGTATTACTGTTAATATGAAAACTGTGCTTTAGTCATCTTGCAATTATGGAGCAAAAAAGTGATACATCAAAGTTTACTCTTCCATGCAATACACCAATCGATTTTTAACGTTACGCAAAATTGCAATTTGAGCGGAGAGCTTTTTTTTTTTCACTGTGTAGTGAAAGGTTATGGACACACCTCTTTCTTATCTATTAGGCGTTGCCGCGGTAGCCGAGTGTCATCGTCGTGAAATCGGCGTTGTTTCCGTCGAGTCGAACGTTCGAGTCATGCTGCCACTTAAGACCCACCATGTGGTCAGGCACGTTAAATTTATCGAAGATCCAACCCCCTTTTCCCCGAGCATGATGCGGAATTTCGGAAAAAAGAACTCAGGTGTCGTTCTCAGCACTTGACCGAGGATCAAAATTATGAGGTCTGTCGCCAATAGCCCTCATGTTGCTTCTAAATGAGGCGTTAATGCATATCGATGCGTCAACCCATATCGATTACATTTTCGTTGCATGCGTTTCATTAAAATATTGATAATAAATAATTCTTGGTAAAACTAAACATCCATTCAAGAGGATATTATCATTTAGTCATACATATTGAAGTTGATCTTGTCACTTTGTTACACATTTATGCACATACACATACACACACATGCACACAAACATATATATATATATAAAGGAAGGAAGAATTCATTGTGATTCTTAAGACTCAAATATTAATTTTTTTTTTCAGTGTGGTATCTGAGAAATCAAATGTTCTTCGGAATTTTCCCCCATAGGAAGGAATACTGATCAATATATGTAAAATTGTGGTACATGAACTTCAGTTTGAAATTCGATTAACTCTATATCGCCGCATGAATCTGAGCAGAAGTGAAACATGCTCTCACCTCATTCGCAATATGAACTTTTTTCACTGTGAGTATTTCGAACCGGAAGGGCGTTCCGCGGGGGGAAATGAAAACGGGATCGCTTGCACCCCTCCCTGTTCTTCTCATGGTTCGCTTCGTAATAAGCATTTGGCTATTCATCGTGATTGCGACCGTGATCTGCACCTCCTCTCTGCACCCCTCGTGAACTTCACGCATCTCTTCCATAAAATATTTGAGTGAAATAAAAGGCCAGCAGCAGTATGTTCTGTCTGCTGAAGTTCTATGAATACAAAAATGGCTAAACAATAAAAAAAAAAAAAAAAAAAAAAAAGAAGTATCAGAACAGTTCTTAAACGAAATATTTCTCTGTTTCACACCTAAAATGTGAACATCTAGAATATACGGTTGTTTTTTTTTCTTGTTAGATTTTTATGGTCTTTTTTCTAAAAGTGAAGAGCTTCAAAGAGTAAGTGAGGCAAAAAATACGAGTTATAAAACAGCCAAATGATTTTGCTAAATGTTGATGGTGATTTCGAATCAAATGATTGTCTGTTTTTCACACGAAAAATACTAAGGATTTGAATATTTCGCTTTGAAAATATTCAAATCCTTAGTATTTTTCGCTCTTAAGTTAGAAAATTGCATTAATTCCTGTTTTTAAAACAAAAAAGAGTAAATAATTAAATCTTAAAAATATTGCAGTCCTTCAGTCGCATGCCCAAGGTTTTCAGGTATTTCGGATCCCCTTCTGTGATTCAGTTTTGTAAGATAAAATATGATTCACAAAATATATATCTATAATTATGTACAATCCAATGTGCATTCATAGATTTCAATTGAGTCGACTTAACACTAAAGTACATGAAACCAGAGATCAACGAAAGATTTCAGTATCTCCATGTTACAATTGCTTTTATTTTCAATGAAAATTAATTAGGTATTTAATTTTATTTTATTTTGAAACTGTGGGAAAAATTATAAAAATATTAATTGTATTTATCGTGCTGAGTATAAGATCATAGTTTTACATTCTAATCCAAATCATACAACAATGGTCTGCACAATGATAGGCCTTTAACCATATCGATTTGTTAACGTGTGCAGACATGTCGCTGTTTTGAGAAAATCATAAAATAAAAGATACAATATGTTAGATTCAAAAGACATTGTAATACATTTTGATTATTATAATTATATTTTGTTTGTTTGAGATATATTTATATTGTTAAGATTTTTTCATTTAATATTTTTTTTCAACTACTTTTATTTCAATATCCGAACAGTCTTACTATCTACTTCAGAACAGAATTATTGTCTACTTCAATAATTTATCGTTTGCTCTTATTTTGTTAGATCAATTCTGAATTGAACTAGATTTTCAAGCATGATTTCGTTCATGAAGTTACATTCTTCCAATTTTAGATTAAAATAAATGAAAAAGAATACGTATGTTTTTATTAATTTTTTTTTTATGTTGAGCTTGTGACATGCTCGTAAACCGAAAGAGATTCATTTTATTACTTTTATTAGCAATGCAGAAATACACCAATAAACATATGTTCAATGAATCACTTACATGAATCAATATTTTTCCTCTTACTTTTTAATAAATCATCCCAAAGGTAGTAATTGTTATTTTGGACATTATTTATATCATTTTAGTTTTACAATTTCAAAAAAATCCGTCTGTGATGCAAATAAAGTATTAATTGTGCAAGAGTTATTTTGCTAACTTCCTTACTTGAGCCAGTTATTGTTGTTTCTCATTATTTTATTTCTATTCTGAAAAACTAACCAAAATAATTAAGAAGGAATTTTTTGAAAAAAATTCACTAAATGCTCCTTTTTTGGCATGTCTGGTTTCATAATGGATTTGCTGTGACCCAAAGAAAATTATTACTCTAACATTGATTTCGTCTACTCGTTTCATCTTATCTGCATAATAGGAACGTTTGCTCATCGAAAATCAGTTCTGAAGGAATTTTGTAATTATTATAATTTTCCAAAATAAAAGGGAAAAAAAAAGATGCCCGTTTATTTCCATTTTCGGAAAAACAAAGATATTAACTGAAATGAAGAGTTGCTGTTGCAGTCGAAAAATAAAAGATTACTATTATATATATATATTCAATCGATTTACAGGTTAAAGTCCTGATTCCTCTAATGACCCGTGTGGTGGAGTTGTTGCACTTTAAATCTAATGGGACTCAAAGTCTTTACAGTGCCGTGTTATGAAGTTGGGGGGGGGGGGCGCCGGCAGAGGTTGATTGTGATTGTCACTTAATTGCGATTTTATATTACGGGGTCTGTCACCAATAGCCTTTGTGTTGTTTCTAAAGGGGACGTTAATAAACAAAATTATTCAAGCTATACTTAACTTTATCTTACCCTAAATCAAATAAATAACATAATCTATCTAATCAATTTCCTCGATAAATGATATCCAATTTTATTTTTACTCCCATTAATTTTACTTAAATATTTTTTGAACTTTTACATTTGCGATTATATACTTTCTATCAGACATGCGCTGTGGAAGGAATTTAAAGGGGGGGGGAAAGCATTCACAATCCAAATGATAATAATATAATATGCTACGTATACATTTAGCTTCCACAGAAATTCAGAAATTGGCCTTTTACAATTTATTTTGATATGCAATTAGATTAGATGGATGATATGCAAGTTAAGGAATGAAACTTGCTTATTTGATTGTTTTGGTCGTGCATAATAATTAGAATAATTGATTTGATTTCATTAATGTTGCCCTCAAGCAACGCAGCCCCCAAAATTTTGAATTATAGTCAGGTGATAAGAGCGACACCTGAGCAGGTACATCATTCTTCTAACTTTTACATACACAGAAACACACGGGAAATTTGATTTTCTGTTCCAAATAATCTGTAGCAGGACCTATCATACAATACCACGAATAGATAATAGAATTAGGATTTTGACTCAGAACTAGATTTGATAAATAAAGAGTAATGACGGTAACATGCGTGCATACATGTGTTCACAGAATAAATAATGAATTTCTGCTCTGATTTTATGTAAATTACGTTAAAAATGAAACAAAGTTTAATGTAATTGGGGCAGTTTTATTTGTCTCGATATTAATAAATATCGCTTATGAATCCACCTTACACAAATGTTCATTTTTCACACTTTTTATTTGGGAATTTATAAAGCATGAGGAAAAAATATAACCGAAGTCATGGTTAGACAATAACTATAATATCAAGATGCGAAATCAGGACTGATGAATTCACGATAATTTAAACATAACTTTACATCAACATCTTTCATAATTAGATAAGATCGAAATTATCGCGCTCTCATGCCTCAATGACAAACATGTTCGATAATATTAAGAACATTTTTTACAAAAACTCAGACTATTGCTCCTCTCTAACACTTATATTTTTATTCTAATATGTTACTTGTTCTAAATTAATCTTTTCAAAAATTGCAAAACATACTAATGTACAAGAACGATACCAACTTTTCGCAACAAAAAGTATCAATTCAGACGATTATGTGATTAAAATCAAATTAGTGTTCATTTATTAAGATTAAAGCAAACGATGTAAAACTTTGAAGTATGTAACAAATTCTTCAATCCATTGAGAACAAATTCGGTTCAGATATTTAAACGAACGATAAGTTATAAAAGGAAATATGTCCTAAGAGAAATGTAACTTTTGTAACAATAAATTTAAGCCTTACATATTAATTTATTGTACAGTCATAAATGAGCTCTAAATTATTTATTAATGTTTAAAAAATATTAAATTATGCATTAAGTTTTAAATTAAATTTTCATTGAAGTTAATTTGACCTTTAACGTACTATTTAATAACACATTCTACGCGCTTTGAAAATTGTTAAATTTTCACTGATTCTTATTTCATATTTATATGAAACAAATTCATGCTGTGTATGTATTGAGCGTACTTTGCATTTAAAACATATAGGGGGAAAATAAATCCCATTAAGTTCATGAAACTCTTTCATGGAACTTTGCTCAAATTTTAAAAAGCGAGTGAAAGGAAATGTTACATGTCTTCGATGATAAAATTTATGCATGAAAATTAATTATACATATTTTGTTGAACAAATTTACCTTTATGCATCTTATTTGCTTCTTCCGACACAGAGAGAGGGGAAAGCTTAGGTGTCATCCTCGTCATTTGAAGGAGATTCACAATTACGAGGGCCGTCGCCAATAGCCATCGAGTTGCTTCTAGTGTGACGTTCATAAGACTAATCAATCAATAAAGCGCTTCTTCAGAAAAAATACTTATGTAAATGAGAATAGTCCATAAAACAGTATTTTCCCAGTTACAAAAGAATAAAATTTGTTTCTAGTTTCTACTATATTATAAATATCTTCCGATGTTACTGTAAATTCTTATATAATTAGGAAAGCTTTGATTTCCTTGAAAAAAGAATCCAAATCGCTTGTAACAAAACATGATATTATTACTCATTCCTTGTATAAAATGCCACTTTATAAGGTTGTATATTCTTTTCAGTTTATATTTTGTGTTTCTCATGAAGCTCTTTCTTTCACTAAGGAAAATCTACAAAGACAAAGGGAAATAAAATCAACCATGCAAAAAGTAAATTGTATTTTGTAGGCTGTGTTTGCGTTCTAAATCCAATTTCCCTGTATTTTGCATTTTTTGTGGATCTGATGTGAAGGAACGAAGCGTTCTTTAAAGTGACATAAGACATTTATATATTAGCAATTCTTTTTTTAATATCGTGAGTGTATAAATACGAAAACTTCGTAAATTGATTGAGTTGCTTGTTTGTGCGATTTTTAATCAAAAGTCAAAGAAAATCAAATCTATAGTACATTTGTAGCACGAGTATACCAATTCGAGTTCTGATAATTAAAATATAAAAGTAATGAAAATAAAATCGATTGTCCAATTTCACAGAGGTTTAAAAATGATGAGTAATCGAGGTATGCTTTTTATGACTAAATAAAGAGTTTATGGCGTATTCCTATTACCCAATCATTTGTCATCTTAATTGTTAGTCTAATCACACATCTAAATTTCAACTTAAGGGAATTAAAGTAATTAAAATACAACAAGTCAGCAGTTCAGAAATCAAGTAGATTACTTTTCAAAATAGTGTGTACTTTTTCTGTAACTAGGGGAAGGCTCTCTACCAGTTCTGTATCCCTGCCGCGAGTACTAACAATTACTAATATAGCAAAGAACATGCTTACTGGAATACTTAGCCAGTTAATCCACCAAATATTAATTCGACTGAACAGCGTCGGCTCTAGTCTTTACGAATCATGAAGACACGCAAGAAACTCCTGCACACTTCACACCAGTAATCTTCCTATTCTCGTAACCTTTTATATCTCGCAAACTCAATTCTCTGTCACTTTTATACGGCCTGATCATATCAATTCACTCCACTTTTAAAGTTCACTTAATTTGCGAAACCACTTTTCGTTTGGGTGGAAAGAAGCTGGAAACTTAAATATAAAGACAGAAATAAACCCTAGATGTTAGTTAAGGTAAGTTTCGCGAATAACCCAAGTTACAATTTAACTTAAAAGTGCTCAAGACTTTAAAAAAATATACTTCTTAAATAGATCAAATATACCCAACTTACTACTCGGATTATTAATATAGTGCGTCTCATAAATACAAGGACATGTGATTCTTTCGGAATAATAGCGCAATGAACAGAAGAAAAATAATCAACGCAGAAAAACACAATAGCAATTTATAACTATACTGATACATCATAAAAAATTCAAATGTTTGATGAAGAAATTTAAAATAAGAATTCACAAATATATATAGGGAAAATAGAGTTTTATCCATCACAGTTCACATTCTCAAACCGTTGTTTTTTAGTAATCTGAATACCCGATCAGTTACGCTTTGAACTAAGGTTTTCAGCGAACCAGGTTTTATAGAAAACCAACTCTGATCTATTTGCTGTTTTTATTCTGACAGGGTTGAAAACTGGCGTTCAAGGCCATACACATTTCATGCCAATATCCCCTCCCCCCAAAGATTTTCCACCGGATTAAGACAACCAGTCAATCTATAATGGTAATTAGATTTTGTATAAATCAATTTTAGCTGTCGTAGAGGCAGGGATAGAAACGTTGTATTGTTAGCAGTAAAAAATTTCATCATCCACAACATTTCCAAATGGAAAGAAATGCGTCTGCAGCATATCCTGAAAATTTTCTGAACGCTGGCAATCTTGTAGAAAACCAACATCAGATGTGCTGTTGAATCAGAACGTTCCCACACCATGGAAGATTGTTGTCGGCTAAAGAAAGAGTGGGTTTCGCTTCTGCGATCGTTTCCATGAAAAGCCCAACCATCTGGGCCATCCATATTGAATTCCTTTTCATCGTTGAAGAGGACAGTTCATTTTTTTAATACATGTGTTTCTTAGCCCAAAGTAGTCGAGCTATGATGTGCTTTGAACATTGGTGTTACACACATATAATATATATATATATATTGCTCTAGCACCATTATTTTAATTGGCACCTAATACACCAAGCCATATATTTAAGAGATACTCTCTCACTCTCTCTCTCTCTCTCTCTCTCTCTCTCTATATATATATATATATATATATATATATATTGCAACCGATAAGTTTGAATTGATGTAATGTTATTTTTTTTTAAATTTACCTTTAATCTTTCCGCGATGAAATGTTATTTACAATATCAGGAATGAAATAGCGCGTCCTCAGTGAAAACAGAACATCTATACGAGTTCACTTTCGGATCACTTTTTTCCTCGTTATTCACGTTATATCTGGCTACCGAACAAAATAAATCGGAATTCCAAAGAGGAAATTTCACTGTGATTTTATTTAAGAACTTTTCGTAACAAGATAGATACAAGTAGATTTCTAGTTAGCTTAGTGTGTTGAACTTTATTGGTAAAATTACTAAAAGAATTTCTGAGCTGTAATCGAGTTACTAAGATTACTTAGTTTGTTTGTTCGTTGAAAGCTTCAGTCTGTCCACTTCTTCCTAATTCAAAGGTTTGTTGAACACATTCATTGATCCTCGTCTTTCTGAATCACGATGAGGTCGACACCTGAGTTGATTCTACAAGGCAGTGTGAGGGCCTTATGCTCCAACAGAATTAATGCCACGACGAGTCTAATGCAAGGGTTGGCACCTTGCAGGCCGAATGATGTCTATTTTTAATCCGATCCTCGGGTTAATATTATATTTGAATGAAAAAGTTGCAATAAGAAAAATTACAACAGCGTTTTTCTGATTTTAATGCATAAGACATTTCCATATTTCATAATCCATTTGGTTTTCCAATTGAAGAGCTTCCGTCAGATCTTCAAATGAAGTGATTGGTTTTCAAAATGCTATCTATAAGGGTTAAAGAAATGACCCAATTCCATAAATATCCATCAGAAAATAAATACGGCCGATTAAAATAAGATGTTCGGGTTTTATGTCTATATTTGGGCGTGTACTTACCGATGTAAAAGGATATTTTTGAAAATGAAGTATGTGTGCAAAATCACAATACAGATCATAATTAACTGAGAACCATTCGCAAAAAAAAAAAAAAAAAAAAAAAAAAAAAAAAAATAGGAAATACTAATTTTGAACTCTAGTACAATTATGTCAGAAAAAAAAACAGCTACTTTCATCACGATTGTAAAAAATTCAACTGATTCTATAATTTTTTTTTTTTGAGTTAGCGCGTATATTTAAGTATTATGTAAAATATCACATGGCAGTAAAAAAAACTGAAACCGTTTTGTTGTTATTCTACGAGTCGAATTGCTAATGTAATATTTTTGAGTTTGCTTATCTGACCCGCGGAGCCTAAAAAATGTCCTGATACAGCTCTTTTAAAAGGGGGGGGGGATGTTTAAATGAAATAAGGATTTCCTCGCGCGGCTCAAATGAAAAATCGCCTGCAACGAATTCGCTATCATGTACTTAATTATTAACGTCTCACCGAGAAGCAGTACCGGGTAATTGGTAACAGGCCTCGTAATTATAAGCCTCGGTCAAGCGAAGGCATTTGACCTATCGCCTCTTTCTCCAAACTTCCACACCACGCCAATGTTAGGAATTGAGACCACGACTAGATTTAACGTGCATCAGACCCTCTACAGGTGGGTCTTTTTTGTGGCATCAGGACGGGAACCCCGACTCGACGAAAATAACGCCGGCCGCAAGTCCGCGACCATGACCACTCAGTTAATGTAGCGGTATATAACTTCAGTAATTTTACTATTAGAATTATGAAAAATACTTCAATTGACATCACTCAATATTAAGTATACCTTCTGTTTTTGAATAATTTGTTATTAATTGTTGAATCATTCTCAATTAAACGCCATAAAAAATGTATATTCCACAACCGTTTTTGTTTTACGCACTTGGTACACTTTTTGAGAAAGATTTTTTTTTAAAAAATTACTAATGATTTTATAATTGTGAATCCAAGAATAAAATTAATAATCAATATTTGTATGTATGTATGTATATATAATAATAATAATAATAATTTAAATTATTAAAAACGATTGCGGTTTTCAAAAAAGTAATTTAAAGGACGAATCAATAATATTTTTGTAATTATATTGTGAATTATTTCAAGTATATCGTTAATTATTGAAGGTACGAGATTATATTCATATTTTCTACTATCAATGTAAATCATAACAACTGAAAATGTTTATTTTAATTATTTTTGTCTTATTAAATAATTATCTAAATATTAACTTGTTAGGATATTAGAATAGTAATACTTTTGAAATTCACATTTGTTTGCAGTATTTTATAACTTAGCAATATCTCACTTCATTTGCTTTAAAACAGGTGTTCTGGGATGTCGCACTGCCATTACAATTTTACAGAAGATCACCCTGAGAGAGAATGCCGATGCAAGGGGGTTATCGTTCTGAGATACTCATGCATCTCAGGTAAGCGCTGTCTTATAATTATTGCACATACCCTCTTAATTGACCAAAGTACGACCCACACCCTAAAGGGTCTTCTTCCAATATCTGAATTTTGAAAACATTTCCCCCTTAAAACCAATTACAGGATTTAATGTAGTAATCTAAAGATAAATGATTAATTGCTCTTCTTTGTTTGACCTAATGAATTTCTCATAAGTATCAAAATAAAGTAATTTTAATAGAGACATCAAATATTATCAAGATATTAATCAAATACTTAATCATAATTTAAAGATATAAAAGATCGGTGCCATAGTATGTCCCTATCTATATAACGTTTTAATGAGTTAATTAAAAGATAAAAATAGATTCAGAATTTTCAGAGTATATATTACGATTATTACACATTTATTACTTTCAAATAAAAGTTATTATTTATTTTTCATCATAATCACGCTAATTGCTACAGGACATTTTGTGAAGTTCATACTCGTAGATTTCATTAAACATAATTTTTCAGCAACATTATGACTTGTATAAGAATATTATGCGTCCTTTCAAACAAGTATCTTCTGATGATAATAAATTCTCCTTGCTAGGTTCTAGGTGAAGTCATTTATAGAGATTTAAGAGTTGAACCCAATATATCATATAATAAACGACAGTCCCAAAAATTCTCTGCAAACTTCCACAAATTTCTGATACGTTGTTAAATAATTTACCAGCTTACGATGCCATAATAGCCAGCTTACAAAAATGCCTGCGGCTGCTATAGCTTAGTGCTCATGGTCTCAGACTCGCTGTCAGCGTTGTTTACGTCGAGTCGTAGGTTCGAATCTGATGCTTCTAAGGACCCGCCGTGTAGCTGGGCTAAGTTAAACATGGTTATGGTCTCAAGTCCTTCCGTTGGAGTGGTGCGAAAATTTGGATAGGGAAATGCCAGCACAAGTGTCACCCTCGTCGCTTGACTTAGATCCGTCGCCAATAGCCCTCGTGTTATTCCTCAGTGAGACGTTAGTGAACAATCAATCAATCATAAAATGCCATTTTCTGTGCTAGTTAATCCATTAATCTGAAAATTTTCTGGTCAAGAGTTTCGTAAAAATCCCTTGAGAATTTTCTCTTATCGAGCCAGAGTAACGCTGAACTGACCTCCACGCAGTTATCCCGGGTTCGACCTTTCAATCAAAATTTTAAATAGCTCTACACGCATCAATCGATGTCCTTTAGTAAATTTTTTACTGAAGCTTCATTAATTATGTGGAAGGAAATCTCTGGATCATTGGCGTACGTTTTGTAAGTGCCCCTTTCTAATTTTTAAATTATTGATTTCGCCGCTCGTAATTTCCCCCTCCAAAAACAGTACATATTTCCCGCGTTCCTATTTCCGTATAACCTTCAATTTTAATTTAAATTTTACTCCTTCTTAGAACTTCACTGCTACAGTAAATTTTATCGTGTTTATTGATTGTTCTCTAGATTCATTTTAAGCTTCTTAATTCTTTCCATCAAACATCAATTGTTTTCTATCTATGGAGTTGAAATTTCTACAAAGTACTACTATATATATATATATATATATATATCGCTGTTCCATTCGTGGGAGATATGTGTCCTCTGATTACATGATCATCTGACTATCCATTCTCTGACTTCTCGTACTCCGAATAAGTGTTCAGTTTCCCTACGGTCAAATTTCTCTCTTGGCCGAACAATATTAAACTCAAAGCTAGTATTTTTGGTTACTCGTTATTTTCCGAACTTCCATAAGAAACTTTAATCTTTTTTTTTACATCATTTTTTATAACTTTAGACTTCAATTGTCGTTTTTTTGTAACTCTAGCGTATTGGGATTTTTCTTTCTTGATTATAATGAGTTAGTATATTCTATTTAATAAAATTCGTAATACTAAAACTATACTCCATCTAATCGAATCATCTACACTTCCTGCGTTGGGATGATGTCTTAGAAACCGAAAGTACGTAAACGTATTTATTACAAATTTCGATAAATGTCACACTAATAATTTTAATACATAATAATTAAAAAGAAATGTATCTTCTATCGATAAAATAGTATTACTTTTGTTTTCAACACTTCTGGCAAACTTTTTTTTAAAAAAAAACTCTGTCTAATTCAACAAAATCGTGAGTTTAGTGGACTCTAAGATTCAAAAAATTTTGCGACTGCCGCAATGCATCATGTAATCAAGGAAGATACATATTTTTAATCTTTTCCAAAGTGCTTCTACGATGCGTTGTGGGAGGTTTTGTTTTCGTTCTCTGTCTAAATTTGATGAGTAGGCGTAATTTATCTACATTACTTCTTCATTGTGCCTCTCAATGGTTTCTGTGTCAGATCGACATGGCGGATTTAATCACTTTCAGAAACGGCTGACACAAGTCGTCAGATGGCCGATTCTAATAATAATACCGGCGGGGAATCGTTTTTTTACCCCTTGTTGCGGCAAGCCCTCCATAGGTGCCACGGTGTCACGCCCTTGTTAGAAAGCGGAGCAGAATGATTTGAGGGGTGCCCTTTCATCTGCCTCTCTGAGAAGGGGTCCGGGAAACCCCACGAGGTTAGAGTCAACAGGCATAGTTGTTGTAACAGATGGGTGGTCTCGTTGAGACATTTGTTTTACTCCCCTCCCCCTATAGTTTTTTTTAGTGAATTCACTGGAAACGATTTGCAAACGAAAATAGAAATTTTTGTTTTTGAAATCCATTGTATTTACCACTGTGTTTATTTAAAGATGTCTTTAATAGACGATGTACAAAGGGGTATCGTAAAGTTTCAATTATTAATAAGAAATAATCATGATATTCGGATAAAATTTGTTCAGCATATTAATTGATTTTCATGTGCATAATACTGTAAATTACAGCTATTCACGTAGATTTGTTTGGTTTCAGGAAGCCGTAGACTGAATTAACCCGCAATATCATAAAGTTTTCATTATAATCCCGGGGTATGACAAAGTCTTAATAATTATTAAAATGTATCGAGACAAAAACTTAATTTTTACAAAATTTTTTCCTAAGACTTGTTCATTGTCACCATTATCCATCACCATCCACATTTCTCCCAGCGTTTCTTGAGTTTTAGAAAACGTCATTGCAAATTCAGCAGATTGAAATATATTTTCTCCATACTGCGAGTAACCTTCAACCTACAGCTTCCTGAAACCAAGCAAAAAAAAAAATCAACATTGAATAGCTGTGATTTATAAAATTATGCACATAAGGATCAATTAATAAGAAGCCTAAATTTTACTCAAATATCTCTGTTATTTCTGAGAAACAATTAAGACTTTGCGATACTCCTTCGTATGTGTGTTGCATCATGCGAACAGCATATATTCAGTTTTTGCGGGGCTCTTAATTACAGAAAATACTCATGTACGTTACATTTTAATCACTTTTTTTTATTAGTAATCTCATTTTAATACCCAGTGAGATGAAACATTGCTACTTACTCGTATGCAAGTATATATCGATGTTTCAAATTTTAGTAGAAAAGAAATATTACTGAGTTATATAATTAACATGTCATCGAGTGCAGCAAATGATTAAATGCGTATGTTCGACTTAAAAACGTTGTTTGGCCTTTCTGGGAAATAAAAGTAGTTTTATAACTCTTGTACCATTATTCTATGTAATTATGGGATGGGGGGGGGAATTTTAAACATAAACTGTTTTAAATTCTCGAGAATTGTCCTTCAATAGTTTTACTCAAATATCTCGGTTATTTCTGAATCTTTGAATTTCTCAATCATTTAAATTGATTGTTGGTCGCCTTTGATAAAAAAAACGTATTTCGTTATCAGGCTTTCACACGCACATTATACTAAATTTATTAATTGTATGCTATTCATTCATAGTATTATCCGAACGTATTTAAAAACATCATAAATTACTTTTTGTTATTTGTTTCATTTTTTTTTTAAAAAATGTACTATAAGGTTATTTTATTATAAATATCTGTTTGCGTCACATGCATTGCTGAAGTATGATTGTTGAATGATTTATGTTTCGGAAAATTTAGGGCAATAACTCTCATAATGCCTGGAAATCGCCAGTATGCTCAATTGAACAGACAAAAAAGGCATCACCAAGCTAAAAATTTATGCAAGACAAAGCATTATTATCCTCTCACTGTAACTTTTCACGAAAAATAAGGTAAATTGTCAAGTATTATATTATAGATCAAATAAAGAGATATATTTTTAACCCTTTGAAAATACGTGTAAATATCAATTTAGTTGTTAATGGTACAGAAACATATCAATTAGTTATTGAAAAAGTGTCTACTCATATAAAATAAAAGTTGTTTTATGTAATGAAGTAAAAAATAATATTATTACTTATAAATTTTACTTTTAAAATTGAGGATACCCTTGTGATTACTGCATTTATTTCTTCGACTCTTGATATATATCGTGTAAAAGCTCCGTAAGATGACGATCTTTCAAAATACGAGAGGTCTGAATTTGCTACCTTTCGATTTCTAATCCAGTACTCATTCAAACAACCAAACTACTGCAATCCCTCCTCGAATTGGGTGTCATTTTAATTTTTTATTATTATTATAGGTACTCTAAAATATGCGATGAAATAAGTAATTTTACGAAGAATCGCCATTGAGTCCTTGATATGCCCCAGACTCCTAACACTGGTACAAATCATTGACCCGGTTGTAGGAAATTTCTACTTAGTATTTATCAAGCCATCAGAATATACGTTAGGTTTTAGGTACGAAGCGCACATTTTTTTCTCTCAATGACAGGGTAAATTGAAATATAAAAACTAGAAGAGGTAAAAGAAGTGACCGAAGTCATTGCCTCAACAGTTCTCTAGCAAGCCAGTAAAACGCAGTTTCTGAGTCGCCTTGAAGTGATGCACAATAACCATTGGATCTGTCGAGCTACTGAGGGGGCAGCAAGGAGTTGTGAACATTCCAATGTGATTGGAGATGCTCTGCCAAGCAGTCTTCACCCAATGGCATTGAGCGACAGCTTGCCGCCGTGGACTCCTGGGATTTGTCGAGTCTTCAGCTCTCCAAAGCTTTAACTTTATCCTATATATTTTGAAATAATAATTCATAACTTTTATCCATTAACTGCTCGATATGTATCCTTCTAGAAAGGGATGAAAGTACCGAAAGTCTCGTTTGAAGGAGCCTCGAGACCCTTTTTGCGAGACCGTTCCACAAAACACCACAGATATCCGTTAGAGCATAACATGTTTCATCCTTAACAGCAACACCTGCAAATACCGATAATACCACTGATGTACCTTATTACTAATAAATTAACAGAAAAGAATTATTTTCTGAAAAATATGAAAAATAGTTGTACGTGAACATGTTATTGGCAGCAATTATAAGCCATCTTGGTACAACTATGTTACAAATACAGGTGTATAATTCTCTTATCATAATTTAAAAGTTTCTTACAGAACATTTATATTTTATACGTATACTATTTGGTGAATTAAGTAGTTCATCCTTTATTCCATTCTATTCATTTAAGAAAAGAATTCTAGATTAGATTTGATTGATTATATTTAGTTACGTCGCTTTTTAGTAGTGATCTTCAAACATTGTCGACTCGTGGAATTCTAAACACTATAGGGAACTCTTTTGTTCTCGGAAGATAACACATTAAAATAATATTTCTAGTAGATAAATATGTTACAGGTATTTTATGTAGCAACAATTAAAGAAAGGTATATTTTTTGTTTAAAACTTTTAACATAAAATTAATGTAATTTACTCTTTAATAGCATTAATTCGTGCTCCAAGTGTGCCCTACCCTTGCATTATACTTAATAACTGGGGTGTGCTTTTTACACAAACTATCGAAGTTTAGCTCTTTTAATGCGGTCTGCAGTCGCATTTCATGTTCTGCCTTTAACTTGTTTCAGTATTTTGTTTTTGGAGCCACATACGTTGAAAAAGATTATTCGCGGGGCACGAAATGATAGTTCGTCTTAAGACAATCGCGATCACACAAATTCCAGCAGTGAAAATGAATTTACTTTCATGCACATCGATTGAAAATCTCGGTTACTTTTGCATGAACGTCACTGTTGACGTCGCATTATAGACGTCGGTAGCCCCCACATAAAGCTACTTTGATTAATTTTCAAAGATAACTAAATGTATATTTATATTAAACAACTAGTGTGAGTGTCTTATAATTTTTATTTGTACTCGGGATAATCCCGGGATTCCGCTGAACATAGTTTGCACTAGCGATACACATTTGATTGTTTGCGACGGTCTCTGTAATTCTGGATAATGACTGAAAGAGGAGGATAACAACGAGAACTGACTTCTTTTTTCTTTAAGTTTCTATACCAACTTTACTATAAATATTTCGTAACCTAATTAGGTGGATCGAGATCTTACGGTGGTCTTTTAAGGAATCGAGTCTTAAGGTCTGCATGTAACTAACTCATAACTTTTCCAAATGATTAATGTGACTTTCGAAATAATGTTGCACCTAATAAACATATCTTCTGTTTAATACTATTTTGCTTATTTCGTCAAAAAAAAATGTCTTACATTTAAGCTTACATCTCTTGCTAATATGAATTTAACTTAAAATAATAGTACATTTTACGAAAGATAGGAAATCATATACGATTATTCAGTTAAAATAGACTTGCGAATGGGAATGCCCTGGAAGCCGAAAGATTGTACAGGCAGCATTTCCCGGTTCATCACTTGCTCTCCGCTTATGCATTGTACGGGGAAAATTGCTTGTTTCGGTGTTTTCTATCCCACTTTACATTTTTGCCCACGAGTTTCGAAACACCATATATATTGAGTACATCTCATTTATAATTTTGTTCACATCAGTTATTCATTATAATATTATTTGTTAATTAAGTTGTTCTTTTTTGTTAGATTAACAGACGGACAACAAAATAAAATGTAGCAAAAAAATTGAGCGAGGGTGGAGAGCCAAGTGTAATAAATATTGTTGTTACACTGTTCCAATATTAGCCACTCAACAGTTTCTTTTCTTTTCTTTTTTTTTTTGTCATGTTATGTCATAAATAAGCATATTTTTGAAACACAATTTCTTATTCCTTTCGATTATATAAACTCAAAACAGCAACCAAACCAATTTTAGACATTGATTTTAAGAAATTATGCTAATTTTAGTTTATTACGAAAAAAAATAAATTTTCACTTAAAGTTGGCTTTTTTTTCGGAATAATAGCCGAACTGGAAAGACTGGCGAAACCGAATTACCGACCACAGTTTATTCAACTTAGGGTCCTCATGTGTTTTAGCGTCAAATTTGATGTCATCCGAGAAATGTAAATATCGATGAATAAGATGAAAGCGACAAAAAGACATGATTTTTGGAAAAAAAAAAAAAAAAAAAAAGGAGTTGATGTTGAATATCTCTTATTCGAAAAGTGCTCTACATGAGGTCTTTTCACATTTCCTTGTAAAATATTCAAAGTGATAAAAACTTGAACTTCGTTTTTCGTCTTTGGTTCCCATTTTCTTGTTCTGCTGTTTCTCTCTAGATTATTGTTTCGAATAAAAAAATCTGCATATTCATTTGTTTCAGCAACTATCATTTCAAGGAGATTATCATCAAAGAAAATTCAATTTCAATATCAATTTCACAAAATTCTGAACTAGAGTAAGGTCATCTAACATTTCCATTTCCTCATCACTAGAGAAGTCCGATAATGAACTTTTCGTAACTACCAGAATCGTTGAGTGAAATTTCAGATTCACAGTCTGATCCAATATCAGAGTTACCTTTTATTATAAGCCGCTCAATGTCACTCATTATGCTTTTATTTTACCTCCGAATTAAAAAAAAAATATTTTATACAACATGTGATTCACCGAGCAAGTGAAAACCAAATTTGCGTTTCTTCCTGCTTAAAAAAAGCAGTAAAATTTGACTTAGAAACATGTTCAAACTTGTTTTAAGATCCTATTTTTACTGGACAACTAGAACCTCTGTTAGAAACATAGCAAATTAAAATGAAGAAAAATTCGGGCAAATCAGGGAAGGCCCATTTTTAAATACCCGAGCGGCGTTTGGGCAAAACTGAGAAGTGGTTAGAACAAATAACATTAAATGTTCTGGAAAATACAGAAGGTTATAAAAAAACTTAAATTGAAAAAGGTGTTATTTTGATGTTGTGCATAGAACAATGAAAAAATGCATATTAATGATAGCAGGAACCTTTGAGAAAAATTAAGAGTGAGAAAGATTAAGCACCATGGAGTTTTATGCAATATTCCTCACGTTGCGTCATGCTTTGCACAACATTATTCAGCAGCTGTCGAGACAATTTATTTCATTCCTTTGTCAGATCACAAATAAAAGGTCAATTGAAAAGTCCCCGGCCTACCATAGTAAAACACATTTTTTTGGCAAAATTAGTTTTTTTTTATTCAACATAATTCCCTTCAAGGGTGATACACTGATTATAGCGACCCTCCAACTTTTCGATACCATTTTTGTAGTACGATTTGTCCTTTTCTTCAAAATAGGCCTCAGTTTCGGCGATCACCTCTTCATTCGACGAAAATTTCTTCCCAGCGAGCATTCTTTTGAGATCTGAGAACAGGCAATAATCACTGGGAGCCAGATCTGGAGAATACGATGGATGAGGAAGCAATTCGAAGCCCAATTCATGGATTTTTGCCATCGTTTTCACTGACTTGTGACACGGTGCATTGTCTTGGTGAAGCAGCACTTTCTTTTTCTTCAAATGCGGCCGTTTTTCGGCGTTTTCGTCCTTTAAACGGTCCAATAACGCTATGTAATAGTCGCTGTTGATGGTCCCTCCTTTTTCAAGGTAGTCAATGAAAATTATTCCATGCGCCTCCCAAAATACAGACGCCATAACCTTGCCAGCCGAATAGCCGTTGCGTTTTCCCACGCTTTGGAGCGGGTTCATCGTGTGCAGTCCACTCGGATGACTGTCTATTGGACTTCGGAGTGAAATGATGGAGCCATGTTTCATCCATTGTCACATATCGACCCAAAAACTCGTTTTTATTACACTTGATCCTCTTCAAACACTGCTCCGAATCATCAACTCGTCGTTGTTTTTGGTCAAAAGTGAGCTCGCGTGGCACCCACTTTGCACAGAGCTTTCTCATACCCAAATATTCGTGAATGATATGATGTACACGTTCAGTTGATATCTTTAGAGTGTCTGCTATTTCATTCAATTTCAATTTACGGTCATTCAAAATCATTTTGTGGTTTTTTTAATGTTTTCGTCGGTAACAACCTCTTTTGGGCGTCCACCGTCTTCGGTGCTCATTTCACCACGTCTAAACTTAGCATACCATTCCTTGATGGTTGATTTTCCTGGGGAAGTGTCCGGAAACTCGGCAATAAGCCAAGTTTTTGCTTCAACTGTATTTTTTCCCTTCAAAAAGCAATATTTTATCAACACGCGAAATTCCTTTTCATCCATTTTTTTTCACAGTAACAAAAGTTGCTTCACTCAAAATGCTATAATTCACAAACTAATGATCCGACAGCTGTCAAATTTATTCACGCATCTTTTGAGGGTTAGGGCTAACTAAAAAACATATGGATTTAATTCTAGTAGCGCCATCTATGTGTCAGGTCGGGTACTTTTCAATTGACCTGTTAATGTTTTCTGGTTTGTTGGAGGATATTTTTGCCTAAGCACACACAAGTCGCCTGCCCTAAGCGTCCCACACATTTTATATACATCGACATTCACATAGAAAAATAAACATGTGAATGTCAATGTATTAAGAAAAAAAATCAGGGATTTCAAACAAAGCATTGTGATCGATCAATAGTATGTGACAGTTTCTATTTGAATTACATAAAGATACAAAAAAGAAAAAGAACCATTTGATATTTTTCAGTGATTCAGACAGAAACTAGTACATACTACAAATTTTTTTTTTAAATTTCTTATTTTCCTTCAATTTTTCCACTGGATTAATTGCAATTCATTTGCTTTCACTTACGGTTATTCATCTTATTGAAAAGTGATGAAACCAATTATGTCATACCCTTGGGACTAAGAGGCCCTTAAATGATTGCAAAAAAGGAATCGCATCGTTAGCCTTATGGTTTGGAAGCAATCACATATTACAAAAGTGGAAAAAAATCGCGCGGGAATAAGAGTGTATTTGATTACGAGTTTGAATTTCAGGATTTGTTATAAGTATATTTTGTGACGTCTCCCTTTTGTTTAACTCTACTGTCATTATTTCTAAATTGAATAGTCCCTAAAGTTCATGATTAAATGATAAGACGTCGGATAAATAACAACAATGTTTATTAAATACTAAGTTATAAATAATTAATAAATGGTCTGTTTCTCTTTTTCTACGAACCCTCACCGCGCCTGAAATCTAGTTAAAAATGACTAGGTTCTTGCTTACCAACTTACTTGGGTTCGAACGAGTTAAATCAAATACACTGTGGTGCCGGCGGGCTGACGGAGTTCTTCATCTCCAACCAAATTGGAATCAATTTAGAAAATCTGTGATTAGCGTCGGTTTCTTCATTAAACTGCAATGTAACATGGGCTGTTCGTGATACTTTCCTCTGACTAACATCTGGGGTTTCTTTCTGATTTTATATTTAAGACCCAGCTTCATCTCAATCAAATGAAACGTGAGGCACATTAACTAAACTTTCGGAGTAAAGTGAATACTTATTTGAAGAGAATAAGAAGGTTATAGTAATTGATAGGGTATTAGTGTGTTGTGCGTGGAAGTCTTTTGATGAAAAGTTGATTTGATGAGATTAAGAGTCGGCGCAGTCGGCGCAACTGCATACTTGAAAAAGATATTCGCGTAATCGATCGCGATATTCGATCTTGTAATTAGAATAACATTTAAAATGGTGGACGAGGTAAGGAAAATGATTCTAATTGTCTAATCGCTATTCAATTCTCCCTCGCTCTTATAAGTATTTCCTTGAATCCATTCATTACACTTCTTATTTTTATCATGCTTGCTCAATCATGTTTTATGTTACTGGTAAAGGGAAATGTAAATATAACAACAGAAAGTAAACCCAGATTGTTAGTTAAGGGAAGCTAAGCAAATAGCCCTTATTTGAACTTAAAGCTTCTTATCATTGTCTAACATATCACTGAAAATTTTGTTCAGTGTTTGTTGAAATTCCTTATTCATTTCTACACTTATTAAAAAAGTAATACGGTTGTGCATAAGAATAAACGTAATAAAGTTTCATTAGTAATTCATTCTATAGGTATATTTTTACTCATTATCGCTAAATGAGAGCTTCCTTCGAAGGGAAACACTTTCCTTTAACTGTTTCAGGTTTTACCGATGCACTGCAGTGGTGTGGTACATAAAACCACTGCTTTAAAACTACTCCGTTTACTCGGGGCTCTTTTCAATTTTCCTATTGTTGTAATGTGGTTGGTTTAACAAATAAGCTTCATTCGCTTTCGTCAATAAGTCATATTTCAATTAAAGTTGCAATCGTTCGTAAAGTTTCGTCAATAAGTCATATTTTCGTTTAAAGTTGCTATTTCTTACGAAGTTTCCTTATCTTTATTCAATTTAATTTAATTTTAATAGTTTTCGTACTTAATGCCCCATTTTGAAAAGTAAAACGATCTGATTGGACCAGAGTGAAAGCGTCATTTATCCACTCTCTCTTCTCTTCGAAAATTTTATGTTTTATCAAAATCATAACTTAATGCTTCGCAAGCGCTTAAATTAAGCCCCTTTAGTTGTCAGTACCATATTGGAAATTTCCTAATTTTCGAATTTTGTACGTATATCTGCTAGGATGTAGTTTTCTATAGGAATATAAATAAACAGATAATCTGGAATATAATTAAAATGACTTTGTTAACACTTCATTATTATAACCTTATTGTGCCAATTTGTTTTAAAATCAAAAACTACGTCATAGATACTATAGGACGTAATTGTGTACCAGTAAAGCATATTACGGTTGCTTTTGTGCCCTATTTTCATGAGTTTACTCTATAATAATAATCACGAACATATGATGCTAGTTTTCTATGACTAGAACATATTTTAAAGGAAGTATTTGGAAATAGAATCATTTTTTGTGTTTATTTAGAAAGTCATTAAATTGAAGATTTTCTCATGGTTGCCAAATATAGAAATCTCATAAAGAGCACAAACTTTGAAGAACTGAATGAAATAATTTTTTATATTACTTTATTCCTTATATATAACATTTCTCAACTAAAAGTTAACATTTAAGTAAACTTTAGATCATACAAAAACACAAATATCCATACTGTTTTTACCTTCTACAATATTTAGCAAATACATGAAAGTATATTTACACGAAAATGTTTTTGATCAAGATTGTTAATTCATAAAAATAATTTCTAAAAATTATTTCATATATATACCTGGTGTTGAAAAATAATTTCTAAAGAGAAGATAGTTCTTTAAAACTGCCTCTAAAAACAGCCGGTCGCACGACAAGATGAGGGAGGGGGGATTATCGTCGAGCAATGCTATGTCACCATCTGGGTCACTTACAAAAGAATCGTTTGCAGATTCGCGCGCCCAGACGCGTGCATCCACTTTGTTAACGTCCATACAAATTCACAAAAAGATTAAAAATACCAAATAAAAAACGGAACAAGAACCGCAGCTGTTTAAAAATGAAAACCTTTTTTATTCAATGAAGTGCTCATGACTTTATAACCATTGCGGGGAAACTTTTTATTCTCGACAGGCTCAGAGTTTGGTAGGGCTAGTTTCATGCAATGTATAATGATCTTTTCACAATCGGGGAAAGAGAGAGAGTAATCCCCTTTAGGGGAAGTGCACCCATCTGCCTCCGACCCTATCGTTGTCCCTTAAAGTGCTAATTTTGTAAAGATCCCCTTTAGCATGTAACTGTGTCCCCTTGGGGAGCTTTTAGTTGTAAATTTCAACGGAAGATTAAATGTATCGCAGTGATTTTATTCCCTCCTGAACAGTTGTTTTGAAGAAGTGGATGCGATGGCCAATTTTTTACTGTTGCGTGGCATCAATCAATTAGTCAAAGAAACTTGTAATTGAATTCCTATTTTTTAAATAAAGAAAGAATGAAGATAAATCTTGGAATACGATCAAAAGAGAGCTTTTTCATTTAGATTAAAGCTAAATCAAAATACGTATGACAACTAGTATTCCTTTGGGACTCTTTTAATTTACATCGTTTTAATCTTGCTTTTTTTTTACACCATGCATCACGCTGCAAATGCAATGAGTTAACATAAGTTATTTAATTCCCTGCGAATAAACGATAATGAAAGAAAGTTTTTGATACATACATTTGATACATTTTGATTTTGAAAAGAAAGATATATACCTGGTGTTTCAACGATTTTTGTTGGAAATTTAAAACGCATTAATAAAATATCTATGGATCGGAGATACATGCAGTTTGCTGATTTGTATTCATCGTGATATGGAACTTCGTATGAAAATGAAGAAAAGAATAGTTCAAAAACACGATAATAGGGAGTGTTAACGCAGATAATTCCATAAAAATGTGTGACGACATCCTGTAACCTGTCTTATCTGTCATCTTAAATGTTATTCTAAAATCTAATTTCAACTTGAATTCAAGCACAGACTAATTAAAATAGCCATTTATATCCAAAATATCTTTATTTACTCCTCAAATAAGTGGAATGCTCTTCACAGCTCAATTCTCTATCCGCGAGTTCTAACAAGTTTTATAATCTATCAAAGAACACGCTTACCGGAATAAGACCCTCCCGCAATTGTTCGGACAGTATTAAGTCCTAATCTCACCATATCCATTGTATAGGCCTGAATACTTCCTCCGCTCAACACTCCAACACTTTTCTTATTATCATAACCTGAATTATCTTCATTTCAATTCTCTGATGCTTTGATGCAACTTGAAGACATCTATTCATTCCACTTCCGAAGTTTACTTAATCTGCATCACGTTCCATTTGACTGAGAAGAAGCTGGGAACTTAAATATAAAAATCATTGAATGATTGTGTATTAACGTCACACTGAGAAGCAACACGAGGACTCGCCACACTTCCACACCACACCCTTGGGAGGACTTGAAGCCTCGACAGGTTTAACGTGCTCCGTTACACTGTGGGTCCTTAGTGGCACCAGGACTCGAATCCACGACTTGACGAAAAAGACGCCGACCGCAAGTCCACGACCATGACCACAAAGGCTACGCGGCCGCATATAAGAATCAGAAAGAAACTCTAGATGTTAGTTGAAAGGAGATAATTCGTGAATAGCCCATGTTACAAGTGATATGTGTATATCAATATATGATGTGCTCACACAACACAAAAATAGGATACAAAGACATTATTAAATACTGCTTACAAATTTTTAATACTCAAAAATAATAATGGTTCGGGCTCTTATTGTGATGACAAAATGCACATGGTATGTCATGCAAATTTATAAGCCTGTGTTATATGACACGAATTAGGCATGCACGGATTGAAGCAGAGTCCTGTGCATACTAATCAAATCTACTATTCGCCGTAGTCCTGTTATCGTCTTACGATATTGTGCTACTGGTTAAGTTGTACTATATGAATTTGGAATCTACATCAACAGCACCACGAAAGTTAAAATGGTGGACATATTGAGCATTTTCAGCTTTAAATCTTGTCAGGTAAAATGTGTCTTTTAACAACTAACTTCTCTATTGTTCTCTTTCCCCTCCCCCTCCCTTGAAATAGCAGAAGTGCCATGTATAGTCGAAATTCCTCTTTCCCCTTGCCCCGAAAAAAAAAAAAAATGCTTGTGATACAAAAACCCTATTACGGTGAATATAAATCTGCAAACTACCCGTTTATGCCCCTCCGATACAATTTTTTTTATCGCTTTTTATTTTGCCAACGAACTTTTGTAACACCCGTTCTTTAAATCTCAAGGCTAACTCCTTTACTTGGATCTAAAATTACTGTTTATTCTTCTCAGAGTACAATAAATAGATAAATAAATAAAAGTTTATAATAATCAAAAATGAATCAGGCAAATTTGTGTGCGTGTGTATTCCTGCTGCATTGTATTTTTTACTTTTTTACAAACTATTTTGACTATAAAACAAGAATGTTTTATTTCAACTGCAGTATTATATGTATTATATAAGCGTTCTAAGAAATTAAACGTAATATGGGGATTCTATACGATATTGATTTATTTATTTTCAAAATGGAGTACTATGTTTAATTTTCTTTAAAACGAAGTTAGAGGAATATAACATTGATTTTCCCATTATGCGTTTTATTTTTAAATTTGCAGTAGAAATATAAAAAGAAAAACATTTATTGTGAATTTTTTCATGAACTGTTCAACACCATTATTTTCAGCAATGTAAGTTTTGAAGGCAATATATTTCAGATTCAACCATTCATCGTTTTAATATTGAAATTTGTACAAGTGAGCGAAATTTTGTATAGTATTATGTTAAATTTCTTACGTATGATGCTAATTAAAGCAAACTGATTTGACATTTTTTTATTTGTTTCTAGATTCATACAAATGGGCGCCTTACAAATATTTAAAAAAAATTCAGAAAATCTCAAACATATAAGAAAAGTAAGAACTATTGATAAAATAAAAATTTAAGCAAAAATACTTTTGAATCAACACAATTATTCGAAACAGTAATTATATTCAAAATTATACAGCAATTGGCAAATTTTACAAATCAGCGACTGATGACTTTTAAGCTCGCTGACTGAAAAAAAAAAAAAAAAAATTTACTCGTGTAAAGAATTTCTTAAGATTTTTTTAAAAATTATTTCTTAATTACAAACACTAATTCTGAATATTTATTATATCTCCCTGCTGTCCCTTACTGTATATTATGTTCTTTTGCCATTGTAACATTAATGTTATAAGGCGAATTCTGTCATAATTCACCTTTGATTGTTCCGACCGGCAGGAGGCCTTAAAAAGCTGTCTCGTGAAAGTTTCCTTCCCCACCACCTGTTCTTGAAACAAACACACGTATGCCCGCCACAAGCCGAAAACAGCTGCCCGAACAGTTCGGTCCGTTTCGAATTTTCTAAAACATGACACTGCTGTCAAGATTTAAAATTATGGCAATTATTCTTGTAATACGATATAGAAGTGAAGGATCAATACGTACATTTTTACTAATATTTCAATATTCGTGAGACGATTAAAAAGGCTCTTGTCCGCTTTTAAAAAGTTCTGGTAGTTTCATTTATATAACAAAAATTTCATATGTTAAATAATTGGAAAGTAAAAATATTTTTAGGAACGTTATTACATTTAGTGATAATTCAATACGCAACATTTAGACATAATGAAGAAAAAAATGTATTAATTAGAAAAATATTAAGATTTAGAAATTCGGAAACTGTTATTTAAATTTTAATTATTCATTTGAAGACTTTAGAATGTTATAAAAATGTATCAAGGTGATAATCGCCAGTCAATTTTAAAAGTACGATCGTCAAAAACAGGAAGCTGGGGGACATTTTTAACAACAATTGTTATTCAAAGTACAGATGGATAAAACTGAGACCTCTGTTAGTTGTATCGATGGATTAATTAACTTAAAAAACAAAATGTTCCTCTTTCCCTAAACTTTTTTTTCTTCTTCTTTTATAGATTAGGTAGAGAAGAACATAAATAGTCGATGTACCAAATTTCTTTTCAATTCGATCGTTAGTTTCTGAGATATTTGAGGAGAGACTTTACACAAATGTAATTCTAATATTTTTCCTGTTTTCAAATACTACAGTGAAGAGGGTACCGATTACGATATACATATTGTAAACTAGAATACAGCTCCTCAATGCTTGCTTTTTCCTGACTTCAAGATTGTCCGAAAATATTTCCTGAACTCTTGGAGGGATTGAAATTTTGAACACAGGGTCTCATGATATGAGAAATCAAAATATAAAAAAAGTTTTGCACGTTACAATTCAAATTTTAAATTGTTTAATATATTTATATTTTTAGAACTGGGAAAAATTGTCTATGGATAGGTACAAAAATCTTAGAAAAGTGTTGCATAGAAAATTTAATCTCATCAAATGCCTGAAACACTTAATTAACATTAAGATAATTGAGACGTCTTCGAGGGGAGGGGGAGGAGCTTATTTTAAGCCAAGTTTAAAATAAACCTCACATTTTTAAATTAAAAATAATAGAAGTCTCATTTTAATATAGAGATATTTGTATACTTATGTTATGTAAAGAAAATCACAATTATATACATAGGTAATTATGTGTATGGAAAATTAATGATCAATAACTGCATTTGCATTAATAAGTCGTGTCATCTTGTATAAATTTCACAGCATTCATAGCTTTAAAAACTTGCAAAATACTTATAAACGTAACATTCTATATACTATGAACGTAAATATAATTTTAAACTTTAAATTTCGTAAGATTAGAACAATTTAAAATTTTATGATGAAAATTTCAACTAATTTTTATACAAATATTGAGCAATATTTAAAATTTGAGAATGTTCGCTGGAACAACTTTTGTTCACTATGTATCAAATAACCTCATTTTATGACTTGAAAAATATCGGCTCTATGGATAAGGTAGATTGCCTTCTTTGTTTTACGAGGTGGAGGTAGATTAGCGGTTACGGTAGCGAAATCGCAGCCTGCTTTGGTTTGGTCCTCGGTTCGAGTCCGGTTACGTTAAAAACCCATTGTGTAACGGGACTGATACACATTAAATATATCGAGGCTCCAAGTTTTCCCTTAAGTGGTGTGGAGGTTTAGAGAGGGGAGGTGCAAGCTCAGGTGTCTCCCTCGTCAATTGACCGAGGTTCAAAATTGCGAAATTCGCTGCCAATAGCCTTCGTGTTGCTTCTGGTACGAAGTAAATAAAACCACTCACGCACCGCCGCCAACAGCTCATGTGTTATTTCTAAGTGCGACGATGGTAAACAATCAGTATTTTTTTTTACAGTTTTAAAACTCAATTTCCCAGCATTCTATCGAAAAAATTCTCGTAAATAATATATGCGTGGAATCAGTAAAGCACTCCTTATTTTTAAACAGATTTTTGCGAAACTTAAACTAATTTTAGCTCGATAAAAAGTTGCATAAAAAACACCATCAAAGAAAAAAAATTAGTTAATTCAATAGGTTAATTAAAATAATTGATCCATTAATATCAAAATTAATTTCTCTTTGAACCTTAAGAGTGATACAATTTTTCTGCAGCTGTGATTAAAATAGTGAAAGCTATTTAAAGGATGCCCTTTTTATTTTTTTATGACTGTGTATGGAAAAGCATCTCCATTTTCTTAGTTCTGATATTGTTTAAGAAGAAATAATTGATTGGTTATTTAACATTCGAAAAAAAGTAACTTCTACAAATTCAAATAAAAAATTGCTGTATAATTAATTGCGAAAAAAGAATCGATTTTTTATATAAATCTACTGCAATGCTTGAAGAGGAAGCAAACGAAGTATTTTTTTTTTTTTTTTTTTTTATTTTTTAATTTTATATAAGAATTTTATTTTTTTTTTTTTTTTTTTTTAATTTTTAAGTGTATATAAGAAATTTATTGTACATATATTTACAGTATATCTTTTTTTTATTGAATGTATATAAGAAAAAAAAATTCAAATTTATTTTTTAAGCAATCTGTAAGCAATATTTTAAATTTATTGTATGTTCTTCTTTATTAAGAATTCATGAGAAAATAATATTTTTAATTTATTTTTAAACAATTTATGAGTAATGTTTTAAATTACTCATTAAATTGTTTTTTTTTTTCTTCGTGTTCACGATTATATTAGTTACATACACTCGAATTAAGTGTTGTTTAATATTATTCACATTTATTGCTATTTTACTAAGACATCGAAAATAATTGAAAAATAAACTATTAATCATATCGTAGAGTTTGGCGCTGCTTTTATACAGTCTTCTTTTTTTAATAATCACTTTCATTACTTAACATCGCGATGATAAACCCTATCATATAATACGTAAATATAAAACGAATACTATTTTTTAATTCACGATGAGGACTTATTGTATCAACTTTATGTTTATTCCTTTGTCATTGTCAATCAATAATTTGCCAGTTTAATTTTATTTTCATTTGATATAAGAGATTCTATTTTCATCTGATATTTAACCTAAAATCTTCACGCGCGAATGAAAATTTCTCCTTTTCTCAGTTATTTTCATTTTAAATTCATTAACCGCGGTAACCTAATGGTCACGATCGCTAACCTAAACCGCGACTGGCGGTTTTCGTCGAGTCGTGGGCGGTTTCGTAGAGCCTTGATGTCACTGAAGACCCTTCATGTATCTCGGCTGATGCATGTTAAATCTGTTGGAGTCTTAAAGTCATTCCAAGGCATAGTATGAGAATTAAAAGAGGGAGTGTCACCTTAGATGTCGTCCTCGTCACTTAACCGAGGTTCAAAATTACGAGGTCCGTCGCCAATAGCCCTCGTGTTGCATTTAATGCAACGATATAATAAAACCATGAAATCACTTCAGATGCAAATTTCTTAATTTGTCATATCATACTTAGTTCTTTGTAATACACTATTTCATACTTACTACTTCTATTTTTGTAGCTAGGAATGAAATTTGTCTATCATTTCAGTTTTTAAAAAATTCCGTGTTCATCTCCAAATAGCTTACAGAATCAGACAAAAATTCATTTTTCACTTCGAAAGTGAAAAAACGAATATTTTTTCTACCAAAAAATAATAAGCTTATAAAAAAGCGCTAGTTTTATTGTTAATTATTTTTTCAGTAAGCAGTTCCTTGTTCTATTCGATTGAACAATTCACCTGATACAGATTTGTTTTCCTTATTAAAAACATTACACGTCACCGCATTTTCAGTCTAAAAACGAGATATTAACACAGCTGTTCAAAAAGAGACTAGACGGAACACTACACTGTTTTAAATACATATAAAGAGGTGAACAAACTTTTAATGTAACGTATATTCCGCGAAATGAAAAAAGTCATCCCGGAAATTGACATGAGAATTAGTAATGAAATATAAAACTCTTCCTAAAATAAGGTTTCGTCTACATAAAAAGCTATAGAAGCATGAGGGAAAAAGTTTTTTTTTTCCTCTTTATATAGAGATAAAATATAATTAAGTTCGATCTTATAAATAAAATTCATTCTCAAATATTTGCTTTAAAAAATTTGGGAAGGAATATTTAACGAAGATTACAATATCTATAATGCGTAACCTATTTCATGAAAAACATATCGTGAATAATATTTTAAAAATGTTTTATCAAAACGCAGAAGAAAAATAGCTATTTTTTTCATTGGAAAAATTAACTCATCATCTAATACAAGATCTTAAGGCTCCCGTCTACCCGCCATTTTGATTTCGTGTACGTTATGTTAATCCTATGGAATTTCGACTTTAATTCTCACATCTTTATTATTTGATCTATTTGAATGCAATAAAGTGCATCTGAAAGAGCAAAAAATAATCAATGCTTCTGTGGAATTACTTTTTTCCTAAGATTTTTAAAAATATTTTTATTCTTATTTTAATTATTCGATTTTGAGCTTTCCGGTCTTTAAAGAATATTTTTAAAAATCGGAGGAAAAAAGTAATTCCACTAGAAGCATTCATTATTTTGTGCTCTTTCAGATGCACTTTATTGCATTCAAATAGATCAAACAATAAAGATGGGAGAATTCAAGTCGAAATTCCATAGGATTAACATTAAGCTGATGAAATCAAAATGGCGGGTAGACGGGAGCCTTAAGGTCCCGTCTATCGGAAATTTTGATTTCCTGAACGTTATGCACTTTTTTTGCGTTCAAATAGATAAAATATTTGAGATGTAGTTGAAATTCAATAACGTACACGAAATCAAAATGGCTGGTAGACGGGAGCCTTGAACTCAGCTATCTATGTTATAGTTGATGTTTAAAAACTGCTATGGAATAAAAAAGAAATATCTAATATAAGTCTAAGGATTTAAAACTCTTGACGTAATTTGATAGTTCGTTATACAGAGTCACATTAAAAAAAATTGAAGCTTCAGAAAATAATATGCATTTCTGATTATTTGGAAGGAAAAGTAAACACACATTACGGACAACCATAAATGCATATCAAGCTGCGAGTCTCATCTAGATATATCTTGAGTATTTCTAAAGAGCTTTAGATTATCTTAAGTGATGCAGGTGCTACACTCATCTTCGCACAATTTTAACTTTATTCCTTTATCTTAAGTAAAACAAGAAACGTTATTTTTGTCGGAAAAATGTGAGATAATTTTAACTCATACTTTAGAACTATCTGAAAATGGTGGGGGAGAAAAAAAAGAACTTCATATATGGAGTAAAAAAAAGCTACAAAACATCTTTTTCATTTAGTCCAGAAACTTCCACCTTATTTTTAAATGCAGAACATTTAAAAAAATATTAGAAATAGAAAATGTAGAACATTAGAAATTTTTCCTTAAATAACTCAAGAAAATTTCCTTAAATAGAAAATGTAGAGCATTCAAAAATGTTGAAACATGTGCAATCATATTTAAATTATTAATTTTATAATCTTTTATAAAATTTGTTTTATGCAAGATAATTCTAAAATTGTCTGAGCTACAGAAATACTCTTGGAGACAAATTTAAAATTAAACTCCGATGTATTTTTTAAAAAACGGTATATATATATTTGCTTTGTTAAAAATGCTTCCGAAGCTACACACGAGGAAAAATCAAATATGAATTTAATGTTCTTCTTCTAAGTCGAGAAAGGAGCATTATTTATCCATCGGAATAATGCTATAAATAATGCATATAAATAATAGAAATAACGCAAAGCAAGAAACAGAAAATTTCATTTAAAATAATTTTATGGCCTTTATATTCCCTATTTCGATCATACATCATGAACATTATCCGTTTATTTAGAAGAAATTGTTGTTGAATCCACAATAAATCTTATTTAAGATAAAAACATCAAAATAAATTACTGATGTAGTAATTCAGATGTAATTAAATTTATATTTTCTTTGAATATGTAATAGGATGGAGAGATCGTAACTAGATAAAAACTTTTCTCTGTGCTTTATATTTTCTTGAAAAAAAGTTTTTAATGATTTCATGTCTCACTACATTTTATTGAAATGCATGATCTAAAATACGTATAAAATGTTCATTTTCTGAATCACCACATATTTCTTGTATATTCATTGTACCTGAAAAAAGTTCCATATCAGAGTTGAAGTGAATATATGCTGGAAATTTTTGATTGCATGGGAAGCATTTCATTGAGCCTACTCTTTCTTTTCTCTCAGAATCCAAGATTGACAAGTTTTGTAACATCAAGATAACCGGAACTAATGGATATATCGCTTCACCTGGTTACCCGCGCTTCTACCCTAAAGTCTCCAACTGCACTTGGAATCTTGAGTCCTCCATTAAACAGGAGATGAAAATTACCATCCTCGACATGGATCTGAGACCCGGGATCAAATCCAGAGGCAAGGAGTTATGTCCAGATTCCCTTGTGATTCTGGAAAATTCGCACAAAATTCGTTATACATGTGGACAAGCAGACGATAAGACAGGAATCCCAGTTCTGACGACAGGAGGGCATGTCCAAATCGCCTTCAAGAGCAACGAGTTTTTGCCGTCGAGGGGCTTCCTTTTGTACTACAAATGTAAGAACTTTTCTGTATTTCTAAGATCGACAATTTCCTCGTATTTGTTATTAATTTGTATGTATCAACGTAAGAATTTTCGAAATTAGCTTGAATATAAGAAAGGTGTGTTGCAATTCAATTCATATACATATTAAACAACATATTGGTATTATTTGAATAACTTTGTGGAGGCCATACTCCCTTCACTATTAAACTGTACAGCTATCTTGTGCAAGATCGCTCTCTCTCGAATCCCTCTTAACTTAGTTAATCCTAGTTTATGTTGAAGTAATAAGGTCTTTGCTTACCAAATCACTCATTCTGATTCAAGCGCTTTTTGATAACAGCTGATTCGACTTCTGTTAGTCTGATATGAAGTCAGTTCCAACTACTTTCTATATAAACGATTAATTAAGATGATTCACTTCAATCTACAACATCTATCAGCTTTCTTTTATCCTCTATATCCCTTCTATTCGCTTATATATCACTAATTCAATTCACTACACTTCTTATCTTCATCTAACTTACCTAATCACGTTTTATTTTGGTTGGCAAGGAGTTGTTATTTTATGTAATTCAAATTACCAAAAAGTTCCCGAGAAGATAATCGCAAATAACTCAACATCCCAACTTGCGCGTCAATTATTGAAAGTTTTTCGATATTTGTTGTTATTATTGAATTAAATTTGACCCAGAAAATTCGCTGCACATTAATTTAGCTATTAAATGATAGGTATACATAGCTAAATACCTTTGAAAAGTTCAGTCCAATCAGCTATTATATAAAGAAAAATTCGGAACAATTGAGCCATTTTTTAAAATGTTGACATAATTTTTTTTTTATAACTGATTTAGGAAAATTTAAATGGCATCAGAAGAAAGCCCGATTATCTGTCTGTAAAATATAAAACTGGCGGACGGAAAGTCGATTCTAAAATGAAAGTACTGAGTTCATTCATTTTTAATGAAAAACATCTCAAGTGTTTTTTACAGTCGAATCCCTAGAAATACTCGTAGGAGAACGGGAGATTGGATCATACTCAAGAAAAAGGAGTGTTAGTAAATAAACTAAAATTTAAAAATGAGATATGAAAAACTTACCTAATTTTGATCTAGAAATCAACTGCGCAAAGGTAAATCTATTGAATACGTTAGGCATGAGGCGCATATAAGAGCTTAAAATATCTCATTTATATGCATACAAAAATGTATTTGTTAAAAATATCGAACAAACAAATTTAACAAATAACATTTATTTTATGTTTTTGATTAAATCTGGAAGCATTTAATCGTCTTAAACAAGGGTCAACAAACTACGGGTCGCCGACAGTTTTTTTTATCCAGGCCCTGGTTAAAAAGTGTTTTTTTACATGTAAAAATTATTAAGGAGTCAATCTGCGCGATGCAACCACTGAGATGTATAAACAAGGTACTAAAGCTCTATGACAAATGGAAATATCTTTAGCACTATTGACGCAAAAAGACAAAGTCAAAGTCTATTCAATTAAGGAGTTTCAATTGAAAGTGATCCATCTGCAAAATGATGCTACAAATCATGTTTAAAGAAATGGATCGAATCCACGTTTCAGTAAATACCTTTTGAACAATAAATGGAGTCAATTAAATCATATACTCGGATTTTTTTTTTTATCCGTGTTTGGGAATACTTAGCAATTTGAAAGGACTAGTGGCATAGCGACGGGAAGAAAATATGGGGGTTGTAACACTTTCATAAAGATTGCTGTATGCTGAAATTTTAAAACTAAAGCTTTTTTATGCTAAATTTTTTTTCAGACAAAAAAAAAATATATTCGAAATCCACTTTATTCTTTTCAACTTAAAAATAAGTAATGAAATTTGAAATTAATTTTGAGATAGGAGTTAAAGTGAGAGACCCCCCCTTCCCCGTATAATCATGAAAAATTTCTCGCTATGCCCCTGGAAGGACATTTTCAAAAAGGAAACATGTAAGGTATCAAAAAAGAATATTATTAACAATCCAGTTAATTATCCAGCATGATGAAACATTTTACTCAGAAAAAAACAATTTCATTCATCGCATTAGTACAAAATTTAACCTGCCCTATAATACGTTTATTAATAAATGGAAATATTTTATTTATCTGTAAATGTTAGGGCATACGTATTCAAATGTTATGAAAAAATGTCGCCTTTTCTAATGCAAAAAAGACTGAGCATGTTTGCTGTTGCTCTGTAAGTAAAATTGCCCATGTAAACATCAAGTTTGATAGATACCCCACCAAGTCTGAACTTTTTTTCTAAATCTCTTCCTAAATATGACATTTTACTTGTTATTAAGAAACGGCAAGCATATTATGAAAGACAATTTTTTTCAATTTTACAAGTCAAAACTTACATACATATATATATTGTAAAACAAACAAACACACACACACATATATTGTAACACGATCCAATTTTTATTGTCATTGAGTTGTGCAAATTGCAATATTGAGAGCAAAAATGCACAGATATATAACTTTGGATATATCTGTGCAATATGATAACTTTTAAATTTGCACAAAATTTAAATGAGATAGTTAAATTTTGGGAAAAAATTAAATTTTTTAGTTTCTTTCATGGTTAAATGTATCGGGCCCCTCATCAAAATGCATTGGATTTTAATAGGGAAAACTATATTATTCCAATATCAGCTATATGTTTTATTTATATATTGATTTGCATACAATACTGAAAAGAATTATAAAAATAAGCTTAGAAATAATTCAAGCTTCCTAAAAGTGGTTGGTTCTGTTTCCCAAATATTTACTAATCCATAATTAAGAACAAAGTATTAATTACAGTGAACGTACTAAATTATAATACTCGTGTGTATTAAAGCTTTTGGAAATTAACAGTAAAATTTTATTTTTACTCGTGACAGTATGAAGAGTGTAATTATGTGTCTTGAAAAAGAATATTGCGCTGCCATAGATATTTTAAGATATCATACTCAAAGGCAACTGATACTGGTATAATTCATAGCGTACATTAAAAAAATGCATGTTCTAATTAGTTGCCGATGAAGACTGTGAATCTCTTCATTATATATATTTCAGACTCTCTTGAAATCTCTTCACGAACCTTCATCCGGTCTACGGAAACGCTATTATTTTTTAAGGGACCTGCTAAGAGTCTCAATGTTATATTGAAACTATCTTGTTATATTTCAGTCAATGGATGCCAAAAATTGCCACCTCCGAGATTAGGTTATCTCGTGTATAGTAACAACCGTTCCGCCCTATACATGTGTTGCAAAGGACACGTCTTCAACGATACACTGTCCAATTCCTTGCTTTTACAATGCGTGGACGGTACCTATTGGAACGGCACCGTTTCACCTTGCTTAAGTAAGCTCATTCATTTATTTTTAGTAAGGAAATATTCTTTTTTTAAAAAAAATTATATAAAGTAGATAAATTAAGTTTACGCAGGAAGTATCAGAAATAATCGTCAATTTGGTGAAGAGGTAGGAAATAGCAAAAGAAGAAAATTTCATCTGGAAACCATGGACTCAAACGAACGCTTGACATTACATTCTGGCGCAAAATTATCTGACAAGTACAGCCGGTCGTCAATAACATAGTGATTTCTCAGAAGCAATGTTCATAGTTCCGCTTAATGTTCATTACTAAGCAAAATTCTCCTTGGTCTTGGTGAATAAACTTTTTGCCGAGTGAATTAATTGTCAAAATTTGGTGGAGAGGCAGATAATAGCAAAATATAACGATTTTACATAAGAAAATATGGAATATGCACTACTAGCTAGTAAAAAAAAAAACTTCCACACAAGTGAAATTAGTTTACTCTCCAACACCTTCGAGATACATCCAAAAGGTCGCCTAGTGAATGCGGAACTATGAACATTGCTTCTGAGAAGTTTCAATGTTGATTGAACGACCGGCTGCTCTAGTCAGAATGCTTGGAGCCCTCTATAATGTCGTGTGTTCGTTTCCACCCCTACTTTCTTGCGTGAAATCGTCTTCTTTTGCTATTTCCTACTTTTCCACTAAATTTTGACGATTATTTCCGATATATCCTGAATATGTTCAGATTTTATGTGCGCAAAAACTTAGCATGGAATAATCTTAGCTTGTCATATATAACTATCCCAATTCCAAATCTCAGCTAACTCGTTTGAATAAGTTTTATTTGTTTACATTAACGTCAAACTTAAAAAACGCGAACATGAGCACTCTAAAAAAGTCGAAATTCATCATTTGCTATCTTATTATTCAATCAATCTGTGCGTAGTAGTCGTATTTCGAGTTTATTTTATTGCAGTCGTGGTTTTGCGTGAGAGAGATAATGCTTTTAAAGAGTCACGATATGAATCGAAAACAAACTTGCATTTGTGTTCTCATTACTAGTTACTCAGAATGAACTGTATGAGAACAAAATTTTCTTCCCTCTTTTTTCTATGTTACATCGTTTTCTTTCAATCGTTGAGAAAGGTTTGAAAAACAAGTTTTAATTATATGGATAAAAATAATGACTCTTAGAATAAAACTCTGCAACTATTGTTTTAAAATAATAGTTTTCAAAAGTAACCAATTTATAAGTTCTAGAGAATAATAGAAGTTGATGAAAATGATTCACGAAGGTCAGACGAAACAGCAAGCAAGTAAAAAGCTAGGTTACATATCATGGTCACACACACTGACAATGCAGAACCACTTATCACTTTGCAAACGTACTGAATATTGCAGGGTTACTATTTTTACCTTAAGAGGACTTTGCACCTTCAAAAGTTTGATTTTTCAAATTTGATTTTAAAAAATAGTACTGAATATTAGGAGCATTTTAAAACAAACCGCGTCAAAATCCGACAATTATTACGTCCTGTGCAATAAGAAATGTAAATGTCTAAAGTGGCTTGTTCTATGTAATGCAATGTAAACAAACCTCTTTTTCTCAGTTTGCTATTTTCACACTTTCCCGCAGGATTAAAAAAAAAATCTTTTGCATGCAGAGCTTTAAAATTTTACATGAGTGTTGTACTTGTAAATCTTTATTCTGTGAACCTCAATTTGGTTAATAGGATGATTAGATTTTATTTTATAACATGATACATGACAAAAAAAGTTACTAAATACAAACTTGATAACTTTTTTAATTTTTCAATTTTTTTTTATGTAAGGTAAATTTAAAATTTGAGGTTTACAGAATAAGGTCATTATTTAGCTTTAATTTGGTATAAGAATTCTAGTTCTACTGTACATCTTTCAAAAGTTATCTTGTGGGTAACGTAAAATAAGCTAATTTATTTTTCAAATTTTTGTACGCATATTTCATGTTGTATAAGAAAATATATTAATTTAATAGCAAAACTTGACCCAATATTTTAAACTATGCACTTTATTACACAAACTGGCAAAGTTTCATACTGAAATGAGCAAAATTTGTTGTTTTATGAAGAATTGAAAAAAGAGAGAGAGAGAGAGTTTGTCAAAATGTTCTACTTTTGATTTCGTAAGGTACTAAGTCCCCTTAATCGCTATACCTTCCCAGCTATGTTTATTGAGCTGAGAAAGCAATGAACGATTATAGTAGATACATACGGACTTTTTATCAAATTAATACTTCAGTTTACAGAAATTAATATTTCATCAATAAACTTCAAAAAAATTCCTATATTAATAATGTTATGAGGGAGTGCAATCCTGAAATACGGAATGCTCATTATTTGGTATGTTTTGTTCTACGTTTTAAAAAAAAGAATTCGCAATATATTTATATACCTATTTATTTTTCAGCCGTAAAAGAAGCCCTCCGCTCCAGAAGCAATAATACAGAAGATTATGATATACATGAAGCAGATGTCGTTGAAGTATATCTAAAAAAATACAAATATATTGAGGGTAAGTCGAAAAAGAAATTTATAACATTTTTATGAACATGATTAACCAACATAAGACTTGTTATTTTTGTATATATACTCATTTATTTATATTCAAATAATGTTATTTTAAATTATTTGCTATGAGTACCCCTTATCTTTTGATATACATTTCTCAATCATATTACAAATACTATGAAGAAATAGAAAAAGAGAAGAGAATTATTTCTTTTTAACTTTCGTAAAAATCTTATATTATATTTCATAAAATATATTTATTTCAATTATTTTATTTAGAATTTAATATAAAATAAATGAAATAAACAACAACTCTTTATTTATTAATTGTACATGAGAAAAATGATTGAAATAAGTTATAATTATTAATCTATAAATTATATAAAATAGTAATTTCTAGTTTTTATAATTAAAGGCAGTGCTTCTAAAAAAAACCCAAGCAGAAAAACTTATTTAAGGCTCCTGTCCACCGGCCAGTTTGATTTCGTGAACGAAATGTTATGGAATTTCTACTAAGGCGTCCTCAAAGTTTTACTATTTTATTTATTTGAATGCAAAAAACGTGCATCCGAAAGAACAAAAAATAAAGAAGGTTTCTGCGGAATTACGGTTTTCCACCGATTTTTGAAAATATTTTTATAAAAGACCGGATATCCCACTAAGGAACCATTAAAATAGGAATTATAAAATAATTTACTTTTTTTAAAAAAAAAAATCCATTCAAATAGATAAATACCGTAGTAAAAATTCCATAGGGTTAGCATCACATTCACGAAATCAAAAAATGGCTGGTAGACGGGAGCCTCAAACTTTAATTGTAAAGGAGATGCGATTAGTTTTATTTACAATTGTTCTCTACAATTCTCCCCCCCCCCGTTGTCACTAAATTGATTAGTAGGATGGTTGAATGTGTGTGTGAGATTTTTGGCACTGAATCCTGATAGGACGTATCGTGCCAAGCCCAAATTGTAGTTAAGAGACTAATTGTATCCGCGATATGTTTGAAAGCTAAATAAATGCAATTTTCGTGTATTTTTTTCAAACTAAAATTAATATACTTAATATCATTTTAAAACTTAAGAATCCTATCTAAACAATTAACTAAATAATTAGATTATTTCAGCATAACACTGGAGTTATTTATTTATTAAAATGTGCATTCCTTCGTAAATAGAACTGTGATAAATTTAATTTATGTGATTCAATGTGGTTGAATCATGCATAACTGGTTCGATTTGTTTGAATTGAAGTCACACTAAAAGCAACAAAATATACCTCCAATTTTTATCTTGGCCAAGTGACGAGACCGATACCTGAGCATTCATTTCATCCTCCACGCCAGTTGTTGGTTTGCATATTATCACTTTAGAACTGTACAAAAGCAATTGGCGTTAATATTGTATCACGCCAACTGAGCAGGAGAGCAAATTTTATGGCTCACGGTCAGAGTTTCCACATCACGTCAAATAAATAGTTTTAGGTCTAGCTGAATTTAGGGTGCAGCAAGGAGCCCCCACATTACTCTGCTTGAAGCAATCCCCTTTATTTTTGATTGATTGCTTATGAACGTCACACTGAAAAGCAACACGAGGACTGTTAGCGATGGACCACATAATTTTCAGCATCGGTCAAGTGAAAAGTATAACTGAGCTGGCACCACTTTCATGAAACTTCCACATCAATGGGAGGAATTGGAGCCTCGACAGATTTAATGCACATCAGCCCCGTTACATGGCGGATCTTAGGTGGCATCAGGACTCGAACCCACGACTCGACGAAACAACACCGGCCGGAAGTTCACGACCATGACCACTGGAAGACCGCAGTCACTGAAGACATTTTGAAAAACCTTTTCCAGCATGCATAAAGAGGCGACGAGACCAGAATTTAGAAAGAACGATCGTGCTCGATAATAGAAGCTGCTTTATATAACTGGTATATCCGAGTTGAATAGAAATTAGTCCAACGAAATGCGTCTTTGACAGAGGCTCCGAGTTAAGTTCAGTTGAATTAATTAAAGTCCCACTAGATCTGCACTGTGGACTAATGGTGACGATTGCAATTGTTTTATTAACGTCGCACTGAGAAGCAACACGAGGGCTATTGGCAGAGCTGACCCTGAAGAGTTTAGAGCTACGAACCGGTCCTCCGAGAGAAAGAGCGACAAGCCTCAAAATTTTGAACAACGGTCAAGTGACATAGGCGACTCCCAAGATGGCTTCTCCCTTCTCGAAACTTTCACGCCATCGGTGGACTTGGAATCTCAACTAGATTTAACATGAATCAGTCGCGCCACGTAACAGGTCTTCAGACAGCAGGACTCGAACCCACGGCTTAATGAAAGCAACTCCGGCTATGACCACTACTTTCAACAAATCACGCTGTGGTTAACTATTATTAAATTACGAGTGAGGGACAATTAGAATTTTTGGTGCAAGAGCCAAATCTGACTAAACTGCACCAAATTTAAAATTACAAAGTCCAAAGAGTCAGTTGCATAGAGTTCAACTAATCAAAAATAATTCTTTTAAATAAAAGAGGATGCTTGAAATTGAATGAAGCTGGACTTGAAAGCAGTGAGATCTGGAATGAATGATTGTGGGATAATAGCGCAATATTCGAAATCGGGTAGATGTTAGTCGAGATGTGGCGAAATAAGTCATTCGTATAAATTGAAAACTTCACGTGTAATTTTTTTTTTCTTTCAGAAATCCTTATTCCAGCAGCATGTGTAGTCGGTCTGGTATTTGGAAATGTAGCGATAATACTACTTATACAAAAAATTCGAAAGTAAGTAATGAGTTTTTTTCTTCTTCCTTAAGGATTTTAGGTTTTATATTCCTTTAAAGCAAAATATATAGCAAACTGAAATAATCGCTTAATTTCTGTAGATTTATGGTGTTGGTTCCAATAAATCGAAAATTAACCTTAATTTTAATTTAAATACATTCAAGAAAATTATTTTACATTATCAATTTCAAATTTTAGTACAATATAAAATGTTTGTAATCATAAACATCTCATGAATGTAGAAAGGTATTTAAAATTCTTCCAAAAATTTTTTTAAACATTGTTTTCTAAACTTAAGCGACTTCAAGCAAAATGTATTCGTGTAGAAATACTTAAAAAATCGCCAGGATTACAGAAATACGAATGAATAGTTCACAGGAAGTTCAAATGTTTTTCTCTCATCATTATGGTAAAATAATTTTAAAGTAAAAAAAAAAACGGATAAAAAAAACCTATAAGGATGTATTCCTCATATATAATGAATATAAATTTTTTTATCTTTTTTATGCTAATCTATATTCGATTAACAAAGCATTAAAGAACTGAATCATTTTTAGTTAAAATTCAGGAATAGACTAAACTTTCTATAACGATTGCTTATTCACATCACACTTCAATACAACAACGAGAGCTATTGGAGAGGGACCTCATAATTTTGCTTATGGATATACGATCGAAATATTAAATGAGATCGATGTAAAACATTTTCATTTTTCTTAGGAGTAGGGAGGTTTAGTTTTTCATTCTTAGGAGTTTTAATTTTTCTTAAGCCTTAGGTTTGTAGCGTTAGACCTAAATTTGGCTGTAAGGGTCGAAAACAGAGATCATTCGATAGGGTATCTTGGAGACCTATAGCAAATTAAAATAAATCTGTGCTTCAAATCAAAACCTGAGAGAAAAACAAATTTCCACATCACGAAGACGTGCAAATATCACTTTTTATGTAAGGGTTGATTGGTCTAGTTCTATATCTCATCAATCGAGTTTACAGATTAAAGTATATTTCCAAATCTCGTGTAATAACTATGAGCAGTTCGGTCTCGAGAGAAAACAAAGTTTTTTTTTTTTATTATTATTATTCTAATGCTAATTATCATAAACATCAAACGTTTTGATAAAATGTATGCCAAAAATTAAGAGAATATGAAAATTCTATTCTTTTATTGTCAACTTTAAACTTCTCAACAAAAAATAAATCTAAAATATGTCAAATTGACTTTAAAAAACGATCTTGCATTTGTTTCAGGAAAAGAAAAGCTAGTTCTTCACACCACAATGGCAGATCAACATCAGCGCCTCCATCTACAAGAAGCACGGAAGTACCTCAAACTCTACACGTACCAACCAGTATTACTGTGGACGCTATTGTGCCACCAGTCTTCCCAAAAGACACACCTCCAATCCCTCCCAAACCAGTGATTTCACAACCACCAATTGTTAAACAAGCACCGAGAGTGCTAATGACAGATTTATAACAATCTACATAGAGATGTATCAAATATTTATCGATTTTTGAGCCTGGAGGGCAGTTTCACAAATTTTATTTTTACTTCATTTATTTTATACAAAAGCAAATATGGAGGACCTTAAGTCAACAAGTGATCTGAAACGAATTACTGTTACTTTCTAATTTAAGATATGCAATACAAAATGAAAATACTCCAAAATCGGAAAGTCTTTGAAATTTCGATTAGGATGTGTTTATGTGATAGATACATTAACATGTGTCTTCAAATAAACCTCTTCAAGGTAGGTAACAGTTTTAAATATGAATTCAACACAGTTCTCATAATGTGCGTTTATTCTCAGTATGAAAAAAAAAATTCATATGAAATATTTTCATTTTTAAAAAGAAAGCTATGAAGCTTTATTCAGACTGAAAACAACATATACATTAAGTTTCATAGTAAGACTGGAATATTTTTTTCATTTTTTGCATTACCATTGTTAAAATGCGTATATGGCAAGGAAAAATATTAAAATCCCTAAATGATTCTCAATTAAAACAAGTCATTATTATACTACAAGTAATTGGATACCATTAGGAGGAATTCCATTGAAAAAATAATGAATTCTCTTTAAATGAAGCAAAATTTGAAACCTATAAAAGATTTGAAAATCAGATATCAAAAGAATAATTTCAAATAATGCACACAAGACCCACTTGTCTAACAACATATTTATTTTGTGACTTTCGTATTAAAATAACTAAATTTCTTAGAGAAAATTGAGAAAGATTCTACATGTATTACTTATTTGAGCAAGTGAAAGGAAAAGTTTTGTATAAGTCGGATGCTTGTATATATAAAAAAAAGAAATTTTCATTGTGCTTACGATACTGCCAATACTTCTGACAGCTAAAAAATTGCATTTAAATTCATTTCTGGCATCTAATTAAATGATCGATAAAATGAAAAATTGGTAGATAAACGTTACTTTTCACTTCACTAGCTCATTAAGTGGAAATATTCTTTTAAATATATCTTGTTTTGAAATATCTAACTGAGGAATGGTCCTCATTGTTATTGCTTTTTGATTTTATCACTGCTTGGTACAGTAATACCTACATTCAACTTTTCCTTCCTCCAGTACTTATATTTCACTGTGATTTAATTGTGAATGTATACTGCCATTCTAGTCATGACATCTTCATATAAGATAACACTCATAATTAAATGAATGTTTTTAACTGAACATAATATTCCATTATTTAAGAAACAGTATCATTTGATAAACCTTTAACATTTATAAATATGTGACAAATATTTTAATGATAAGTTTTTCATAACATGATATATTTTGTTCTTCCTCAATTGAAATATTTTTTCATATGAATAATTTGGAAAAAGTACTTTTTAAAATTTTATATTGATAAGTTAAATCTACATAAAATAAACTCCAATTAACATGCATTTGTAAATATTTTTGTACATTCAGAGAATGCATTTCACTTTTGAAATTATTTTTGCACATTGTGATAAAAAAAAAATATCATGCATCATATGTGTGAAAATTTACCATTTTGTACATTTTTCATATTAGAAATTATTATTTATGCTTTTATGTAATATATTTTCACAATAAAAATATGAAAAACATAAGTTCTGTTTTAGTGTAGTATCAACATTCAGAACAGAAATCATTCAAACATGCACTAAAATGGAATTATTAATACATTTTCATTGTAATAAAAATTGTGCTATTAATTTAAATAAGAAACTTAAAAGTTGAAATATCACAAAATTCATTCAAATAGTCAAAATATTCATATTCATTACACATGTAAATGATTTAAAATATTTAGACAATTGTTAAAAAAATGAAGTACTTGAAAAGAATGAAAATATAACTATGATTCATATTTAGAGCAAACTTAATCTCAAACTTCTTTTAACAATTCAATTATATTAAAAATATTTTACACAATTTCACATAACACAGTCTTGTATTCAATGGGCGAGTAGAAGTAAAAATTATTGCTATCTACACAAAAGTCCATTATATCACACATTACTGACAGACAAACAGGTAAACCCTGAGTAAATGAACACATTTCTGGGCAGAATGTGACATCTTCAAAAATAATTTCTTTATGCAACAACATTACCATATATCATAAATAAATACAACATCCTCAAGCACATCTGTTTTACCTTTTGCTGCATCACATAACATGAATAGAAAAATCTCGCATTCAAAAACATGATTGTAATTATGAAAAAAAGTGGAGAAAGCTATGCACCAATATATGATATCTGATTAACATTATCTACATATGTAATGAAGTAAAAAAATCAATTCTTCACACTAAGAAATATATATGCATAATACTAAACCTATATAATTTTACTTAGAATTAAATTATACACAAGATTACAATTTAAATTTATTTGTAAAAGTTCAGGTAATTTCTTTTCAAATAAAGATCACATTAAAATCACCAGTCATGTTGTTTGATATCTTTCAGATTAATCAGAATACTATCTAAATTTTTTATTACAGCTACTGAACTCACAGCTCTGGTAATTTATAAGACCACATTTTCTCATCATTACTATGATACTTAACTATTCTTTGCCCTAAAATGTCCTTTTCTACTTTTAATGAATTAATTATTTAACTATATTCATTAAGTTAAAATGATAACATTATTTCAAACAAATAAGCCTCACTTACTCCCAATTGTAAATTTTTGGTTATTATCAGCAAAATGTTGGGTATTTGATCACAGTAACAAATATTTTTTTGAAGTTTTTCTATGGATTTAGCAAAGATAAAGTAAAATAGACTGTAGAAATATAAAGTTTTAAAATATCCTAAGTTAATATGATGCATTACTAAAATCATGAATGATTTTAAATTCCTGTGAAATCTTAAATGTTTCCCTAAATGTACATTTAATGTATTAAAAGCATCTAAATTTCAATAGGAAACTTATTTTTTTACATTGCCATAAAAAATTTGAGTTTCCTAAAATGTTATACGAAATTCTACACAGTTTTGAATGCTAAAATTTTTTATCATTCATGCAAAAGAGGAAAATACTAATCATATTTTAATGGGTAATAAGTTATATAAATATAATATTATAAATTTTTTCTTCGTCTTATTTAAAATTATGCAAGTCAGTGCAAAAAGTAATACTTTTTTACACTGATAAAAATAAATAAAACCTATTCTTTTCAAAATTAATAGCTACATACACTAATATTATACAAGTCAAATAAAATGCTTGAAAAAAATTTAAAGACTAATGTTTTCATTCATAAATAATTAAAATAAGCATTTCTATGTTAAGTACTACATAATCATAATAAAGAAAATATTGAGCGAATGGATAAATCTTCAGAGAAAGATTTTAATCTACTAAAATTACACATAACCTATAAATAATAGGACACAAATTAAATTCCATTAAAAATAAGATTAATTTTCCTGAATAAAGATAATCTTGCTCAGGTATCTCTTTATTAATGAGATGGGGTAGGAAATGTGCATAATACTATAAATATTTATAATTATGAATTTCTTTTTCTCATCTCAAGCCAACAAGAATTATCACAGTAACAATTAAAATAATTTTTTAACAGAGTAATAACAGCATTATGATTGGATATAAAGCTGTGTTATATTTACAGCTTTATGATGTAGGATAGCATTTTTACTACAAATAACTGGCAGAAAATGCACACAAAATTAATTTTTTTTAAAAAAAGTTTTAAAATCTACATATACCCATTTTGAAATAGATGTGAAAAGACAAGCCTAACAAATTTTTCAAAACATTCAAGTTTTGAAATGTTATTTTCAGGTAAAGATACCATTAAGGTGTGGATTGTCTGCATTATTGCTTCTTCACAGTAACTCACCAATCACTTTTCTTTAAACAAGCCCTTTTATTCTTAAAAGAACTTTTATAAGCATTATTTATCATTAATTCTCACAAGTGATTGAATAATTAAAAAGAAATTAGTTACACATTATAAAAAAAAACACCTGTAATTAGATAAGTTAATAATTGCCTTTGTTATGACATCAACTGTGCTGTTTTGTTATCAAAAAGAGAGGCAATTGAATGAAACAAAAATGTTTAATCGTCACATTCTGATCTAATTTAATTTTATTGCTTAAAAATTTACAACTAAAACATTTTAACAAAATAATAACTTTTACACTAGATTCCAGAGAAACTAGATTAATTTTCCCAGATTAAATAAAGCATTTCTCTCTTGCATATTTAAAACTTTCAACTCTCCCACCCCCTAGAGATTTGTTTCGAAATCTCTTCCTGGATTTTTTTTCTTTCCAATATCTAACAATTTATAGAAACATTGGAAAATACAATAAAAGACATTGTATATAGTATTTTCTAACACATTTAAACAAGCATTTGCACAATTATTAGAAATTCATAAATTTCAAATTACCTGAAATATTAGCACATATAAAAATTACATGTTTTATTTTGAAATTACATAATATTGGCATCCTTCAATAAAAATTTCAAAAATAGTTAGGTAGACACATCAATTTGAGCACTTCTCAATAAGAAAAAAAATATTAATCATTTCATTTGAATTAATATGATAAATAATGATTAATTCTGCAAACTTTTGTATATAATGCTAAAAATTAATTTTATAATAGCAGTCACATTGTTTTTCAGTTTACAATACAAATTTTGAAGAATGCAGACATCTAGGAATTATGATTTTCTTGAACATTTTGGAAAAAAAAGCAAATCATGAAATTATTAAATCATAATAGGGTAGCCTAAATGAAAATCTTTGGTTATTTTAACAAGGTTTAACATTAAAAAACACAGAAGGTATCTGAATCACTAAAAAAGAAACATGCTACTAAAATCACATGAAAAATATGACAAGAGGTTTTTGGCAACAAATAGACTAAAGCACCAAATAAAAATTAATACAAAGATGCTTTTAAATATTATACATCACAATCTGAAACTCAGGTGGGAAAGTAAAAATTAATACAACACATTTCTTACTTTTATACTATGCAATCTTAAATTTAGGAGGGAAAGAGTGAATTCAAATGACCAAATCATAGACATCACTATTTTTGTTGTCATCTCTTCTAATCACACACTCTCTATATATATAATCCCCAAAAGTATTCTTAATTTTACTGCATTATAAACAAATCATTTTGGAAAATCTAATAGGTATTTTAAAACTGCAGTTTCAAGTTGTTGATGACATGCTCCAACTAGCACACAAACACCATGGTGCAATTAAAAAGTCAACATTCCCTTGTTAAACTATTTTCAGCTTGATTTTTCTAATGTTTTTTACTGTTTATGCATTTAAATTCCTGATATTTTTTTTAAAAAAATCTTACAACTATTCTAAAAAATGCTTCTATATCAGTGGTATCAATATTTATATCATAGCTTGTCATTTTAAATATTATTTACAAAAAAAAAAAATTCCTTAATAAACACTTATTTTTATTAAAATGAGAAAATAATCTTTTTATATAATTACAAACAGTATGATAAATTATGTAATTTAATATCACAGAATGTTGTATTGAATATGTATAATTCAACAACAAATGGATGAACATTAATTTAAATCTTTGCGATCAAGAATTTTTAAAATAATTTTCACTATAAAAAAGTTTATTTTGATCTATAACTCAGTTTCTTTTTAATATAAACTAAACAAAAGTATTCAGACTGATTTATTTCAAACTTCATTTTACTTAAAGAAAAATATTTTCAAGTCTTTATAACTCTTAGTATAATTATATTGATTACAAAGCAACCAATTGAAGCAATTTTATTATCAATTCAAAAATGGAAGTCAAGCTAATAAATCACTTTTCTTTTTGGCAAAATTAATCCTAAAATCCCTTCCACTAGTTAATCTTTAAGAATGAGCAAGGCGTGTTGTGTACACCATTCAATGAAGACACAGCTGAAAATTCTAGTATAATCTGGCGATTAACACCTGCATTTTATTTACTTTCTTTTCAAAGATCCTTCAGTGTTGAAACAGCATTTACAGTTGAAGGTCCTTTATTCCTTGCTCTTTTCCATTCCTTTTATTGAAAAGCCACGTCTGGTTTACAGAATAAGTTAACCATGTCCTAATGTAAGTATTTGTGTATTTTATTCCGTTCTGTATTTGCATGAAATTTTATTGAATAATTTTACATGCTTATTAGAAAGAAAAAGAAAAAAAAAAAATTGGTTTTCAATCTAAACCTACATTGAAAAATATTGTATGGTCAGAAAATTGATGAGGTATTATCATTACCAATGAATATATGATCAATATATCCTTATTTTCATTTGATTTTCAATATTAAATAATTTGTTACATGAAATTAGGTATTAATTCTATAATAAATTGTATTTTAAGATTTTAATAGATAATGCTAAAATATATTTAACACACATTTATTGGAAGCAGGTTTTAAAACTGGTGTATTTTGATAATTTTTTCAAATGGTCTGCTAACCAACTTCATTTTCGTGTATACTAGAATTAAAGAAAAATATTTCAACAGCTATTTTGTAGAAATATTTATTCCTTTTCATACAATATTGCTAAAAAACTTTTTGACAATACAAATATTTTATGGAGCTCAAATTATTATTTATAATTAGTTTTGCAATGTTTGATCATCTGTCAATTTAATATTTTTGGTTTGTAATTAAAAGTCGGGGAATTTTGAATATTTAATATTTATTTTGAATACTTCAAATTCGCAATGCAAAATAATTTGATCAGATAAATTAATGCACATGAAAGCGAGTTTTATTTTTAGTAATACATATTATTTAGTGTTTAAGAGAAGATCAGGTAGCATAAAGAATGTTAAATTTATATTTGAAAACAAAATATGTTATCAATTATATGAAAAAGGAGTCTTTCAAAGTTGGATTGCTTGAAAATATGGACAATCATATCAAGTAATAAAAGTTTGAAATCATAAATTTAAGCAGCAAGGTTATTTTTCTAATAAACCAAGATGTAGTCACCTTTAAAAACTTCAAATTAAACTGATAGAAACTGAAACTTAAAAAGGCTTCCATTCTAGATACTGGTAAAATATCATGTCAAATAATTTATGAAATTAATAAAGCTTGCAATTTATATGCAAGTGATTTTTTAAAACATTGTTTAAGGGATGCTGGATTGCTTGATCATCCTCCCAACAAAAAAAACCACAGGTATCTACGTAAAACGAAAAGACCACAACAGAATATCTAAAACTAATTTATAATGAACAAAAAGAAAATAGAACAAAGAACTTTTCAGGGATGAAAGCAAGTTTCATCAGATGGTTTTAACATACACAGTCTGAAAAACGAAAAAACAAAGCACATATTTTGTTCCTATCATTGCGACAATATGGGAGTGTTTTTCCTCTAAAAGTGTTGTACTTTTATGTAGAATGAATTGCACCTCAGATTTTTGTTCAAAAATATACTAGAAAGACACTTGGTAACACGTTTTAGAGAATATGTGAAAACCAGGGATTTTCAGCATGATAACAGTATACATTAAGGGATGTTCCAATTATTCTTGTGTTGGACAAATTTTTAAATAATAAAATGGCCCGGTCTAGCTCCAGACTTAAATCCAGTAGACCCATTTGATAGAAGAATTATATAAAGCCACCAGGAAGTTTAATCACAAAAACTGGATGATTTGTATCATGCATTAAATAGTGAATGGAAACCTACAAATTAGAAACAATTTAATAGACTTTATGTCTAAGAGATGTAAAGCAGTTTTGAACGTAAAATCTTTTTCAACAAAATGTTAGAAATAGTTTTAACTATTTACTGTACAAGATATTTTGTATGGAAAAACAAACTGTCAATAAAACTTCAATTTTTAGGTATTTATTACATTTTCTTTTTTATTCAATAATTAACAAATGTAGGATAAAAATGTTACTTCTATGTTATCATTTAACAATTTTTATGGCATTAATTACATGATAAGCAAAAAAGTTTTTTTTAAACTAGTCTTAGTAATTTAAGAATTAAAATAATCTAATTGAATAATTTGTTTTATTTAAGCCAGGCAGGAAAAGAAACATATCCCATCCAGAGGATTATGCAGACTCCTACAAGAAGCATCTAGAAGATGATAAGTGAGAATGATGCTGATGAGATAATCAAAGACAATGAAAATATAAAAAATGATCATGATTCTGATTCAGAAATTGGGGAGAAAAAAAAAAAAAAAAAAACGTTTTTAAAAAATTAACCGCCAAAAAAACCACTTTTCAAAAGAAAAATTTAAAAAATTTTTAAAAGACCAAACAGGAAGAAAAAAAAAAAAAAAAAATCTGTTAACATAATGCAACAGATACCTGAACAGATGAAATCATGGCAATCTTAGGTACATTGTACCAAATCCCAATGAAAAAAAGGCCAGTAAAATTAATCCTCATGAATTTAGGACAATGCAGATTATTGCATTCAATGGTACTGATGTTATGGGAATTATGGGTTAAAGAGATTTAGTTTTCTTAGTTCACTTTGATGCTAAAAATACCAGAAGAAAAATAAACAGGTTAATCACAATAAGACTTTTCATTTACCCTTTCATTACAAATTTTAAAAGTCCCCTTGGACCTCTTGCAATTAAGCCTCTTTTGTATTTCTAATTCATCTGATGATATTGTTATTAGATATAACACCTCTTTGGAAAAATCCTGGTGCAATTTAAGAAAAAATAATTAGCACACCAATTACACTATGGAAAAATCTTTCCTGGATGACAATGTCACATTGCTTGGAATATAACTGCAAAAAGAAGAAACCTGAATTCCTTCAAGTAGATTGGTTAAGCACTTTTTGGATTCAAGAAAGATATAAAAATTCTGTTATATCCTCCCCTCCCCCCCAATAGTTCAGAACTGCAATTCTTTTCAGCATTGTGCATGATGTTGCTAATAACGAGAAACCTTCAACTATTTTGGATTACAATAAACTAAATGTAGTGTAGATTTTGTAAATAAATTAAGAGGAACTTACAGTATTGCAAGAACCACATATGGCTTATAGAAATTTTCTATACTAATTCCAAGATCTAGAAGTTCTTGGGATATTTATCAAATGTCAATTCAATGATATAAAAGTTACAAGTTCAGATGACTTCCTGAAGGAAAAAAAAAAGATGTTCTACCTTGTGCAGATCCAAGAAATATTTTACTACTTTAATTTAATTAGAATGTTTCAGTGTCACATGCAAAAAACAAAAATAAAACCAAACATATCTGTGAAAACTGCCATAATTGTACAACAAATGTTAAATCTTAGAAAATGTTAATATTTGTCTAAAGTGATTGGAATACTTTTTTCTATTTGAACTTTTTATTTTGTTTTATAGTAAAATTGAGAATCGTAATTAACATTTTTTTTTAGTATACTTGATTGTATCAATTCTAATTAAATTAATTTTTAAACTTGATGTTTATTATTTTTATTCCATTCCTAAACATACAATTAACAAAAATCAGTAAAAGTTGAAGAACATAAATCAGTAAAAGTTGTTTCATAGGGCATAGAAAATGCTGGTGTACAGTGTACATCTCCAATGTTTTTACGGTACTACAAACCATCCATGTTCTTAAAGGTTAATGCACTGATAGAGAATATATATATAATAATTTGGTTTTATTAATATCACACTAGAAGCAACATGAGGGTTATTGGTGACAGACCTCATAATTTTGAACCTTGGTCAAGTGATAACGACAACACCCGAGCTGGCACGCTCTCTCCTAACTTCTCCGCCACCCCAATGAATATATATATAAAATAAATTGAATTAAAAACAAAACCTTTTAAACCTCATTATCATTAACAAAACTTAAAGAATGGTATTAAAAAAAATGCAAGTAGGAAGAACACTTTAAACTTCATTGTAATAGGTATCAGTACTATATATTTATATATATATAGTACTGATACCTATAGAATATATTAATAATTCATTATTAAAGGTACTTTACTAAATTGCTCCGACTAGATTTTTTTTCCTATTCCGATAAACAATGATGCCTATGAATTGAGAAATTTGTCATTTACCTTTTTCATAAAATAACTTATAAAAAAGCATTTAAAAATGTCAGAAATAGGTTCTGAAATATAACATTTTTTAAATAAATTTCTAAGAAATAAGCAATTAAAAGAATTATTTGTTCCATAAGCTTTCATTATTGCATAATATGCATAAAAATGACTTAGTATTAAAGAACACTCACACAAAACAAATATATGTCAGTTTAGAAATCGAAAACTACAAATATTGTTTATCATTTCATGATTTTTTTTTGAAAAAAATAAATAAACAAATGAAGAATAACTTATTAATAGGTCCATTCACAACAAAAAAAAATTACATTTCAGATAAATACTTATTTTTTGAACAATCACACACAAAAATTACAACAAAAATGATTGTATTAACTCCAATTTCTAACCTTACAAATAAACCACACATAATAAAAATATATAAATAACTATTTATCTTAATTTGCCTAAGAAGAGAAAAATGGCATTTTACTTAACTAATCTAAATCTCTCATGACTCGAATTTTTAAAAAATACATTTTAAAATCTTTTCTTTATAGAATTCTTGGATGAATAGTAAGTAGATAAGATATTAGACCATCTTCTATGTCTATTCAGTAACTTTTAATTATGCAGCATATGTAATAAATGGATAAATAGTTTTACCTCCAAGTCATTTTAATAAGAGAACTATTTTAATAGCTTTTAAAATTCAGCTACAAGTTAAAGCACTATAACAATCATGCATGGAACTCATAACAGGACAATGCTTGTTAAGCAACTCTAAACAGATCAACTTGTATAACTCAACAATTCTGATTGTTTAAATCAGCTAAGACTAGTATATTTCATTAAAGACTAACAAGTTGATCCCCTCAATTTATACAAAGAATCAGTTAATACGAAACAACATATTTCATGAGACTATATCTCACAAAATCAACTGACTGATCGGAAACTCAGCCAAAAGTATCCAAACACAGTACCGAATACCCAAGTTTTCCAATATAAGGAGCGTCCATATGATGTCAGTACAAATGGAGCACTTAATGTAGCAAAGAACAAGAAACAACCAAAATGTTGAAGAACATTGGCTGGAGATCTGTATCCTTTTGATAAAGAGAAGAGTTTGGACGGAGAACATTTGCCAGAGTAGTAGTCATCAAGAAGCCTAATTTAAAACAAAAATGAAAAGGATTAAAATAAGTCACATTACAATATGTGAAACTAAAAGTATTAATTATTCTTATTTGAATAGCTCAGGTTTCACTCATTTTATATGATTGTTCATAAAATTTTCATTACAACAACATGTACATTTTGGTGACAAACTTCATAATTCTAAGTCATGGTGAAGTGACAATGTTGATTGGTTACAGTTAGTTTTATTAATGCAAAGACCACATTTGGCCCAGGATATTTTAACAATTCTAGAAGTTCTTAATGGTATAGCATTTTGGAATGATAGTTTAAACAACCATTACAAGTCTGATCTTCTATATAAGAAATATTAAAAAAGCCACAAAAATAAAGAATTTTGATTTTTTGAGTTGCACTATTTTCTATTCTCTTAAATGTTCTTATATACCAATCAAACTGAGCACATTTAGATCTATTAAACTGCCATTTCTTTATTTTAAACCTACTGAAAGATTTGATTGTATATGTCACATAAGATTCTATTTATTATATGGTTTGAAATTTTTTTAACTAAGTTTTACCATTGAAGCAAGAATTATGAGCAGCACTTGAATGTGTTTTACATATCCTCCTCAGACCCAAGGTCAACTTTTAACCATAAATTTTAGAACAATTTGTATCAATCAGTTCTAATTACATGAAAAAGTACTGAGAAAATGTTAAAAAAAATATTTTAATTTTTATTTTTGAGAAATTAAGGGTCTCCTAAAGGAGACATTGGGACAAAGTGGCATCATGATGTTAATTTAAAATATTTCTTTAATCTTAATTTAATAAAAAATTCATAATAATTAGCATAATGTAAAATTTGAATCACAAAATATTTCTGTCCGAACTGTTTGCAGAAGAGTCCTAATTTCCAAAATTTATCATTCGTTTCTCTCTCTTTTTATCTTATACTTTTAAATAATTTCTCAATTTTAAGTTGTTGCTTATTGAAAACTTGTAATTTCCAAGAAATATTGTCTGTAAGTACAAGAATTTCAGTTTTTTCTGCCCAATACATTCAAATTATGGGAAATTTTAAATTAGACATAATTACAGTGATCACTAATTATGCTTCATTTCATTTTTTGACCAATACAGATTCTTTCCTGTATCATTTAACTATCTACATTTGATGACAGTTAGCAAGTAAAGAATATTATTCCGAGCTGGAAATGCATGCCATAATTATAGTTTCAAATTGAGTGATTTTGATAGCCATTGACCCAATGTCTCCTACAGGTGACACTGAAATAAAAGCGTTCTAAATCAGAAGAGGGAAGATTTGAGTAAGAAATTAATAATGTTATATATAAACAGCAAGTTTAAGGAATTGAACAGTGTGTTTAATAATTTTTTATTATACAAATAATAAAAAATATGAACACTTAGAGACGAGCAAGTGTATAATTTTCTCTCTCAAAAAGCACCATTTTCATTTTAACGTAAATAAGCTACAAATGCAAAATGTTCACTAAAAATCATTTATTTCAGAACTACCATCTATTAACAAGAAAACTATCTAATTCTGGTCACCAATGATGCCTTTTATTTAACTTGGCATCATTTTTTGAAAGTGTTGTTTAGTGTCTCCTACAGACAATGCTGGGACTGTGGAGGATATTGTAAGACTTTTCCCATTTTGCAATTATATTTGAATCAATACTTATAGACTGAATTCCATACATTTTTAAAGGAGACATACAAATTGTATACACAATTATTTCCTTACCACAATATACTCTCAATGTAAAAAAAAAAAAAAAACATATATATATATGAGAATACAATAATTAAAATTTCTCTCTAGTTTATAGATGCCCATCTTACTAAGGAAATATTTATTTAAAAATGAAACTCTTTCATGTATTATTTTATAATCCCTTCTTTGTCAACTTTGAAAAACATTCAACTTCTCTTTATATTCAAGATAAATATATATATATATATTTTATTTATAATATAAAGTTAATAACTTCAATATTGTTTTTAATCATAGATTTTTTTTTGTCATTTCTGCAGATAATCAGCAATTTAATATTGGTCACCATAACTATATAACTTTTTACAGAAGCAAATGTCTTGACTAAAGTTGAAGGAAGCATTAATAAAGAACTGTGTCATTTGATCCATTGCTGTGCAGCATCATAATTTTGGAAACTACTAAAACTTTTTCAAGCTTTGAAGGTTTTTATCTGAAATGCAATAATATATTCAAATGAACAAAAGAAATTTAAAGTTGCTCATAAATTGTTTTTATCCACTCCCCAATTTTATCCTGAGATAAACTTTAAAATTTTGAAGTTCCTTTGTAGCTTTCTTCATTAAGGTATCTCAATGTGTTTATCACAAGTTATTTCAAGGCTCAGAAAAAATGAGGCATCTTACATACATATAGTAGGAAAGCAATCTATCATTTAAGTAAATCTGAGGTTGATATTTGTAAACATATCTGCAAGAGATTAAGAGGCTAATAATTGATTTAAAGGTATTAAAGACGAACTCCAGATCAGCTTGTACATATTTGAAAGGGCCAAATTAGGCTCATCTATTAAAAATTTAAAATCGAAGTCAGAGATCCACAAAATATCATCAAAAACACAAATTTAAAGCTATTAGGAATCACCTTTTGTATTCCAATAAAAAATAATGAGGAAAGAAAGGGACTAAGGCTGTAATCCTGTGGAACTCCTCAACTCAATCAAAAAGATTTGGCAAATATATTTTGCCTTGAAAGATCTATGCTTCAGAAAATACAAAATCCAAGAGCTTTGTCCCTGATTCTAAAATGCTCATGAAGCATAAATCACTTTATTTCTCCAGACCCTATAAAGAGAGTGTGAGATGACTTTAAGAGATCTAAAAAAAAAACCCACCCCAGAACAAAAGGTAGATTTAAGATTCTTGGCATCTCTAATACAACTGGGCAACTAAAGTATAGAATCTTAGCATTAGTATGACCATGTCTAAAACCATATTGATCTGCTAGGAGCAAGTGACTGATGGTGGAGTTTAATGGTATAAGGTCCAGATATGGGTATACAGCACCAAACAAGGTGTAATTGAGATCTAGACTTTGAAAAAAATAGGGAAAAAAATAAAAGATGAAATTAGTTGACAAGAGGGGTCAAAAATATAGAAGGATTGTTAAAGCGCCCTAGGGACATGGTATCTGCATTTGCAAGACAGTAAGCCCCATGGAGAAAAAAAGATTACTAGAATGCCTGGGGTCATAATTCCCATACCCATCAAAAGAAAGTAAGCCCCTGAAGGGTCTATTGGGTGTAAATTCTAAAATGAAAGATAAGTTTCCCAAGGAGATAATCTACATCACTTTGCACACCAGTGGCCATCAATGCAAATAGTCTATAATTGTTAGGAACATAGTTGTTTTGTTCAGCTTCCTCTTGGGGATAATTATACTTTTCCAATCTCTAAGTAGATTACTGCAATACCAATATTTGATTGATGACAACCAGCAACCTTTTCCTGTCCTTAGGACCTAATGTTCATTCTTCCTATTATATGCAAAGTCAGATTCAAAGGCTCTGGCAAAATCACAGTTCTCTAGTACTATATTCAATCCTTATAAGTTGAAATTACTAGCAAAAGAAGAAATACACACATTAAAAGAAATTAGGTTCAGTTGAGTAGTGGTAGTTAAGAACAAGTTTTCTAGCCTTGTCCACATTAGCAAAACTCAAACTGCTTGAATTTTTCTTATGCTCACCCAGCATGTTGATTGCAGCTTCGCTATCCTTGGAAACCAAGCTTTTAAAATCCAAAATCAAATTATAATTTTCTCTTTGGGTATGTTACTAGCTACATGATCAAGATTAGTTTCTGTAATATTGCATTTGGTCTCTCAACATTGACACGTTTACACAAGTCAATCCATTTTTTGCCTTTGAGATGTGTCGTTGATGTCATTAATTTTCACATTCATTTTGTTTATTTGAGATCTAAGATATAAAAAAAAGTTTTGGCAAGAGATTTCTCTTACTGATTCTTTTACCCATTTAAAATCATTTACTAGAATGCACAGTTGTTATAACAGATATATCTTGTTTGGCTTTCCATTTCAATGCAAATGTGGTACTTTCACTTTTTGAAGATTTGTACAGATATTCTTTTGGAAGATATTTTCTATTTTGTTGCAGTGTTTCCCATAAAATTTTATTTTTGAGAAGTTTGTCAAAAGAATGCTTGTATGGTTATTATTTTTAACATAATATATACCTTTTGTACTTCAAAGTACTGCTTTCTATGTAACCTAATCCAGACATCAGATCCATTATTCCACAAGTACAAGTATATTCCACAATTAACTGTACAGCTGATAAATCATGCAGATTTGGCCTTTATCCAGTACTTATGCCATCTGCCTGGAGTATGTTGATGGAAACCATGGCCTCCTTGCCACAAAATGATTGAATCATCTGTTGAAAGTTCTTTACCTGGTGTATAAACTTTTTTAAAAATTCCCCTAAAGCGCACTGCAAATCTTTCATATCTTTCTCATTGATAAAAAGCAGTATTTTGGTTTTACAACTGCTTTCTCTAATCTATTTGATGTCATCATGAAGCTCTTCCTTGAATAAATTAAAATATTTGATAGCCTCATCAATTTATAGAAGTTTGTGCATATTTAAAGAACATAAAGTTGCAAGTAATAAAATGGATAAAAAAAATAATGTGGATGTTTAGACTTGCATCATATTTATTTACAGTTAAACTTAATACAAGTTTTTATTATGATTTTCAAAGTATCTCTAAAAAGTGGCAATAGTGAAATTTCTTTTTTCCAAATAATTATAGACAGTGGCAGATCCAGGGGAAGGGCTAAGGTGACACATCATAATTTCATGCACAGAACCATATTAGCAAATCAGAGCAAAAAATGCCAACTAAATTTAAAAGTATTTTTTATTTTGCTGCAAAATTGTTTGTTGTTTGCTAACACAGGATCAAGCTATCTATCATATTGTATAAGTAAGTTTTTAGTTCTCAATTTGAATATGATTCCTTTATAGTTAATATTTACAGTTTATTTTAGAGGACTACATAATCCAGAATAATTAGCAGAATAAACAATTATGATCCCCCGTGTTGATTTTTTTCTGGATTCACCATTGTTTATAGATTAAATTTTTCCAATATTAACGATAAGTCAAGAATAACAGTAATATCTATCAATTTAAATTAAGTGTATGTTTTTAGAATAATTCTGTGAATAAAATTAATTCACATTAAATGCATCCAATTTATTTTGAGAAAGCTGTTTCACAAAGTTGGGTATCCAATTTTATTTATTAGTTAACAAGAGACAAATTGCACTGATTGCATATTTGTAAAAAACTTTCCTAATGCCTTAAAATCAAGCTGCTAGCATTCTCTAGTAGCATTTAGTGAAAACAAATGAACTGTGAAACACTGATTATCAATATATAAATCAATAGACATATAACAATACAAAAAGACTGTTATGTAGTTAACAAAGTCTTATCACTATAGGTCTGTGATTATTCCTATAGAGGCTCCAGTATTTAATATCAATGTTACCAGCAAGAAGTATTGTATCCCTATCACACACAATCATAGACAGCCTATAATAATTCCATTGGACCTGACACTGATGCTGTAAATAACAGATTTTGTCAAAATTCTTGAATTGAGAAAACCTTTGCACAATGGTTTTCTATAAAAATCAAGAACTTATTTCCAACTCTAAAGGACTATGGTTATGTTGAAAGCAATAAGCTTTGACACAGCACTAAAAATTGCTTGAATTTTTATTATTTGTTCCTGTCCCTATAAACAGTTCTGATAGCTACGAGTGATATCTATCATTTACTATTAATACTGACAGATGCAACAAAGTATACATTTATGGTGCTATGGATTTTGAATAAGTTTCTATGAATTGATTTTTCAGGTATCATTATTTAGAGATGAGTAAAAAGTTACAGAAGCAAAAGAAATGCTCGCTGACAAAATTACAATTTCATAAATTGATTAATGCAATCTGATAACAAAAAATATCTCAACTATATTTTGAATTAAAGAGACACTAAATAAATTTCAATATAAATTAATGAATTCAATAAATAAATAGAACCTACCTGTCTTTCTTGTGAAAAATATTATGTAGCCAGGCTTTAAAATCTGATTCATTGGTGGGAACACTACACATATCAATGCGATTAATATGGATATAAACAGCATCACAGCAACCAGTAACAAATTCTGCAAGGAAGAAAAAATTATGTCAAAAGCAGTATTATTAAGTGCAATTTTCATGGCAACACTTACTACTTGTAATACCATGTTGGCTCTAGCAACATTGTTGTAGAAGTTAATGTAAATAAAATATAGAGTTAAAAAGATACTCTATGTCTTTTATTAATTAAATAGTTATGTTCTAAGAGAAAAATATGAATATAATAAGTATTGGTAATGGATATATAATGAAATGATTTTCATTGTATCAATACATCCCATATTAATTTAGGAAATAAAAATATTTCAGAATTTGCATCAAATTAAACCGAGGATTTTAAAAGTTTTATTAATAAAAAAAGATTATTTACAAGCAATAATCTTTATGTGCTCAAATTATTTGAAAAATAAATTTCAATATTGAAAAAGTCGAAATGATACATAAATTTCTAAATATGAAAAACAAATAATCCAGATATGAAAATAAAATTGAAAAGGCAACTACCTTAAAGTATTTTAGTTATTCATAAGGAATTACAAAACATTTAGTTAAAAAAAACTGAATGTTGATATCTCAAACACAGCTGTACCACAATTGATTTAAATACCAAAATTAAGGGGGAAATAAAACCAGGCAAGAATACTTAAGTTATTATCAAATATTTCAATTAAATACCTAATAATGAAAATAATAAAAGCTTTATGTATTTGTACAAAAAAAAATTCAAAAGTAAATAAAGTACCAAACATAGATGGCGCTTTGGTGCGAAGGGTTTTCTTATTTCCTTTCGTACAAGAATAAATCACAGTAGCATCATATACTGCATCGAGATTATTTTTCAAATGTTCTAAAGCTATTTGGAAGCCTTTATATTTTGGAGTAAGGACATGCTTTAAAGGCACAAGACCTATAAAAAAGAAGAATGCAATATATTAAACATTAAATATTTATTAGAATTTTAAATGCAAGTAGTTTTAGAAAAGCATTTCAAATGCCATAAAAATTACCAAGTAATAAAAAATAAAATTATAGTAAAATTCAATAAAAAATTGGCAAATATATTTATATTTGCCAATTTTTTATTGAATTTTACTTAGCAGCAACATCAACTTAAAATTATAAAATTGTGTGCAAACTAATATCAGAAATTTAATAAATTTCTTTTTACAGCATTTCCAACAAGTAAAAAATGTAAGTATTCAACTCGAACTTTATAGCATATGTGTAAATATTGTAGTGACAATTTCAAGATTTGGCGACATTTCTGGTGACCAAATATCAGCTTGGAAACCTCAAAATGTCCAGACTCAGTGAAGATTAGTTCCCACAATTTTTTAGCAAAACTTCTGGAAAGTTTCTTTAAACTATAAAAAGTAAACAGTTGCTTTAAAGTCAATTACAGTTGTGTGAGTGGTCAAGCTAAAAAATTTAACACAAGGAAGTCTAGTAAATTCAGCGATCTTCACATACATGGTCTGACAAATAACCACATGGCCTAAGCCGTTAAACTTAGTGTGGAGGGGTGGGAATAGAACGCAGTTGACCTTGATACTTGTGGTGCAGGTGGCACGTCATATATTACGTCTCTCTATCTCAGTTTGTTTTTTATCCTTGTTTGAATAAGAATTTGTAGTGTTGAAGTGTCTTGATCATGATAGCTTAAAAATCAAGCAGCACATAAATTTGAAATTCCTCATAAAATTAAAAAAAAAAAAAAAAAATTCCAAATGAATATTTTAAATTTGTGTGTTTGGAGATAACTGCATGACATGTAGTAAAATTTTTGAATGGCAAAAACGATTTTCAAAATGTCAGGAAGTTTTTGAAGATGAACGTTCCAGTCGACCAAGAACTGATGAAAACATTAGAAAAATTAATGAAATCCTGCATAAAGACCAAAGTTTGAGTGTTCAGATGATGTCACATATTATGAACATTGACAGAGAGACAATAAGAAAAATTTTGATCAAGGATTTGCATATGACGAAAGTTTGCGCAAAACTAGTACCAAAAAAAAAAACCCTGAAATACGAGCAAAAAATGAACAAGAAAAACACTTGCTTTGACATCGTGGAATGCTTCACAGAAGATCCTGAACTGATTGTAAAAGTTTTCACATGTGACAAAACATAGATTTTTCAGTGAAACTAAATGGCAATCCTGCACTGAAAGACCTCCACATTGCCAAGGGCCAAAAAAAAAAAAAAAAACAAACTCGAATGAGTAAGTTTAAACTGAAGGTCATGCTCTTTCATTCATGATAGCATAATTCTTTCATTTTTTTTTATCATACATTTTTATTATGACAGATCTTTCATTTGTCATTACCATACATTTTTAGTCCTGCAGCTTTTAACGTTAAAACTTGAAACAACTAAATCCTGACAGAAGTATGCAAAAATAAATGAATCACTTTCTAGAGAAGAAATATAACAAATATAAATGATTTACCCACATACTTTTTACATTAAAGAATAATATGTGTAATTGAGGTTGAAGTATAATTATAAATCAAATTATGCAAATTATGAAATTGAATTTTTTTCTATGATAAAATAATAATTCAGGAGAAATTTTTTTTTATAAACACCAGAAAAATTTATTACATTTAGAAAATGCCTTTCTATACTATTCTACTATTCTAGACAGAAATAATAAAAATTAGCTAACCTCGATCTCTGGCAAAAGACTGACTTTTTTCAATCATATCAGAAGCCTCAGGATTGTAACGTGTTCCCTCAGGAAATATTACCATCCAAGTCTACAGAAATATATTTCAAACAAACTTAAGCAATTTCATTTCATTTAAAAAAATTAGCAACAATAACATAATACTAAAAGAATATTTAGAAATATATAGCTTAATAAATGATACATACAATTTCTCGATATTTAAGAAATTAAATATGCCACCATTTCTACATTAGACAATTAAAATTGTTTAATTTTTTTTTCCTTTTAAAATGATAATTTTTGAATAGAAAATCTGATTTGAGTACATTTTCTAAATTTAATTTCAAAATATTCTTCCACACCAAACTTATTACCGTCATTACTCCCCACAACCCCATTCATAAAAACTAGAACAACATTAGAACTAGAGCTTAACCTCCACACCATATCCAATGTTATTTAACATGCAGCAGCATCCCTATTAATTGTACAACAGGACCAGCAATTCGATTGAAACATTATACCTTTGGAGTTTGCACTGACTTACCACAGCCTGTGAGGAATTTGTCCAATTAATATCATGCTAGGGCAACATTATACACCACAGACCATAGAGTAACTCAAGTATGACAGTCACTTTACCTACTCATTTAACAATTCCTCATTATTCTATATATCTTTGGCAGAATGAGAACTTGCATCATAAAGCTTGCTATCTTGTTAATAGGCTGCAATAGACTTGAAATTACACTTTGTATTAAAATGTTATAGTTGAATTTTACACAAATATTTTTATTTTTTGCATTCAAATAAACAACCTATTGAACTTTTCCACAGTTGTAAGATTTGCTTCATTCCTTTTGTGATCATTCGCTAGTGATATGAAGAAATTTGACAATTTTTATTAAATAATTACAGCAAGATACATGTTTGTATAGACCCAAATTTGCAAAATCTGCATATTTACACTAAAATTGCTAGTTTTAAAGGGATATTTTTTGAAAAAGAATAATAAAATACGAGAATCGCTTAGAAAAACTCCAATATAAAAATATTAATTCCTAGAAATAAAAATTACTCATTATTAAATATGGAGCTTGACACTTTATATCAGATCAGATTTAATTAAAATACATATAGGAGTTTTAAAATATTAGGAAAATGTTTCAATTATTTAAAAAAAAATTATCTTGAAAAATTGATGAAATCAAAACTACGAAAATTTACTTTAGCATCAAAATTGAACAACTTTAGCAATAAAATTTTCTGCATTACACATAGGAAAATCATACAAAAAATCTTTTTTTTTTAAAAAAAAAAAGCAATTAAGACTTTTTTGTAAGCAAATGAATAATATGAAATTACAAATAATGAATTGATAACTTTTTGCCTAAGTAACAACAAATCTGAATTCTGACTCGTAAATTATTTTTTGTACACTATTGATCAACTTTTTCCCATTTAACATATGCAATTCAATTGATATAAAAAATAAAACTTTTTAAAAAGTAAAATGCTCTACAATGGCAAATAAAATTTAAAAAGTTAGAACCACAACCTAAAACATAATTTTAATATGTTTCTGAAACAATTATTTTCAAATGCAAAAGCTCATGCAAGCAAAAACTTAATTAACACAAAATCAATGCCCAAATGGTAAAATTTGAAAAATGATTTTAAAATTTATTCAAGTATTGATTACATTTCACTATCTGATATTATTTTACTCATCTTTATTAAAAAGGTAATATTTAAATTCTAATTAAAATGAAAAAGATAAATATAAATATATACATATAAATAACTTACAGGAATCTTTTCATTTTGTAAATACTTCAGAGAAGATATCATCTTTTTAGAATCAAAGTAGTGTCTCTTTACAAAGACACAACCATGCTAAAGCAATAAAAATAAATGAAAATGAAAATTAATATTTAGTTTTACAAAATGTATCAGAGTTAAAAATTGAACAAAAAAATGATCTCTACATATAGTATTAATAATATACCAAATGCAAATTTAGAAAAAATAAATATTCTCTCAATCTGTCACACAATTCAAAATTTGAATTATCAGAAAATATAACAGCAAACACACTATGAGCAAAATATACAAAAAAAAAAAAAAAAAAAAAAATTAATTCATTAACATTGTTAATAACTTGATAGCTATAATTTTCTTATTATTTAAATTTGCACTAACAAAAATATTTGAAAAATATTTTAATTCCTTGCATATATCTTAAAAGTAAAAACTATAAAAGTAAATAAGATGTATCACTCATCAAAAATGATACATAGCAGATAGTTATTCAAGATAAGGCAAATAAAGTGCTTATATTCACAAATCTCTAAGAAATAAATTTTATTTGAAATTTTCTTACATATAAATAATATTTATTTTACAAATTTAGGATATTTATACATCTTTTATTACTTAATGAGTTAAGTGAGAAACATGCAATTTTCTATATTTTAAGAATTTTACATTTTTATCAGTATAGCAGTTTCCTATTATAGTCTTATTTTGTTTGTATACTTTTCGAAAGAAATGTATACAGAAATTGGTGTGAGAAAAAGTAAATTCACTTGAGGAAGCTATGAACTTTGTATCACTAGCAAAGGAACAAAAAACATTGAAACATCTTGCATTACATAATTTTAAAAAATTACAAAAGTATAAATGGTTTAATCCTATTTTAGGGAGGAAGGGAGGAGACACTTGGTGGGATTTTTGAAATCATGCCAAAATGTATCCTCTTTTATAGATTTTAATGGGTTGCCAAGAAAAATCTATATGGCTACCATATGTAATGAGAACCAACTTGGCAACTTAACATCACAAAAAAATTCTCATGCTGCCAGCACACCCCCCTTCCAAAAATAAGATCCAACTGTATAAAACAATACTTAAATAATAATCCATGTGAAATAACAAATGATGTATCATGTTTAAAATCACCATTATAACAAATTATGCATGATGAAAATAATTTCATTAAAAAGATTTTAATCTGTTCTTGTGACTAAAAACAATTCCAATATTCATGAGAATTTTCAAGTTATAATATATGTTTAAAATCATTTATACAAAAATTTTAAAATGTTTTTTTTTTGAACCACTGAGGTAAAATAAATTAATTTGCATTCAATACAACAAGCGAATTAAACAAGGAAATGTTTGATTAAAAATTCTATAGTATTACATGTTATAATATTCAGTTTAAATTAATTTTATAAACAAGGTATTTGTTTAATTTATTGATAAAAAATGCTTAAGGTACTGATTTGGGAACAATTAGTACTTTACAATGATTCAGGTACAAAAATTACTTTTACAATATTTGAAAGAAAAAAAAAAGGATTTTATAATTTTTGTAAACAATTTTTGATTTAAAAAATATTCACAGGTAAGTAAACCATTTTTCAAAGGAAAATATGTATAAGAATAGTGACCAATTGGAAAATACATTTATATGTTCAAATGGAAAGAAAATATTACAGAGAAGGATAAAAACAATCTAAATTATTTAAAATTAGTTATACCATCCCTCCAAAGAATTATATATAAAAAATTTATAATTCATAAAATCAATCTACATATCATGCAGAATTTCACAAATAGCAATTTCGCATGCAAACAGCAAATTAATTTATACTTTTTATACAATAATTTTTTAAAAAACATAATTTCACAAATAATTATTAATTGAACAAGATGAGATTTATCCAATCCATAGAAAAAGCTAAATAAAATAATTTGGATGCAACATGCACAACACTCACATGTAGAATTAAAAAGCATCAGCACTTACTAAATTTACTGAGCAGTTAACTCATTTTGTCTCTGTTGCCTCACCTCATAAAAGTAAAATCCATACAGTGGCACTAATTGCAGTGAATCCTTCATAACATATCTCACATTGCCTGTGGAACCTTGACGATCTGCAAGCATATGGACAACAACCCAGTCCACTACAAAAGAAAAAATGAATTTCAACATATACAATTATAATAATTAAGTAAATAAGATTCAAATATTAAAAATAGCATAAAAATACACTATGATATTATAGTTAATAAATTTTAACACTGAATTTATTATAATTTGCTTAACAAAAGATGAAATCTGTTTGAACCATAATTGTTATTTAATACACAAAGTTATACATTTTGCAGTTAAATTATTGTACAATAATGCTTCCCATTCTAAATTCAATGACTACATGATTTCAATCGTGCAAATTAAGAAACTACTTGTACAATTGTTCCTTAGTAAAGTAAATAGGATCAGGGAACATTTTAATAAAAGAGTTTAAAATTGTAAATATCATGCATTTCTCTCAAAAAACTTCTTAATATGAATGACTACTAAAATACTTTTATAATTTTAATATTCCATTTTTGGGAGCAGTTTTATAAATATCTTGATTCTGTAAATAAAAGTCAAGCATGATGTATTGAAATATACAATAAATGGTACATATTGTTTCATGAATTTGTCTAAGGCTTCTGTACAATAATACTGAATAAATAATAAAATACAGGATTATGTTACAAAAAACATAAATCAGCTTATACACACACACACACAAAAACTATTATCTAACAAACACAATATTCACTGACAATATAAACATGTTATATATCTTCCAAGTCAAAAAATTTCTATGGTAAATATATTATTGAAAAAAAAATAATAAAAAATAAGATACATATTAAAACAAAAACTTTTCAGAAAATTAAAGAAAATTCATATATTAAACATGTTTAAAATATTTTGATTCAATTACTATAAGCAAAGATTCAAAGTTTAATTCTTTTCAAAATTTCTCTATCCAATATATTATATAACTTGTTAAAATACATTAGATCAATTTAATATATATAATGTGCTTACCAGTGCTTTGATGATTACTTATATAAATAACCCTTTCTTTTTTTGAAATAACTTCCAAATTTCCATAAAGAAATAACTAGAAATGTAAGATACTTATTAGAATTGATAAACTTAAAAAATAATTACTTAATAACAAATTTTTAACCAAAATAACTAATCAAAATTTATCAAAAAAATACATACAGAATATATAGTGTGAAGAAGTCTAAGCACAGAGGAAAATTCATCTCAATGGCAAAGAAAAACTTTAAGATTTTTTACTATAATTAAGAAAAATCTTAAAAGTTACATACTTCTATAATTTTTATTAAAATTTAAATTAAATACAAAACATACATAACAATGTGCTTACATCAATCTTTTATAAGTATCTTATGACGCATATCAAGCTCATAAAATTCACTAATACTAGCAAATCTAGAAAGTATATTTTTATCTTTAAGCCGAAGAGTTGGTAATATCAACGTAGAATTATCAGAGTCACTGTACTTCTTTGCTCGAAATTTCTCACATTACCTATTTTGCACTTTAATATATATGTATATATACAAGATTCAAAAATGCAATAATTTCCCAGTCATCTATATATTTTCAATATAGCGATTAATAATGGCAAATTACTGATTATTGCACAATGTCCATCATAACACAATGAACCAAATGTATAAAGTCAACACATTTATATGAAAAATACAATGAAAGATACAAATAAAAATGAGCTAATTCTTTTACAATAATAGAAAAAAATTTTAAGATTTTTTTAAAGGAAAAAAAAAACATTAATAAAATCCGTTACTTAAATGTTTATATATTTTTATGAACGGCTTACCTTAGTTCCTGTTACATGTTCAAAGAAAAATAGAACAAATTTCTGATACACTGAATAATACATGTCATCACCAGCTTGATAAATCCAACTTGGAAGTAAACATGACATAAATCGCCACGCTATCCATATTAGAAAATACTGAGGCACTACACCGAACATGACAATAGTCGGCACGACCATTTTCACGTGTTTCAGGCTGAAAAGTATACATATGATGTAATGAATCAGACAAAACGCTCACAACATCAGAAACATCATCACAAGGAAACTGAATGAAAAGAAAGTATAAGATAAGCATCTTTTGCATACGTAATACTAGAAGCCGGCGGATACATGATCAACACATTGTTTCACACGATCACTCCAATAACCAAAACTTCATCTCTTACCGGTCATTCGTGTCACCATTCCACCATTGCTGAAAACTTTCTTTCATTGTGCGAAATAATAAAAATCGAAATCAATATAATTCAGATTCAAATATTTAATAAATATTTGAATATGTACTGCAAGGACGGTAGCAGAATTAGCGCTTTTACTATGTACTGTTTCGCAGCTACCACACTGCGCATAAACCCATTCTAGCAGACAGCAAATGGGCTACTAGATTATCGATCTTTGGATAAAAAAGAAATTCGTCATATGAGCACAATTATAAAAATAATTCTTTTCTGCCCCAACAAAGCGACTTACCACTCTTTCGCTATATTACTGCTATGAAATTGCAACATTTTTATATAGAGACACAGACCGCACGAGTAAGGATGCATTTTTCTTCAGATTGTAATGTTCGCGACTTCTGAACCCAACTGAAAACGACTTGGTGTAGATGCACTGGTGCACCTCAGGTGAATTTTGGATTGTCGCCAGTTGAAAACATTATATTTTAGAAGGGAATAATATACAGAGAGTTTCTTGAAAAAGAGTGCTGTAAGCAATGAGAGTTTTCGTTGACCTATAACTCAAAAAACTCATTTCTAGCAGCCATGCATGCAACAATCGATAAAATAGCTATAAAAGAGTAGGCGCGCAACTTTCATTGCAAGCGCCAGAAAATTAGACTCGTTTTTTCCCTCCATCAATCTCTTTGGACGCGAAACGTGATACACCACTCATTCAAAAAGATAATCAAGAAAGAAAAAAAATGAACAATGATTTTATGGATTGAGAACATGAGAAAAGCTATTGTCAGATGAAAGTACCAAGAAAAGCTCGTTTTATCGAATTTATGAAATATTTAGCAAAGCTATTTCAAAAAGTTTTACTTAACTAATTACTTTAAATATCTTTCAGGAGAAATTTGAACTGAAAGCACATCAAACTCAATATTTCTTTCATTGAAAATTTTTAAAAGAGAAGTAAAAATTTATTCATAGGCAATTATTAAAATTAAATACATTTATTAATATTAAAAGAGAGCAATTTCATATCAGCACTTTTAAAAAGTTACTAGCATTTGAAATAAATTTATTTATTAAGGCTCCCGTCTATCCGCCGTATTGATTTCGCGGACGTAATGTTAATCCTATGGAATTACGACTTTAATTCTCACATCTTTACTACTTGATCTATTTGAATAAAACAAAGTGCATCTGAAAGAGCAAAAAATAATGAATGCTTCTGTGGAATTACTTTTTTCCTCCAATTTTTAAAAATGTTTTTATCCCCATTTTAACGATTTGTTTACTTTTTTTCTGGTCTTTAAGAAATATTTTTAAATATTTTTAAAAATCGGAGGAAAAAAGTAATCCCACTGAAGCATTCATTATTTTTTGCTCATTCAGATGCACTTTGTTTTATTCAAATAGGTCGAATAGTAAAGATGTGAGAATTAAAGTCGTAATTCCATAGGATTAACATTACGTCCGCGAAATTAAAATGGCGGGTAGACGGGAGCCTTAAGTATATTTTTTTCATTTTTTTGACATTTTGTTCACAATCAAAGCATTGTTTTTTTACTGATAGTTTTTGAATAATTTGTATTTGGAGTACAAATGAAAATATTTTCTTCAATAACAGACAATGTTTTTTAAGAAGAAAATATTTCGCTTTCAACGTAAAATATTGTCTTTTAACATGAAAGAAATGAAATAGATATAATGTTTAATAAAGTCTTCAAAATTGTTTAAGCACATATTCAGTTAGAGTTTAAAAGAAAATTAGAATTAACAAAAATATTTTTCCGTCTAAAGGTCACATTATGTAGTCCAAATTTTTTTTTTATTTTATTACTTTTTAAAAAATCAATTTGTTTATTTTAGATTCCGATTTTGACTTTATGATGTTATATAAGAGAGAATGAGCTCAATGTTTGATTTAAACTGAGGTGTAAGCTGCGTAATGTGAATACTTGAAGTCGACCAAGAGAATAAAATCAGAGACAAAGCCTCACTTTCAGAGAATATTGAAGAATTTCTCAAGAGTTTAAAGTTGTTTTATTTAATAAAGCAGTCCTAACTCTTCTTTAGGAAAATCGTGTCTCGGATTTTTTTTCACCACTTAATCGTAATTCTGTTATAAGGTTATCGCAGCTTAAAAAAAAAAAAAAAGAATCTTACTCGAAAAGATTTTGGATTATGGAATATCATAATAAGAAATTTCATGATAATTTCACTGCTGATTTTCAATGATCTTTTTATTCATTTTTTAATAAAAATATCATGTATGGATACAAATTGATGTAAAAAATGAATTTGTCCAGTATGTTTCATAAAAAAATAATCACATTCTATGACTAAGATTTAATTACAATAGTGATGAACTTCAAATTATTCAGCAACCAGACGAATCGATTTAATTCCCCCAGTTATTTAGATACATACACCCAACTCTTTTTTTACACGGTCTTTTTTTTAAAAGATTTTGAAATAACACGGTTCACCAATAAATTTTTTTACATTATTTTTTTTTTTTTTTTTTACACCGTTTTCCCCTCCCAATTGCCCCCCCCCATAACATTCAAATGAATATATTTTAGACTCAGTGGAAGAAAGAAATTTGACTGTTGTGGAAGCATGGAGAAAGTTTGCGATTTTGGTTTGTATGACACATGCATCTTTTGCCTTCAAACAGTTGTACCAATCGACCTTAAATGCTTGTTAGAAAACTGTTTTGCCAGCACACGTCGAAAGTGGAAGCTTCGCAGAACAAAAATCAGCTGTGTATTCTGAAATTATAACTCTATCAAATACAATTGGTGGCGAAGATTTCAACAAAATTCAAACGGCTGATGTCGAAGAATTGATGCTAGAAAGCCCTTTGGATAAAGACGATTTGATCAAATTAATGACAGTTTATGATACTAAAGAAGTTGATAATGACTAAGCCGAAGAGGAAGTTCAGATATTAACAGCTGATTTAATAGGCGAGGGCTTGAAATTTGCTACAAGTATGGAACGTTTTCTTACTCATGATCCTGACATTGAGCGTGCATTGAAATTTCAACGTAATATTCAGTTTTGTGTAGCAGGATAACAAGAATTATTTAAGCAACTTGAGAAGAAGAAGAAAAAGAAAAACCCAGCCGATAATTACAAATTTTGTAACAACAAAAAACCAACAGAGGTAGTTAATAACGAACAAATATCTTCATTTGAATCAAAGTCGATAGTTGTGCTAGGCATTTCTGACACATCTACTGATGATAGCATTTTTGATCCAGTTCGTAATAAATGTGTTCGCTTAATATCAAGTAGCTATGAATAGTTGGTAGTAATTTTATTCCTAATTTCAATTTAAATGTTTATATGTTGTATGTACCTATAGATTGAATTTTCACTGTACCCTAATTAAAAAAAAATTGTAATAAAAATGAATTGTTTTTGTTTTAGAAAAATGTAGTATGGATTTCATTATTACTTTTTTGCACGGTTTTTTGGGAAAATATTTAGAGTTTTTTCATCTTGCACGATTTTTTAAAGTTGTGGAACACATCTCCAAATTTACCATACATCGCATGTATTTTTTACATGATTTTTTTTTTGCGTAGTTTTCTGAGGAATGTATCTACCGTGTAAAATAAGAGTTGGTTGTGAGTGAGTGAGTGAATGTATAGTTTATTGGCGCAAGAGCCAGATATGGTCATGCTGCGCCAAACAAGATTAAACTGTAGTCTAGACGTGAAATTGAAAAAAAAAGGTAAAAATGGTTGACAAGAAGGAGGGTCGAAAATAGAGAAGGATCGCTAGGGTATCCCGGGAGTGCGTCACCCGTGTTTACCAAAGACACTAAACCCCATGGGAAAGAAAAAGATCACTAAGGTGCCTCGGGATCATGATGCCCGTACTTAGCTGAAGAAGGCAAGTCCCTGATGTCCCCTGATATAATCCCCAGGGGCAGGGTGCCCGGCTATACCCCCAGACGCTGGGTACCCATTTTAGTCGCCTCTTACGACATGCATGAGCTACAGTGAGACTATTCTGAAGGGTTGGTTGTATATCATGGAGATACAAAAACATCACACAAAATCTCTAGTTCGTATAATGAGCAGTTCTTTATGATTTTAACAAATGTTTGGCGCAGTATAGCCTGCTTTAGCTTTTGCGCCATAAAAACCAATTATCACTCACTTGTATAATGAGATGTAAAGTTCGTTAATTTGACTCACGATCCTATGAAAAGAGCAGTACCTAATTTAATGAACTGATTGGCGGTTAACTCCGCATTTAGAAACGATTTGAAAATAATTGTCGAAATTTCGTAACTTTCAACTATGCTCAAGTGACGAGGATAACACATGAGCTGATATCTCACTCTCCAAACTTCCAAACTATCCCAACGGGAGGACTCCGGACCTGATAGATTTAACGTACATCATCCAAAAACAATCTTGAAAGGAAGGCCTTGATATACATCCAGGAAACTCTGGGAGCTCATTTCCTCTCTTATTCTTCGTTGGTTGCCCATTTTGTCCGTTTGTGACTATGACGACCAACTTGAGTGCATATATTTACTTTTAGAAGTTTCTTCCTTAGACTCATTTTTTATTTTATTTATGTTGCTCTGAATTGCAACAAAAATCTAATTGGTGACGAGCTTAGTAATTTTGAAGCACGGTCAACTGAAGAGGACCTCATGCAGAAGGTCAAAACTTAGGACCTTGATAGAATGAACATGTTCTGCTACACGACGGATCTTTAGTGGCAGTAGGATGAAACCTACGACTCCCCGAAAACAACTCCGTTCATTAATACTCGCAACCATGACCAGTCGGCTACCAAGGACTAGTGAATTTTAATTTTGCATAATAAAACGAATATTATTAAATCTATAATTTTTGTCTGATTATTGCTGAATCGACTTTCATCTGTTCGAGCTTGGTCTAAAATCAAAGTCATGTATAAGGATTGGTAAAATACGTAATTTAAGATATTAAGTAAAATAAGTAATTAAGATATCGAAAGAAATCAATTTAAGTGATGGACAAGACCACGACATCCTTCCTGGAAAGAGAAGTCCCGTGAACAAATATGGAAACTCGTTTCCTCGCTGATTCTTATTTGTTTGTTCATTTTGCGCTTTTGTGGCTATGACGATCAACTTTGAGTTGACGTAAATACGAAACACATACTAAACTTTTTGAAAGATTTTCGTAGAATTTAGCGTTCTTTTCCCCTTCCTCTTTTCAATTTACGATTAAGACAAAACATTTAACTCACTTAACTATCAAGAAAGATATCCAACGCAATCAGCAGAATATCTGTTTCTTGAAGAAAAATAAGTTGACAGCTATTTTATTGTATTAGATATATAAAGTAAGAGAATTGCGATTTTCTTTGTTTTAATTGACGTCGCACTAGAAGCAACACTGGCTATTGGTGATGGACCTCGTAATTTTGAACCTCGGTCAAGTGACGAGGACGACACCTGAGCTGGCACCACCCTCTCCTAACTTCCACACCACGCCAAAGAGAGTTGCGATAATGTCATCATTTGACCAGCTTCGTCCGCATGTCATTACAAAGTTTTTTTTTTTTTCATTTCAAAGACAAAATATAATAATTTGATTAATGTGCTACAACATCACTAATTTGTATGAAATTGCGATAATTTGATGGTTACGAAAAATTAATTTATTTTTGTTCTAATATTAATTATCTAACAAATATAAAATCGCTTCAGTTATGAAATATTTATCGCTTTCTGGAAATCAATAAATACCATCTCAGAACTAATAAAATATTTTTGACAGAATTTAAATGCCTTCACTTAAAAGTTTCAAACTGATAATTTAGATACAAGATTTGGGTAATGGAGACAAATGTTCTTTTCTAATTATATTATGCAGATTGATAATTAAGTTTTCAGAGACGCAAGAACCAGAAGTGCCTTTACTGCACCAAATACGATAGAAAATGCGTTCTAGCCTCAGGAAAAATAGGAAACAAAGGTAAAAAAATTTGGAAACTAGGAAAATCGAAAATATTGAATGATTGCTAAGATATCCTCCGGGAGTGTCAACAGTGTTTACCAGAAACAATAAGTTTGGTTTTATAATTGGCGACGGGCCACGTAATTTTGAACCTCGGTCAAGTGACGAGGACGACACCTAAGCTGGTATCCCCTCCCCTCTCCTAACTTCCACACCACGCCAACGGGAGGACTTTGGGCCCAAACACATTTAACGTACATCAGTCCCGTCTAAACGGTGGGTCTTTAGTGGCATCAAGGCCCGAGCCCGCGACACGACGAAAACCGTCAGCCGCGAGACTGCTGCCTTGACCACTAGGCTACCCTACCAAAAACAATAAACCCTTTGGGGAAGAAAAAGATCACTAGGGTATCCCAGAGTCCTGAATCCCGTACTTACTTAAAGAAGGCAAGTCCATGAATAGCGCATCATTATGCAAAAAACTTTGCAAACAAACAAAAAAGAAGAAAAAGAAAAAAAAAATGCTCACTAAAAGTGTGTTATCTTTGCACTCCAATAAATGTAATACCATTTCACTGAAAAAAGCAATCTCAAATTGTTCAGCAGATTCAAATTTCATATTTAATGGAAGTTGACATTAAGGATTTAAAGGAATAAATCGGATGATATTACAAAAGATTATAAAGTTTTAAAGTAAATATCGAATTATAGCTTCTATAATATAAATCCCCGCCCTCTCCTTTCCCGGATTCTCCGATTTTAAATATACATATTCGCATATGCTCATGATTCAAAACTTTAACCAAATTTACATAGCGTGTTGCATCACAAGCTATGAAATTTTTTTTAAAGTCTTCCTTTCTGATTATTCACAGATAAATAATATGTTTTTAAAGCAAATAATTTAAAACTTATAATCTAATTTTGTGGTGCATTTACAAATCGTAAAAATTTGTGCGTTATTTCTGGATTTGTATACATTTTTCCAGAATCCTTAATTTTTTACTCTGATTCAATTTTCTGTGAGTATTAGCAAAACTATTTCAAAAACAGAAAGAAAGACAGGAAACTCCATGCAGGTCTTACAATTTATAAATCACTTTTTTCCCTTCACTTTTGTATATTTTTACCGATTTTCTTTGAAGTTTTGAATTTTATTATTATTATTATATATATATATATATATATATATATATATATATATATATCACGATTCTCTCTCTTTTATTTGAGACTTTAGTTCCTAATATTCAATTAAAAAATTCAAAAATGAATTTTAGATTCTTTTTTTATACACTTTTCTTCTCATATACTTAGATTAATTTTGTTTTATATATTATATAAGACTAAAATTTCTTATTTAAAAATTAAAATTTTGATCACACGTTTTGAGAAGATTGGTTTGGGTTAACATCATTTTGGTGACTATTGGCGACGGACCTCGTAGTTCTGAGCCAATGAGGTGAGAAACTGTATTGAATCCGCATTCAGCAAACGGGAAGGGGAGAGACTGTAGAAGACAAATGGTGTGCCTGAGTTGATGAGAATGATATGAAGACTGCAGATGTCGAGGAAAATTAACCTGGCAAATTTATTTGAGATGACACTAGTCTTAAGCGTTGTAAAGGAGAGCAAATGACTTTGGTAATATTTTAAACTGTTTGAGTGATAGTTTATATAGAAATAGCAGTTTTAGCACTCATTACGTATGAATTATGATATTTGTGATTCTATCAGTTTTCTAGCTTCTAAATAGCATATACTTTGTGTGGTTTTATTTTTCTGAATCTATTTTTCTATTTATATAACTTAGGACATATTTCTGAATCATATGGGTGTGTTGTTGCTGGAAATTAACACACTTCGGCTCCAGGAGGCAATCCATGGAAGATGTCCGATAGACGCACATCTAGAGCATATCTATTGCCTCCTTCAGGCAGTTTATGTGTGAATGACCGAACCTCTGACACTAGGAGCAACACGAAGGATTTGGAATGTAGAAGCGTATTTGGTAATTTAGATAACCTATTTTAAATGTATTTGGTACTTTAGGGCTATTTCGCTGTCTTAAGTAGGGCTCAAGCTTGAGGAGGTGAGTGGAAAGGTATGGAATTAGGCGGCACGCTCTGATTGGTCGAAAGATTCTATTTGGAAGTCACTTAAGTTTAAAGTTTTGGCAATGAAAGAGAACAGTACTCGTAGATTGTTAAAAAATATAAATATAAGGATAAGTTGCAATCCTTCGACCATAAGAATATTAAACTATTATTTTTATACTGAATTTTTTTAAAAAATTTTTATTGCAGGTTCCTGTAAATTAGAAAGAAAGCAAGAGTAGCTATTGAGGAGGATATGTTCTCGAAAGCGAAGTCTTAAAATTAAAAAAAAAATTCTAAGAAATCTAAGACAATTAAAATACTCGTTTTTGGCATGTGACATCACTTGAGTTGACCCCCATTCCTCCTGCTAGCATGTTCAATATGTTACGGATAGAAGGTAATAATTTTAGTTTATGAAAAAGTTAAAATTAAAAGTTATGGATAAATTAAATTAAATTTTAAAAATTCTCACAAGTGGTTATTAGAATAATCTCGATCTCTTTGGTACTGAGAAATTTTCGAACATATGTTCGAGCAGGCAACGTGATCTTTTAGCTGTCGATGATTTGTTGGAATTGTGGTTACGGTCCTGAGTAAAATATAGGGAACTTGTAGACGTTAATGAAAGAAATTAGTTAATTACTTTTTGATATAAGTCTAATTGGTTTCTAATTTTAAGTCGCAATAAATGATGTAGTAACCGCATTATTATGCATAATAGGAGGACTTGGAGTTTATGATACAATTAGGTCTCGAATCTGCGGTTCGAAACGAACATTTCCAGTGACCTGATCATGACATCAACCACCCTTATAACACTATTGATTAATTGATTTTTTATTAGAATTGCACTTAGAAGCGACACGAGAGCCAGTGATAATAGACATCATAATTTTGAGTTTTGGTCCAGTGATGAGAATAATACCTGGTGTGAGTGAATGATAATTTAAGTGAATGTGCAAAAGCCAAGTATGGCTAAGATGCGTCAAACATCCTTTAAAACAGTAATTTAGACAGAGGGGGGGGGGAAGCAGAAGAAAAAAAAATGTAAAAATTGGTTGACAAGAAGGAAGATCCAAAATATAGAGAAGAATCTTCAGGGTAACCCAGGAACGCGTCATCCCTGTTTCCCAAATTCCAAGGGAAAGAAACAGATTTGTGGGGACCCGTGGATCGTGATTCCCGTAGTTGCTGAACGCTTGAACTGGTTCACTCTTCCCCAAGCTTCCATACATCGCCAATAGGAGGACTTGGAGTTTCAACAGATTTAACATGCATCAACCCCACTACACGGTGGATTTTCAGAAGAATCGGGTCTGGAAACCCCGTCTCAACATAAAGATCTCCGACCACGAGCCCGCGACCATGACCACAAAGCTACTGCATCCGCACCGAATACCGACATTAGCCTCGCGTCAAATTCGAAACCTTATTGTAATTAACGTGTAGCATTCTACCCAGGAAGGTTGTAATTGTACATAGTGTCGGATCTCGTTGCTCGTGGTTAAGTGAAATAGGAGTTAGTTAAGCGAAAATGGAAGAATAAAGGTGATCAACATGATAAGGAAAATAGTCCAAAATAAAGATCTCTAGAGCATCTCGCAGGCTCGTCCTGTACTTACCAACTGCTTGAGGGTTGTAAGGCTTACTTAAATTTTATTTGCTACTGCTTTTAATGCTTTTCCTCGAATCACTGGTCCGAAATAGGTTTTGAACTTACCAACCACTGGTTGTGCAGGTTGATTTTACCATACAGGCTGCAGTGAATTCCTGGCTGGTCGCTGATGCCAGAAGCATCACGAGGGATGTGGATGCCAAACCTTATAAGTTAGATCATCGAACAAGTGACAAGGATGACACTTGAACTAGTACTTCCCTCTTCAAACTTTCACACCCCGCTAAGGAAGGACTTGGAACCTCGGCAGATTAAATAAGCATCAGCTCCACTACACAGTGGATCTTCAGAGGCATCAGAACTCGAACTCACGACTGGATGGAAAAAGCGTCATCCGCAAGCTCTTGATGATGACCACCAGGCTATCATGACCACTCTAGGATACGGTGAATACTCTGTTTCTAAAAACTTTTCGAATCAAATTTTTTGAAGGATAAAAATTGCTCTTAAGAGTTAATCTTTTAGCAGTTTTAAGCAAACTGATTTTGAATTATTTTTAAAAGGTTGAGCGTTTATTAAAATCTAAATGAACATATTTATAGAATCTCAAGATAATTTACTTCTTAATGATGAATATCTAAAGAAGTCAGGTAAGATTGATTACTTTGTTGACTCGGCCTAAGAAGTCGCCCGAGGACTATTATCAACGAACCACGTAATTTTGAACATCGGTCAAGTGAAGAGGATGAAGCATGAGTTGGATCACATTCTTCAAATTTCCACACCCTCTCAATGTGCGGAAATTGACCTGGAGTGTATTAGCCTCACTACATGACCAGTTGTTAATGACATCTAAATTCGATCCATGCGATTCGACAGAAACAACACAAGCCATGAGCTCTTGTACATGACCACTCACCTACTGCTGTATCTATGAATTTGTTGAAGGTAGGAAATCACAATATACAATATTTTATTGAGTGCAATCACATCAGTATCTTTGGAGTACTTCACCAATTAAGACATGAGGCATTTTGCCGATATCGTTGCCATAAGGAATTAAGAGGTTGAAACCTGAGAGTGAACCTTGAGGAACACTGATTTGGATTAGTCGAGGGAGATACATCGTTCTCTACTCAAACGTATAAAGGAAAGTTGAATATATAACAATAAATATAATTAAAGGTTTCGAGAATTCAAATCGCAAGAGTTGGATATTAATTTAAATCTTATTGAAGGCTTTGGCATCGTCTAAAAAAATACGTCTGTGGCAAGATGCATCATGTAGGTAGAATGAATGAAACCCGAGAGTTTCAGTAACTGATGCGCAGTATAGTATTTCGGTACAAAACCGTATTAATGATGGATAATATTTCAGTCCTCCCTCGATAATCTGACAGTTTCCCTTTTCCGCCCCTGTCAGTAATTCAGAGTTTCGCAGACAAGCCTTACAAACATTTTATACCTTCTACAGCTATGGAATAATGTCTGCTTAAAACAGTACATTTCTTGTACTTTTACTCGTATTTATTTCGTATATTTAACACTAAGTTTGTGTGTATTGAACTAAATTTTATACATTAATATATAGCTTATGTTATTTCAAGTAACAGACCCTAAAATGCTGTAAACATTGAATTCTTTGATTTTGCCATTAAAAACTGAGAGCGCCGATTCCATGGATTCTATTCTGAAATTTATAAGAATTTGATAAAGTATCCAAAAATAGAATTTTAATATTGTAAGTGCACGTACAGAGAAAAATTTATGTATTTGTGTTAAACACTCAATTTTTTTTTAAGGATTCTGACCGACTTTCCTCGAAAAATATACTTTAACCACAGTTTTGATAATTCGCACATCAACAAATTAGAATACTTCTCATACAGAGAAAAAAATCATTCGAAAAACCATCACAAATTTTAAATGTTCTTCAATATTTGTAAAAAAATATGAAAAGTTGGAATTGTAAAATTAAGGTGACTGCCTATGCACAACTTTGTATCGCTACTTGGATCAATTTTTTTTTCTACGAGAACATTTCTCTTGCCAAATTCTCTTTTCTTTTCAATTTGACAGAAATAGAAGCAAAGGTATAGCTATTAAAAAAAAACATCATCTGCAGCAAGAGAGAACCGGAAATACCATTTTGAAACCGAAGCTATAGAAAATTGCATTTTTTAACTCAATATCTACGCTTTTCTTTTCTCTTCTTTAATTTTTGAATAATATTTTTACACTTTTTCTAGTGTTTTAGCCACTACTCTACAGTTTAGCTTAATGATTTCTTGTGAGAATTGGCTACAAATTATATGTTTAAATTCGAATGTATGTGTTGTCTATCTATTTCTGATCTCTTTTTACAATGATAATTTATATTTTACGTTGCTTAAACGTTATTAATAGGGACCAATGCAAAAATTATCGCTCAAAGAGAAAAATTTAAAAGAAATTGATATACTAACAGACATGTAATAGATCAAGCTTAACCTGAAAATGGAGCTTCTGTTTCACTTAATGGTCAGCTGAAAACTGTAAGTGCTTCAGAACTTGCAGGCCTAAAGCATCAATTTTCAGATAAAAATTATCCTGAAGGCTCTAGTAAACTATTTGGCCATCGAATATATAATATCAGAACATTGTTATTACATGTTCGTAGCATTTGTGTTATTCAGTTAGTTTCCGTGAGAACCGGAGCTTGACAAAGGATTCAATATTTTACATAAGTTCAAATTCGAATTCAAAATGTATGAACTGTTATTTCATAAAGAGATTTTTATTTTCATCTAAAAATTTTAACAATTCATTTAAGCTGAATACTATTATTGTTTATGCATGAAAGCTCATTGGAAAGGGCTATATAGCTGGAAATAAACTGTTCAGTATGTTGGGCTTTACTTTTTAAAAAAACATTTTGAAATAGTAAGTTAAAAATTCAGCAAGCTGCATCTGAAGTTGCTAAAAAGTAGAATGGAATAGATAGATGGAACTTGGCAGAAACGGAGTTACTCGCCTTACAATGGTTATATTATTTGCGTATCCGCTGATACTGGAGAGGTGTTGGGCATCGAAACAGTATCACAGTGTTGTAGAATATGCAATGATATGTCAAACACTCCTGACGATGCATCCAATTCTCGTGTTTGTTTCAATAACAAGAGTTCTGCTTCGAGTATGGAGACTATTGGAGCATATCGAATACTTGAACATTCGGAAAATCTACAAAAACTGCAGTATAGCGATTATTTTGGAGATGGTGATTCAAAAAGTCAAGAATCCATAAAAAAAAAATATGTGTGGTCCAAATACAGTTAACAAATTAGAATGTATTGTTCATGTGCAGAAGAGGTCTTGGATTCACTTGCGGAATTTAAAAAAAGTCTATGAAATTAAAGGTGGGGGAGGAAAATTAACAGGTTGTTTTACACGCAAACTGCAGGATAATTATGGAAATTTGCAGCAATAAATGCAATTTAATAAGCATGCAAAGTGCATTCATTCAAACTTTTAACACTTCTGTTTCAGTAATAAGCATGGTCAGTCACCAGGAGCAAACAGTTGGTGTAAATTGGAACGAGCACAAGCACTGGGTACAACATTGCCTTGCAAAGCCATTGAACTTCTGTAAAATGCCATAAATTTAATTAAACCTGTTTACATGAAACTATGCGATAAAAACCTGTTAAAAAATGTTTGCATGGTATAATACAAAATGGCAATAAAAGTTTCAATGGTGTTCTTTGGAATATAGTTCCGATACGAAGTTTTGTTAATCTACAAATTTTGCAATTAGATGACTACAGAGCTGTTCTGTTTAATGGATGTGCTGCTGATTTGGTAGAGGTAATGAATAAGTTGTAGTTAAATGTCTGTGTAGCTATTTACTCCTTATTTTAAAACGGATGATTATGGACGTATCACCGATGCAAAATGACATTTATTATCCCTCATAAAATCACAGAGAAAAAAAGCGCATGGTCAGAAAAAGAAAAAAAAAAGTTTCAACAGGAAGAAAATGAAACATATCTCAGCCTGGTGAATTTTAGACTATTTTGCAAAAGTTATTTTTTTATTTTAGATTAAAGATTACAAAGGTTACGTTACTTCAAGTTTTTTTTTTTTTTTTAAATAAACTCTTAAACGTTTACATGATACCTCAAGACCAAATTAAGATAATGTTATAAAATATTTTAGAGAATGTTTTGTGTACTATTTGTAATGAAATGACGCAAAAGTTTTGATAGCTTCGGTTATTAAGTATAATTTAGGTTTGCTTTTACAAAAATAAAACTGAAAAATTGTTAAAATGTCCGTATTAAATTATACGATAGCATGCAGATTCTTTAAATTTTAGTTCTTAGAGTTTGGATCATTTTGAAGAAAATTATTATGTGTATGTTATGTATAAAAGAAATTAAGGTAGTTGCATCAGTAACTTTTCAACGGTTTTAACTATTTCAGATAAGGTATTGGGTAAGGTAAGGTTAGTTAGGTATTTCAGCTAAGATGCATTAAAATTTCCTTGTGTGGAATCAACCAATTTATCAAGAAGTACAATATTTATGTTATATTAATTATAAAATTTTTATATATATATATTTTATTTTTATCTCATATTCCTTCTAACAACACACAAAAATGTTCAAAAAATACATTGGTCCCGAACGCAGGCAGTCACCTTACATATTTTATTTTATGAAATTTATTGCTGAAATTATCATTATATTCGGTATGTAGAATGCTATATTGGTAAGTACAGTGCAGATTTCTAAAGTTATAGACCCAGTACATTTCATGAAAAGTGCACCTAAAAGAAAATACAAGACTCACATATGTTATAATATAGTTTTTAATTATAAATAGCTCATACACAATTATTTATGTTTATAAAAAAGGTTTTCTTTGTGTATGAACAGTTATACAAATGAACAGATATCTCAATTTTAAAACATGACCTTCCTTACTTTTAATTTTAAAATGTGAAGATTATTTAAACATGTCGTGTGTGTAAAATAGGCTCATTTTTCTTCGTCAAAGGCGTCTCAATTACCTTAAATGCGTTATTAGGTATTTTTCGATAAACAGGCCGGAGGTCTGTATCGATAACAGTCGGATTATCGGGAGAGTGCTGTATTTGCAGTTTAGTGTTGACTCAGGCGACGGAGAAATGCACGAATTCATGCAATTTCCTCAAATTACTAAGCAGTAATTGCGTCTTACATTAATTACTCAGCTGCATCACACATTTTCACTTATTCAGTTTTTTTTTAAAACATAAATCGTTCGCATTAGTAGATTTTCGGAAAAGTATGAAAAATTCATTCGATAAAAATGAAAAGAGTAGGACATAATCCTTCCTTGATCCTTTCGCAATCCAGTACTGTGTCTGAAGTCGAACATAAAATGCTTCATCTGTATAAATAAAATACTGAAATCGCTATAATTACGTGTACATAGAAGAGACTTTAAACAAGCTTTACTTTGCATACTTAGCATTTTCTCTTAGCAGGAAACTCTTTAACTAGCATATATATATGCATATATATATGTGTGTGTGTGTTTACATAAAAGTTAAAATTTGGTCATAAAATTATTATTTGAACAAAAACAAAGACAATGTATTCCTAAAGAATATATCTTAGAAGTTGCCATTATACGGGAATAGCAGAGTGGTATCAATTCCCAATGGGGTTCTTAAGTTTTCTGACTCATGGAAACCCCTGCATTTTACTTTCAACTTTCGGAGAAAAAAAAATGCTGTTCTTTGAATTTTAACTTTATCATTATTATATTACATTTATATTTTAAATATTCATTAATTTCTAATTTGGGTTTTAAGTAGTTAATACCCTTGTTAAATTTCGTCGTAGAAACAACATCAACGGTACTTTTAAATAATCAGCTTATTTATAATTCCGTTGTTTCTCAATGTTTCTATGACCCATTATGATCAATAAAATGCATAAAATTATTATTGCGCTACTTTATTATTTTGAAAAAAGTATTTCAATGGCGAGTTTTATCGATTATTATTCTGTAACTATGAAAAACTGACTCTGCCAAGATTTTCTTTTATTTGTTTTTAACTATGGATAAAATGTTTGTTATAATACATTCTCACATACGAGTATTTATAAATTGAGTATTTTTTACAATGATCAAAACCATAAACCGTTAAATTTCTTTACATAATAAAATCACAACTCGTTAGAATGATGCGAACATTTGACGAAATTTTTCAACTTATTTCGCGCGAATACTTCTTTTAACTACAAATTTAATTTCTACGTTTCACATTTACCAGTTAACTCCAAAATTTAAAATGCACAAAAATGTGTGAATCAAATAAAAAAAAAGTAATAGTTACCTTACTCTCACTCCACATTTCTTCTCCGTCACTTCCAAAAAATGCTTCACTAAAGCAAACCCTCTGTGCAATATCTTTTCACCTAAAAAAGACATCTCTCGCTCAGAAAAGTAATTTTTCTCAATAGAAGCTTATGCCCAGAGTAAATTCGCTTTCGAATTTCCTATGCGTACAAAGGAAGATAAAATAAAACTGACTTGTGTGTGTGTGTACGTTTAGTATTTCTCGTGACGTCAGAGATGTACGTGATTAGATTTTAGAGTTCTGCGCTGAAGAAGAAAAGAATGTGTTTTGGGCGCGCATTAAATTATACTCGGGCGGGTTAAGAAACGATTTTTTCCAGAAACACGTAAAGCATAAAATGCACCAAATGTCCCTATTTCTTTTTTTTCCTATCGTTTCTTTCATGCATATTTCATTATGATGGTCTGATTGTATTTTTATTGTCGTGGTAATTACTGCAGTATTCTGTTTTTTAGGTTCCTCTCTCTCTCTCTTTCTCTCCAAAGAATGTTCTTCAACCCCCCCCCCCCCAAAAAAAAAAAAAAAAGTTTTTGTACTTATTAATTTAAATGCCCCACTTTTTACTAATTCTTAAAAGCGTTGTCGGACCTAAAATACATTTTTTGGAGGGTACTCAAGTTCATATACCATGGTTTTTAACTATTATAAATTATTAGGATTTCACAAAAAAGCTTGACTTTAAACCTTTATTTTTAAGGAAGAATATTTTTTTTCCGACTCATTTGTGGCACAGGGTACATCATTTACTTGAAAAAAAATTTGAAATTAATAATGCAAGTGTGCAAACGTCAACATTTTAGTTTTCTTTCATTATGTGCTTATTATTAATTATATTACGCAAGTTCTAATTCTTTTTGAGAATGTAATGCATATTTAATAAATGCGGAATTTACTTCCAGCGCTCAGGACATGCAATAATAAAACTTTTTAATTTCCTTTCCTTCGATTTCATTTATGGCCGTGTCCTAAAGGGAAGATTTTTTGAAAGCTTGCATCAACTGCACAAAGTGCGTCACCGTAAAATTATAATTATAATACCGTGATATTGTAATTCCATCAGAATATTATAAAATTTAATATTACATTCAATAGTACTCAGGGGCCGCAGTAGCCTAGAGGTCATGATCACGGACTCGTATCTGGCGTTGATTTTGTCGACTCGAGCCCTGATGCCACTAAAGACTCGTCTTGCAGCAGAGTTGGTGTATGTTAAATCTGTTCTAGGAACAAGTCCTCCCGTTGGCGGGGTGTTGGAGGTGCCAACTCAAGTGTCGAGACTCTCGTTTATTTGACCGAGACTCAAAATTACGAGGTCTGTAGTCAATAGCATTCTTTTTGGTTCCAAATGAAACGTTAATAAACTATCAATACCATTTAAATGATTGGTTCAATTAAATTGATAATTTACTAATGTTTGCTTCAGAGCATCACGAGGGCCATTAGCCTGGTAATTTTGAGCAGCAGTTAATTAAGTGACGAGGACAACACGAGTTGACAACCCACTCTCAAAACGTCCACACCACGCCATTGGGAGGACATGTAACCCTATCCGGATTCCCCCCCCCCCTGTGATTGAAACAAGACCTTTCTAGTTCGATTATCTGATTTTGTGAAAGCACCTTTTAATAAATATTCTTTCAAAGTTGAAACATACTGTTCCGTCCAACACTTTAAGCAACCAGTAACGAACTGGAGTATTTATCAGTAAGAGACATCGTGACATAATATATAATTAGTCTCGATAATTTTTAACCACATTATTTTATCGAGAATGAGCTATATCGAAATAAATAACTAATGTGGAGCGTTTATTTAATCGCGTCCATAATCAAATATTACAACTGAGAATTTTACTTATCTCAATGTCAGAAGGGTTGAATAAACGGATCTGATACCAATTGACTCCTTGCGACGGTATCCGAGTCATGTATTCTTTCCCAAAACGATGTTCTCAATTCAAACATCTTAATAAAATAGCCCCTGAGGTTAGTTAAAAAATACGCGTGAGAAACCTTTGGAAACATTTTATGTCGATAAATACTGTACTGTCAATCAAATATATTGTCTTTTTACAATTGCACTGTATTAAATGTATTATATGAAGCCAATGAAAAGTAGTTTTCCGTATATTATATAGGATTTACAGTATTTTTATTAATTTTAATAGTTGATTTATAATTTTACAGACACATCAAAACTGCTATCAATAAAACCTTATCAATAAAAGAACGTTTTTCATCCCACTTTTTGTGAAACAATTGTTCAGTTCCCTTAATAACTTCACATATTAAAAATAAGATCTCTGAGAAGATTGTGATATTTACAACTCAATGATTCAACTTTTTCTCATTGGAATTTTAGGGTTTATCTTCTCTAGATAAGTACGGACATGATGACCCCTCCCCCCAATGACCTTTTTCTTTCCCGTGGAATTTACTATCGTTGGTGATATGAGTGACGTGCACCAGGGGTACCTGTTTTTGATCCTACTTTTTGTCAACCCCGCCCCATTTCTTCTAACATCTAGATCACAGATGTGCATAGTTTGGCATCGCATAACCAAATTTTGCTTGCTCTATAATCCCCAGTGGAAGCTTTGCACTCACATTCGTGTGCACTGAACAAATGACAACTGATAAAAGTTCAAAATTACCTTTTGTTGCTCATTACTTATGAACGAAATATTTTTCGCATTTTAGGATATAAAATATAATTAATAAAGGATAATTTATAAAAGAATAAAAATAAATTATAGCCATAAAACGAAAAGTTATAAAGAAACGAAAGAAAGTTGTCACTCCTTAGAAATTCAAATGCTGAAAAAAGGGGAAGAAATAATATTTTTCAGCGGGGTTTCTAGGAATTTTGATAAAAAAAATATAATAATAAAAATATATATACCTGAAAGTGAATGAAATTGGTAATTTATGTACAATGATAATTTCAAATCAGAACATACATCAAATTTCTACAGGAATGGATTTTTCCGTCGAAATGATAATTCTAATCTATTCCATTTATTCAGGAACTAAATTTCACTAATAGAAGAACAATTGTATGTTTTCTAACTCGAATCCATAACAATATTAATAGTCGAAATGGGTTCCATCATTAAATTAACCTTCAGCTTACGATAGTAATAGGGACAGAACAAGAAGACACATTTATTCCAAATGAAAATTAAAAATAAAGACCACTTTTATTTAATTATATTCATCTCTCTCTCTCTCTATATATTCATCTCTCTCTCTCTATATATTCATCTCTCTCTCTCTCTCTCTCTCTATATATATATATATTCTCTCTATATATACATACATATATATTCATCCTCATCATATTCATCTATTCACGAACAAAGTGAGATCCAACTTCAGGCCTCGTCATAGATTGGTAAAATGGTTGGAACAAATGTAGGAGCAGGTGCCAGTGCGGCCAGAGTGATGTCAGCAGCGTGGATCGATGCATCCACCGACAAGGCTGACGCGGAGACCTCTTCTACCTCCATTCAGGCAGTTTGCAAGATACTCTGGATATTCCCATATCGACCATAATTATTTCCGTTGATTGTTTGTTAGTGGTCTGCACTCATGGCGCTCGTTAAGAGGACTGGCGTTGTTCCTTCAACATAGACACCAACATCAGCAATGGTGCGGACTCGAGCGAGTGGAGATGGAAAGACATAACTTCGTTCTCAGATGAGTCGCACTTCTCTCAATGATAGATATTCCACGTACAGAAGTGGCATCGACATGGAGACAGGTCAAAACTGGTAGTAATTGTGGAACGCCCACCGCGTGACAACGTGGCATCCTGTGTTGGGACGTTGCGAAGCAATTCCAGGTCCTCTCTAGTTCTTATTCAGAGCACTATAACGCCCAATGATACGTGGATAATGTGTGGCCGGTGCCTCCCTTACTTTCAGGGGTGCTCAATTCCCTTTAGCAGCAGGATAAGCGCTCGACCGCACACTGCTCATCAGAACGTGTTATGCAAGGAGTACAGATGCTTCCCTGACCACCGTTCTCTCCTGATCTCACCAATTGAACACATCTGGGATGTATTCAGTGCTATTTACACTCTGTCATTGCCGCCATCAGAAGACAGACATGGCAAATGGTTGACATGGAATGAAGAAGCCATTCCTCAGGACACCATCCGTTCTCTCATTGGCTTTATATCTAGACATGCTTCGCGTATCACCATCCAACGTGGTCCTACAACCTATTGAACCGACGTGTATTGTGTCTTGCATTTCAATTTTTCCGTTTTGTATTACGCATATCCTTTCGAAACAAAGTTCCTATTGTTGAATGCTGTCTCTCTGCCGAGTTTCATCACTTTCTGGCCACTCTTAGTTGCATTTTCAATTTCGCATAGTGTCATAGTAGTATACTGTAAAATATATTTAAAAGTGCAAAAATATAAACAATCATATATACAAGCTATTAATAAATTTATTGAATACTACAAAACAATATACTCTCATGACAAAAATTAGCGCCCCAAGAAATAATTGGGATGTGAAACTGGGCATGAAGATACATGTCGGAGATATGCAAATGATTAGAAATACAGCGTGATTGCGACGTTATAGCTGTAGAGGGCGTTCTCGTGGAGTATAAAACAGGTAACCAAAGCTTGTTTGAGTAGGCTGAATCGTTTACAAAGGAAGAGCTGAGTAGACATGCCATACGCCATTTTCGAGACAATATGAGCAGCTGTCGTAGTTTGAGAGTGGAGAATCATCGGCATGATGGTAAGGTGGTCAGCTAGGCGAGTAGCTCCTCAATTAGGCCGCTCTGATTGTGTTGTGAGGAAGTTGGGACCAGTGGATCCGAGAGAAATGTTATTTCAGACCAAGCTCAGCTGCCTCGACAGCCTCGTCGAAGACCCCCACATCGTAAAGAAATGCACGCCGTCAACTGCTTCATCAGCCACCATCAGGCACAGGTAGCACCTTCACTAGGGGCCCTGTCTTCTCGAACCGCCATACGAAGGCAAATGGCTGAAGGATATTTGGGATCGTGGCGCCCATTACGTGTGCTGCCCTTGACGCCCACCCATCGACGCCTCCGTTTGAGTGGTGCCGCGACGAAACTGGACTGAACCATTTCGTCTTTAGCGACAGATCCAGATTCAATCTCAGCATGATCATCTGTTCGTGTGAGTCCCATGGTGAACGCCTCAAATTCCCTGCCTTGCTTTGCGAAACACCGCATCTCACAGCTGGTGTGATGCAGTGATTGCCATTGCGCTACAATACACGGATCACCTCTAGTAGTATTGATCCGTGAGCACCATGACAGCCCAGTGGTATGTCCTTAATCAGACTCTGCAAAGCCTACATATGTTGCCTTTGCAAATTGGCTCCTAGGAGCCATTTTTCAACACGAACAATGTCTTGTCACACGGCAAGTGTGATCAGTAAGACTGTCTCCACTAAGTACTACCTCGGCCGCGATCCAAGATTTGTTCCCCAATCATGCATACCTGGGATCATTTGGGACGGCTTGAGTTGGACTCCACAGTTTGAACGAACAAGAGGTACAGCCTGATATGGAAGAATACTTCAAGACATGTATGCCTCAATGCTCAGATCGGATCACAACGTGATTCGCGCTTATAGTTCACACGGATGTCAACTCCTCTTTTCATCCTTTTCCTGAAAAAAAATGATCCTTTATTTGATTTTCTAATCATTTACTTATATCAAAGTAGTTTTGCAAAGGATCTAAGGCATGGGCTAACTGTACCCGGACTGGGGCCTCGCAATTGAGGGGACCTCATCTCGTTCTCTCCTCGTACAGGTAAGATCATGATCAAAATCATTTCCAATCGTCTTGTTCACGGACATGACTGGTTGATGACAGTTACTTCTATTAAATATTTCTATTTATAATGTTTGCTGAGAATCAGGAAAATATTAGTTTTTATTTCTAAAGATGTATCAATCTATTGATAAAATACTGCTATTAGGAAGGACAGTCCACGAATACTCCTTCCAGTGATCTTTTATTTATTTTACATGGATTAGAATCTCGAATGGTCAAAAGATACTCTTAGCAGGCCGCAACAGAAGTGACAAAAACACATTCTATTTATGACAGGCATCAGGGGTAAAATAAAAAGACTGAAATGACCATGAAGAAATCTCCCTTTTCGAATAAACGAGTGGTCTATAATTCGTCCTCCAATTCTTCCTTTAAATTAATTTGTTTGAAACAGCAAAGATAATTTTCATTTTTGAATTGTATTTCTTTGTGAATTTAAGATAATGAACAAATATTTATATCGCCTTCAAAAGAGTAAAATAATTTGCTTTTATAATGAAAATTTAAAGCCAGTCTAAAAGGTCTGCTCTTTTTGTAAATTTTCTCTCTCTTCCTCGAACAACATGAAATAATCTCTTAATTATTTATAAAGTGCAAAAATATAATGAACTCTGTAGATATTTTAATGATTAATATGCATAAGTGCACCTTCATTTTGAATGCTATGGTCTTCCTGAGTTTCGATGTATTGTAATTCGAAATATTTTAATTTGCTTCTAATATGAAGGCGTGATTTTACTCGTTTAAAATTCAAATGACTGTCCTTTTATTATAGTGAAACCCAAATAAAGAATGTTATAAACAGATAATTACATACAGATTTTTGTAATGTAATATAATTGTAGAAAACAATCATATAACAGGAATCTAGAGTTTGGTTGTAATTATACAAATAAATGCTGGTACTTAATAATTTAATGTTTAAACATCATCTTAAATTCTCGTCATGTACAGAATAAAATAAAGGGAAATTTTACTGTATAAGACCCCTCACAGAAATTTTCTATTTTCGGCTGAAAATTGAAATTTATTATACTTTAATTTTAGTTCTTATACTTTAAAACTTATAATGTTTTATACTTTATCACATCAAATACTTTATCACATATTGGTATAAAATGCAGATGAAAATTATTTACATATAATTTTCTAATTAATATTTGTAATAATATTTTTAATTTTAGAATCTAGAACTTCCTTTGTATCATAGTGCTGTTTCATTAAGCATAATAACAAGGATATATATTTCGTATAGTTACAAATATATTTTCTGAATTGTTAAGAGATTTAAAATGTATGTAAAATTAATGCATATAATTAAACAGAAACCTAAAAACATTTTACAGATTTATTTTCTGCATATCATTTCCATTAAAATGATTTACTCAATATTTCCTTAGATATGATTTTACATTTGCAATGTTTTTTTTTTAAATAATTAAGGAAATCTAATAATGAACTGTATGTGATAAAACTAATATTGATTTATATTAGTACATAGTACACATGTATATCTGCATAATAATAATAATTTGAAATGTAATATTTTGTACATTAATAATAAAATAATAATAAAATTTTGCAAGTATTTTTAAATATTTTCATGAGCCTGAATTGCTTAATTAATGATGAATTACAGGCAGCGGTATTCGACGTTCTGCTAAAAAAACTAAAAATTAAGATGAATGAATTAGGAAATACTTTTTTAACTATCCATTGGAATGACATTTCGACACATATTGACAAGGTAAATCTATTCCTCTAGAGTAAAAATATAGATTTGTTGAAAGGTGTAAAATCATTAAAATCGTTCAGGATATATATAAAAACCAAAAGAGACTCTTTTGACTACTACGGGTCAAGAGCCAAGGAAGTATAAAAGTGTTCACAAGCGTGTAAGACAACGCTGTGTCAGGGTAACTTCCCTTGAAGGAAATAGAGACACCGACACAAAGTTTGAAAACAGCCATAGCCAGAAATTTAAAATAGAAATCTTTTTACCTATAACCGACCCTCTAATTTACAATATACTACAAACGCGGAGTAAAAAATATGAGGAGCTTTTTGAAATGTTTGGATTTTTTGAAAATATTTCTAATTTGGATGAGACAGAAATTAAAATAACATGCGAGAAAATATCAAAATTTTACTATAAAAACATTAATGAAGAGGAACTGAATTTGGAATGTCAACATTTCAAGTCAAATATGATCATTGATGGCGAAAAACTAAGAAAAAGCAAAGAGAAGAAATGGAGAAAAGAAAGATTAATAAAAAATATTAATTCTACAAAAGCAGATGAAGATGAACAGTTATGGATGAGGAGATTAGAATTGGGATCGAATAGTCTTTCATTATACTCACTGCGAATAGTCTTTCATTATACTCACTGCGAATAGTCTTTCATTATACTCTATGCATACATGAATAATGAAAGACTATTCGCAGTGTTTCCCAAAACTGAAATAATAATGAGAATTTTCGTATCAATGATGATTACTAACGCGAAAGGTGAGCGTTTATTTTCAAAACTTAAATTGGTCAAAAATGAATTGAGAAATCGAACGACTCGATCATGTTTGAATAATTTAAGCTTGATGAGTACTGAAAATGAAATATTATTAACAACTGATATTGAAGACCTAATTAATGAGTTTGCGAATTTAATTAGAAGAAAATGAATATTCATGAAAACCTCATTTTACCATGGATTGCTTTTATTGAACTGTACATCTCTATACACCAAATTAGATTAAAGGGTGGCAGGTGGGCCTATTTTTTCATAAGGGCCTAGGGCCTCAAGAAGTCTTAAGACGTCACTACCATTACGTATGTAAAATTTCGTTTCATTTTGATAACTCCTTCTTGGTGCGCTAATTTTTTTGTCCATGAGTATATATAGCAGCATATATATGGTGAGTATATATAGAGATATATATATGGATCATTGTTCCGAGATCAGCAGGTCAGTGTTTTTGCGATTTCTCCTTCAAATGCACCAGCAAGTCAATATAATAATCAATGGTTGATCGATTTACCTTTCTTTGAGTAGTCAATGAAAATCACGCCATGCGTATCCCAAAAAACTGACGCCATGACTTTGCCAGCTGACTGCTGCGTTTTCGGACGCTTCGGACGGCTTTCGCCAGCTGTGCGCCACTCAGATGACTGCCGCTTCGACTCTGGAGTGTAGTGATGTATCCATGTTTCGTCCATGGTCACGTAACGACGCAAGAAATCTTTTTTGTTGCGAGTAAATAGCGATAAACAGCTTTCTGAATCATCGACTCGTTGCTCCATCGAAAGCAATCGCGGCACCCACTTGGAAAAAACTTTTTTCATGCTCAATTTTTCATGAAGGATAGTAAATACACTTCCATATGATATCTGTGTCATCTCAGCAATCTCACGGAGCTTCACTTTACGATCTTTCATTATAATTTTTGTCACTTCACTCACATTTTCCGGTGTAACGGCTTCCACAGGTCTACCCGAGCGTTCCGCTTCATTTGTGTCGGTACGACCACGTTTAAACTCGGCAAACCACCGACAAATCGTTGCTTTTGATGGACAAGAGTCCGGGTAACATTTTTCAATCCATTGTTTCGCTTGCACGGGGTTTTTACCCATTAAAAAACAATGTTTTATCAGAACACAAAACTCGGTTTTTTTTCCATTTTTTAAACAAACTACAAAACGACTTTACTCCAACCTCGATAACTCAGCTGTTTCTGGTCCGATCGACTTAAAATTTTGACACGTTTCAAGCAAAGGTTAGTACTCTAGAAAGACTTGATTATTGGTTTACTACGAGCGCCATCTCTGGGTTAGTCTCGGAACTTATTGATCCATGTTATATATATATGGATTGGTGTTTTGGTGTTTTTTATAACAATTAAAGTATAGGGGATTGAGTAATAAAAATAATAAGTGATGCATAATATAATGAGAATAAAAATGAAATTGTTAAAATTGGGTTTGCATTTATTGAGTAAGATTAAATGTGAATTAATAAAAATGTGGTATCCCATAAGTTTATTAATAGCTATCAAAAATAGGAATTATAAGTTCAGAATCAGAAAATTTGCATATTTGAATCCCTTTTCTATGACGTAATTGCTGTTGAATGTAAAAGACGAATCAGTTTTTTGCACTGAAGTTTATTGCGATATACCTCGTATCAATGAGTTTTCACTAGTTGATATAAACGAAATTTGATATTTAAAATGAAAAGGAATGAAGATTTGGGAAATTTCTAAACACACTTGAAATGCTATAGGTCTATTATATATCATATCCTGCTACAAGGTGGAACATCTGTACTTACGATGCGTACGGGGAGATTATAGAAGACATTTTGACTGCAAAATCAATAGCTTTTGCAAGCTGTTTTCTGATAAAAAAAATATTTTTCCATCAAATTGAAAATAATCTAACCATCCCAGTATCCAGATATATAGTTTATCGTCTTTTACAAGCAAGAAAACTTCACATGTATTGTACTGTATTGTGAATTCCAAAGCTCGAAACTCGTCATAGAGAGTTACTACATTGACTTCAAAAAACACGGATTAGAAAGATGAATGGCTTACTATTCTTTCTTCGTTAATCAAAAATAATTCAATAAGGATGGCCCAGATGGCTTGCCGTATTATTTATGTGACTCCGATTCGAACCTCGCTCTTCCTTTAACCGGCAACAAGGAGGTGGTTGTGTCAAGGTGTGAGGTTATTCTGTTTCAATAACATAACTAATATGTTTCCTACAGGGTCAACAATGTTCAAAAAATTATCAGAATATGTTACAGACACATTTGCTTCCATTCGGAAAAGCTATGGGAGATGGAATCGGGATATTCCAGCAAGTTTTCGGAGTGAATATGCTGGAGATTCGGCATGAATATATTGGAACTGACCATTCTCGAGATTGTCTTTGGAGTCTCTGTTGTAGAGATCGATCGATAAATCGACTGAAAGTTGTCGATATGAAAGTGAAGCGTGCCGGGTAAATTTGCGGAAAAGCAGCGTATGTCTGTTGGGAATTTTCAGAGTCTGCCCTGGAATTGCAGAATAATACTGCGGAGGTTAAGAAATGCTTACTAGCATTTCTTGTCCGAATTCGATTGAGGAAGATTGTTGCTTATCGAGAGTATGGATTATCGTTCCGTGATATCGCAAGTCGCAATGGTCGAAATCCAAACACTGTCATATGAAAATGGAATCAATAGGATGCTGAGGGTCATACTGAATGGCATGCAAGATGGCCACGCCCTCCCATGACTAACACCCAAGAGGACAGACGTATTGTGAGGTCTGCCCTGCAAAACTGTACAACCACGTCATAGACCATTGGTCAAGAAATGAGCATGTTTGCAGCACGCCCAGTATCCACTCGTACGGTGCAACAACGTTCGCAGCAGTGTGGACTGTGAGCACAGCGACCATTTCATCGGCTTCCCTTGACAATGCAGCATAGAGAGAGACGGCGAGTCTTGTGCGCCGAATAAAAAAGTTGGGTACAGGAGTGGCACAATGCGTCTTTTCAGGCTTGTCCCGATTCTACGTGTAGTATTGTAATGGCCGTATACGTGTCTGTAAAGCTATGAGGAGACCGCTCGTCGCCTGCTTGCATTCTATATCGGCATAGGGGCCCTGCTCCTGGTGTGATAGCTTAAGCAGCCATTGGTTACACGAAACGCATTTCTCTTGTTCGGGTTGACGGAAATTTGAAAGCAGATTTGTACATTTCTGACATCTTACGTTCAGTGGTAGTGTTCCCCCTTGAGGCCTGCCAAACGTCATCTTTCAACAAGATAATGCAAGACCACATGTTGCACGTCGTGTTCTGTCACTCATCGATATGAAGGGTATTAGATTGTTTCCCTGGCCTGCACAATCTCCAGATCTGTCACCCATTGAAACCATCTGGTCATGGGTTGATGAGAGACTGGCCCGCCACCCCTCTTCAGGTAATATGGTTGATGATGGGTAGGATAGACTTGAATCAGTATGGAATTTGTTTCCCTTTTCTGTCATCCAAGCCCAGTTCTACTCCATATCTAACCGGGTAAGGGCCATTTTAGCAGTCAGGGGGGGCAGCTGTTTCTACTAATTTCACACCCCTGTAAACCCCAAAACTCCTGGCAAATTTAATAATTTTGTCTTCATGTTTGCGTACAATAAATATCTTTTTTGTATTTGCTGTCATCCATGATGTTGCAATTTAAATGACCAGCAGTGTATATATGAAAAAAAAAAAAAAAAAAAAATTTTTTTCGAATAAAAATTCAAAAAGATCCTTTTCTGTGAAATGTTACCAAACATGAGAAAAGGCAAATGAAATCCCCTCAAAAAAGGTATAGTCCCGCAGAGGTTAAACTCAGAGTATCCCTATGTTAATGATTATAATTTGAATCACGCCTAGTTTTTTAAAATTAGTAGAATGATTTATAGGTAGGAATGAAATTTCAAATTCTTCTGGGTCTTGAAAACGAGGTTAATGTGATATAATGTGAGTTATGGCAAAACGGCAATATATAACAATGTGTCTTCTCCTTTCCACTTTTGTACATTACAAGTATGTACGGTAGGTAACCGGTATGTGTTTGATTGTGACAAGTATTGTAACTAAAAAAAACGCACTATCACTTCTAATTTTAGATGCATATAAAAAGGTTAAAATGATAGACACACATTACATATTCTTAATGAATATTTGTAAAGAAAATATGTATTTTAAATATTGAAATAAATTAGAACAGCAATTTTTTTAATCTGGAAATAATAATAATAAAAAACTCTAAAAGTATTAACAAAACTAAAACCTAAATTAAGCCTATTATGTGCCTCAACATTAATTCCACGTTTTATTATCGTAAGGTTAAAATATTTACTAATGCAGCTAAAGTGAAGGAACATTTTATAATTGATAGAAAAAAATTAAATGACAAAACTATTTCAAGCAATTATATTACCATAAGAAATAAAAATTCTAATTAGGATAATTTTTTCTATCAAATACAGCTATCAAATATCTATTTAATTGGGTAAAAAAAATCTTATACATGCTCCTTTTGATTTAATTCGTTTTTCTCAAAATAAATTTTTTGAAAACTTCTTGTAATCAAATAGCTTTTTTCAAATTATTTTATATGAACCCTCTCCTCACAATTTTAAAAGAATGCTTATTATATTAATTATTCTAAACATTTTCCATATTAGGCATTTATTAAAAATAAAAAATGTTTCCTGGTTTGTTCATCGTGAAGTCATTCGGAAAGATTTTTTTAAAAAACACGTGTTTCAGTTCGCTTAGTTATATTTTTTTACAAACTTTTCCCAACACACTGCTAAGAAATCTGCCAGAATATAAATACGTCGTGCCAAGTTTCAGAAAGCGACTCAAAGCAACCTTGGATCAATCTTTTGTGAACTTTCCAAAAACCAGAAGGCTAAATATGTCCTAACAAATCATTGTAAATATTCCACAATATTCCGAATCCTTTTACGGAACTAAAGCTCTCATAATTGAATAAAGTGTGTCTCAATTACACAAAATATAAATAAATCATTCAGATTGGATTAGTTTGGTTCGGTTTTATTAATGTCGCACAAGAAGCAACGTGAGGGCTGTTGACGACTGACCTCATAATTTTGAACCTTGGTCAAGTGACAAGGACGACAACTGAGATGGTACCCCTTCTCCCAACTTCCACACCATCGGGAGGACTTTGGGCCCCAACAGATTTAACGTGCATCAGCCCCGGTTACACGGCAGGTCTTTAGTGGCATCAAGACTCGAACCCGCGACTCGACGAAAACCGCGGCGATTTATTCAAATTGGAAGAGCGTCTAATTTTATTTTGCTCTATTTTTCTTGAAAGGTTTCAAGGTAGAATATCTAAACACACAATTTTATTTTTATCAAATTATATCTTAAACCAGTTGCAATGAATTTCACTTTTGATTCATGACGAAAGCGAATACATCTACGAGTAACTTTAAAATTAAATATGCAGTAAATTAATTCAGGAAATAAATGACATCTAGGAAATGCTTTTTCTTAATATTTTCGATGCTTAAACTTATTTGAAATCGTAATTAATTTACTTCTGTCCAGACCACAGTTTGTAAGTTCTTTAGCCTCTTAGCACTTAACAGTTTTCCAGCCAGCACAAATTATAATTTTACATTAATAGATAAAGAACTACTAATCCTTGTCAATTCTTTGTAAATTTCGTTTCGACCTGTAATTTTATCACCATATTTTGT
>BMAW01004887.1:497542-527109 GCA_019974015.1 Nephila pilipes | reverse complement strand
CATATTCATAAAGTTCTGAATAAAGAACAATGCTGGAGCTTTAATAAAGCTATTAATGCAAAGCTATATATTTTTTTAAAATAATGAAGTAATTCACAACTATCATTAGTATAATTTCGTAGTACTTTTTTCTACGATTTTATTTGACTCTTTATTGGTACTGAAAGGCATATTATGAAAATTCCTTAAGATTAAGTTGTTTTGATTTTGAATTAAATCGCACACTTAACACTGCCTTTTTATAAGGGCATTCATAAAGGTGAACTTATGTCTTTTTTTTCGAAGAAAAAAAAAATTGAGAATTTTTATTTCGCTTGAGAATATTTCTGGTTCCTAATTCTCCGTGAAGTATGGAATAATAAATCGGTTAAGTGGGTCGTCACATTTCACTGTTAAAAGTATTTACTCCTGCGTGTATTTTCCTCCTTTGCTAAGACAATTCAATTAATAGTTCATGCACAGGTTGACAAACTTATAGGAGAGGTTGGGATGTCAAATCACGTTCGCCTGGTCGGGCGTTACATATGCGATAGAGGACAATGCACAGGAGCATAAGGAAGCTTCATTTCGGATGCAGCCATATTTGGATGGCGGATTACACAGGCACTAGTCGTTATGCATATTCGAGGCTGCAGTGCCGCTTGTATGCCCAAAGATTTCGCAGTCTCTTTATGAATCTACACACCAGCGATTATCTAAGAGAGCCATCATGAACTGCGAGTGAACGGCACAGACTAGGGCTCGATTTAGAACATGATTATATCCCATTATATATAGTGCACGATGTTGGGATTTTCCGCTGCAGCGTCTGGAGGATTCACGTGAAAAGTCTGAGGTCTACATGCAAAGACATAGGAAAGCCTCTAGGAAAAAATCAGTATTATAGTATATTCAATCAAAATATATTCGAAATAAATTATGTACTTACGAAGAAAATACATAAAAGTAAAATATCGACTGTATAACAACAAAAAATTTGCTGCAATTTCCTTTTTTTTATTGACTTTTCTGATATTTTCAGAAAATTTAATCTGAACGAAAGATTAAGTATTATAATAAAATTAATACAAAAAAATACACAACTATAGAAATAACAAAAAAATTACAAGCAATGAAGATATGGCAAAGTTAGATTATGTTCAGCTATGTGGCGTTTTCCCACTATTTGGTTGTTGAGCCATAATTCAATTTAATATATTAAATTAAAGTGACAGAAGTTAATAGATAACCGCGAGACTAAAGCAGCGAAATTATTTATTGTCGCCGGCCTGGAATCTACCTAATACTCTCTCCGGCGTTCCGCCCTAGCTAACAGTTCTAATTCTAATTGAAAAAAATATTTTCTTACCGAGATCTTTGCTATCGTCTGAACAGTCTTTGATAGTAACCACATCCAATCCTTAAAATTGTCACAATGCTAATCCTTAGCCTCTTTCGCTCCACCCTCTATATCTCTTCTCATTTCCTCCTTACTCATATATCTGAATTACTGTACCATATTTTGACCTGCATCTAATTAACATAATCACGTTTCATTTGGGTTGGGAAGAAATTGTTATTTTAAGCAATTCAGTTCAATAGAAGTCACCGAGTTTAAAGAAAAGAAAATCGCGAATTACCCCTACATCACAACTATATGTATGAAAATAAATAATTTATAAGTAAGTAATCAAAACTGAAACTTTTTTAAAGAATATTTAACTATTTATGCAATGCAGTATGTAATTAGGCTCGATTTTTGAATCATACAAGTATGATAGTAATATTTAAAGCATAAATTATATTATTTCATGCATTATGAATAATTGTGTTTGTGTGACTTTGATTGACTGATTGCTTTTATTAACATCGTACTAGAAGAAGCACGAGGGTTATTGGCGACGGACTTCGTAATTTTGAACCTCGGTCAAGTGACGAGGACGAGACTTGAGCTGGCACCTCCCTCTCCTAATTTCCGTACCATGATCTGGGAGGACTTTGAACCTCGTCTGCTTTAACGTTCTACACGGCATCAAGGCTTATTTAGTTTCATCAAGACTCGAATCCGCGACTCGGCAAAAACCGCCGGCCGAGAGTCTGCGACCATGATCACTAGGCTACCCAGCCACATTGTATGAGTTTAAAATATCTAAGAAACAAAGAACATTTAAAAAAAGATATTGTTTGCGTATTTAATTCAACTATGTATAACATGCTTCAAATCTTCATGAAGATAATTTCAACGAATAATAGAAATAAACATAATTTTTCATTAAATAAAATAGAGCTATGTAATCTATTAAAATATTCATGAGATGTATACATCATAAATAAATATTATCAGTAACAGGTATGTACATAATATAGCGGATTTTCCTGCGCATTACCTTTAACTTTGGAGTTGCTTTACTACAGTATTTGATACGAGAGCCTCGCCTCCTGAAAGAGCCTTGATTTATATAAATGACCTTTACTATATAAGAAGTGTAGTGAATGGAAATGAGGGATATAGAGGAATTAGAGAAAGGCATAGGAACATAAAAATAGTGGAGAAACTATAAGAAGATATTCAGAGCAGGTCTGTCTGAATCGAATATCTTATAAGATGCCCTCTATTTAGAGTTCACGAATAAATATTATTTTTTTATAATTATTAGTTAAAGTAAGGTTAAGCAATCTGTACACATATTTAATTTATTTTGATGATTGATTATTCAAGGATTTGAATAAATAGTTAAGATTAAACTGGTTCTCTATTGAGTAGATATATCCCTCATCTCCAATGAAGCGAATTCGTCACAATGGTACCAAACGTTTCGCAGCTTCGGATTTGGATTGCTAATTTTGTCGGTCAATTTTTTCAATTGTACAGGAAATACTCTTATACTTCTGAATACAATTGGGTGATTGATTATGATTGTTTATAACTTCACATTGAGAAGCAACACGAGGGCTATCGGTGACGGACCACGTAATTCTGAGCCTCGGTCAAATGAAAGTGAGTTTCGACACCCGAGTTGGTACCTTCTTTCCAAACTTCAACACCCCGCAAACGGGAGGACTTGTTCCTTGACCAGATTTAACATACACTAATCCTGCTGCACTGTAAGTCTTCAGTGGCATCAGGGCTCGAACCGACAAAAAAACGCCAGACACGAGTCCGTGACCAGGACCTCTAGGCTACTGCGACCCCTGAGTACTATTGAATATAATATTAAATTTTATAATATTCTGGTGTGGAACTACAAGGTTCGTATTTTAGGAATAATCCTACGTATCGAGCCAAAGACTGGTATTGGTGATCTGACAATCACCCGTGCAATGAACGGTGACGCACTTTGTGTAGTTGATGCAAGCTTTCAAAAAAATATTTCCTTTAGGACAAGGACAAATGCATTTACAAGTCGACAAGACAACGCCAAAATCAATCACCTAGTAACTTTACTTTCAGGAGATTTAAAATTGAAAAGTTATTAAATGTGATCATGACTGAAGATAGTATCGTACAATATATATATTTCAATTGATGTCTCCAAATGTATTATATTTCTTGGAAATTAGAAACTCCACAACGGAAGCTCAACTCATGTAATCAGTATTTAAATACGAAGATGGTTATTTGCTAAATTAATGAATCACCACCACAAAAATAAGCATAAAACCCTAAGTATAGTCCCAATAACGATTTAAGACAATTTTGAGTACCATGGGTCTCCCATAGAAATAATACATATCACCAAAATTACAGCCGGCCAGATAGTAAGTATTGGCCTTCGAGAATATGTAATACTTACTTTAGTCACTGTTAGTTAAGACCGGTGAGAGGTCGAATCGAAGGAACTCAGTAGCAGAATAATCAAAAAACTCGAGGGGTTCTGAATGCGTAAAAGTACAAATGCCTTATTTTGCAATATTGTTAATCAATCCCTTTTTGAAGGCTTTACGAGATATGCGGCACAAAATCTTCTGTTTCTGCTGAAATATATAACAAGTATTTTTCATTCACACTTAAGCGCACACCTAATATTTTAGTTGTTGTAGTCCAAGGTGCAGCATGCAAAAATTTCGGACACAGTAAATTGACGGTAGGCATTAGAGAATTTTAAAAAAGCGGTTTACAGTAATAGAAGAAATGCAGTACCGTCTGGGTAATTGGAGTTAATTTTATGAACAAAATCTCATTAGTTTTTGATACGAACATTTTTATCATACCAGATTCAGAGATAGAGGAACAAGAAAAGCCGGTTTTAATAGATTTGACTAAATCGAATTTTGACCAATCGAGTACATCAACAAAGTCAAAACTATGCCTAAGATAACCAAATAATATCCGAAAAACCAGATTTAACACATATACTGTGTTATGAAATTGGTACTGGGAATCACCTACTTGTAACATCAAGTCTATACCGATATAATATAGTAAATCAACCTATAAATGATTATCATGTGAAGAAAATGCTAAATGAAGGTATCAATACGGTCACCGAACGCTTCTCTTGCTGTATGTAAGAAAAGTTATGATAAACCAAAAGATTCCCCTGAAATTTAAAATTTTATAATCCATTTTCGCGGAAATTAAATGTCATAATGAAATATTCTTGATATCCGTTATCACTGATTGACGATTTTATTATGAATATTCCCAAACATCTTAAATTATGTGAACGTTAGATCTCTGCTTAGGTTTTGCTCAAAATTAACAGTACAGATATTTTTTTTACTTCTATCACAAAGAACGCGATATTTGTGTTTACCCGAATGCCTTTTGGTTTACCAGGGAGTTATGCAAATTATCAATGATCGATTGAATAGGAATCAACGCCTTTTCGACCCAACGAGATAAATTTAAGAAAGAAAAACTGAAGAAACTATAAACTGAATAGCACGCAATTATACAATAACCATTCGAGAATATTTAACAATTAAATGAGCCTTGAAGAAATGAAGGCCATATTTTGGCTAACTGCTAATCATTCGGCATTCACGAAGCTAACAAATGGGAAAAAATTTTCTCGTAAAATGATTCGTTGGGGACTCAAAGTATCCGAACTTTATATTATATGGGAACATCGATCGTGAGATCAAAATGTTATGGAAGAAATCCTATCAAGAAAACCCGTGTGCTAGCATAGCCTCACATTTATTTACAATAATTAGATCGTTGATATCATCTTGAGACCAGCGGTGTACCCAGAAATCAATTTTGGGGGTGTTTAACGTCATCACCTTGAAAGAAGAAATTTTTTTAGTTTAGAATTACCATTGATAAAAACTAAAAAATATGGTATATTAATTTTATTCCTCCTATTTAAAACACTGTTCAATGACTGATATAATTTTACCAAGGTACAAAAATAAAGACCATTTAAAAGAAATAATACAGGCTCCCTGAGAGAAAAAATTACTATAAACCAGAATTGGTGGAAGTAAACAAGTGTTAAAATCTAATAAAAACTATATGAAAATTGAAAAAAAAAATGGTCCCAATTTAAAAATGGTTTAATAGGTGCGAGTATAATGAAATGAAAGATTTTATACATATTAGTTTTTATAAAGTTATATTTATTCTCCGTTTTTAATTTTGCAAAATATTTGAAATTTTTGAATAAGGAATATTAAACTTAATCATGGGTATTCTAACAGAAAATTATATCGAAATTTCCTCATCACCTTTTCCTTACCAAACGAAGAGCTTGGCAACACATATGTGGCTGTTGGCATCCAAAATTTTCCAACAATATCATTTTTTTTTCGTCAGGTAGCTAACGATGGACGTAATTTGATACGTCATATTTTTCAAATTGCAATGTCATTTTTAAATCAATTAAAAAATTTCGGAAGCATGAATTTCTTAGCTGTGTTCTTGTATTTCCGTTTCCGATTCAGATAGTTGATTATTTACTCCTCTCTTATTTAATGTACACTACTGTATTTAGAAAACGGACGTTTGGAAATTTTTTACTCGAGTTAAAATAATTTAAAGCTGTTTCCTGTTACTCAGTGTCGAATCAAAAAATTAAGGGAAAAATTAATCCAAATTTAAGCAAGAAAATAACAAACTTAACAATTAGAGCAAAAGTAAATAGATCTCGACCCAGATTTTCAAACTATTCATCTACGAAAGCCAAGATTGACACTTGTGGACGATTCAACTCCGCCTATACGCCAAGATATGCATATGCTTAGATATGTTTTTGGCACTTATAGGGCGCTGTCTGAAAGAATAGCTCAACTCATGTAATTCTTTCCCAGAAAACTGTGGGAAGGAGGAATACATTTTTATTGGGATGTACCCTCCTCTCTTCGTCTTTAAACACTAACCCAGAAGAACCTTTTGGAGAGAGCAAAGACTTTTCGATCCTTTTCTCAGGAATTGGCTGATATTGAATCATTTTTTAAAAATTTATATCATCTATAATAATATAGAAAATATTTGAATTTCCAGAAAAATTCTTGGGGGTTGCATATGTACCCCTTCCCTGGATACACCACCGCAAGAGACCAAGTAATTAATGAACAAAGACATAGCCCAGAGTTAAGGCATTCTACTTATATTCAGAAAATTCAGCCATAGTTCAGTTAATAACATTATTTAAAACATGGTTCAAAGATTTTAGACTTGTAGAATGGATTCTTTCTATGCGAAATATATTTTTCTTCCAGTAATAAACTAAGCTTATGTATTCCAAAATCGTTACGAAATTCTATCTTACAAGAATTCCATGATAATTAAATGCCTGTTCATTTTGGCATGAGAAAAACTAATAAAAGAAAGATACACACAGATTAATTTCCAGAAATACGGAAAATCACAAGCAACTTTGTTTAAACATGCAATATTTGTCAAAAATGAAATACTAAAGGCTCTCTGTCAATTGGATAATTAATTCCAATTGAGTCTTTAATCGAAATAAAAAAAAATTGTTTGACCTCCTAGGTCCAAATCCTACATCTAAACCTGCTTATAAAGAAAACTCTTTGCCTGACCTTCAATTAAAGTTTCAGAGAATATTATTTCTTGCTGTTCATTCAACAATGGGAAAAAAATAATCAATTCTTCATAGTCTTGTATAAAACACTTTATGTTATATGTATCAGAACCAATAAGCTTTCGATGCGAATTTTCGAGATATTTCAAAACAAAATAAAGGGAAGGATCTAAAGTATTAGCAGACATGTTTTTATGATTCAATGCCGGAGACATTACAAAAGGGGGAAAGAAAGAAGAAAATTTTTTTTCTGTTTCGTCATCAGAAATTTCATAGTCACTGTTTAAAGAATTAGAGTTTAAAGCTTGCAATTCATTTAGATTAGATAAAGATTGAAAAAGTCTATAAAGGAGTTTTTCTTTATTACCATTAATATACAGACCTAACACATTAAACACACAAACTAAATCATTTATAGAAAAATTATTGAATATTAATTTCTTGCGATCTGTCATATTGAAATCAATGAGAAATGAGGAAAAACTTCTCTTCATTTTTTACATTACGATCAAATGCATCGTTTTATTATATATGTTTAAGAACTTAATAGTTTTATTACAGGGTGGGCAAGAAGTCCGTAAAAATTTTAAGAACTTATAAGATCCTTGAAAATTAAGCAAAATAAAAAACGGTTTGCAGGTTTAGCATCGAAAAGTGACGGGATTTTTTTAAGATAAGAAAGAAAAAAAAAAAAAATAATTCAAAAAACAGCCGACAGATAGCGCTGGTATAAACGACTTAGTTGGAAATATGCAAATGTGACAGGCGATTATAAATACTGATGCTCTTGATCCAGATCCAGTTCTTCGTTACATGCCAATTAAGTGAACAAGGATGCTGAGTGGGAAAGACAATGCTTTTTTGGTGAAGCTGTTTTACATGAACGAGGAATCAGCGACTGTTGTACTGCATTTCGACTTCAGAAAAATATGAAGACTAAAAAATAACCTTTAACAGTGGCAGGCCTAATAAAGTTTGTTCAGAGATTTGAAGAAACTGGATCACTCGAGGATCGTGTATGGTCCGGACGACCCAATCTAAGGCAAACACGATTGGCGCGCGTTGCTACCGAAATGTAAACATTAGAGTCAGAATCTACTGCAGGGACTAGCAGTTCATGAGAAGCTGGCAGACACTAGGGCTTACCACCATCCTCGATACGTAATATTCTTCATGGAATTTTTAAGGGGACTTTTACCCCAAAAATGACAAAAAAATTTATTATTTTTTTATTTTTATTTAGAAATATTCTCTGAATTATTATCTTTCAATTGATGTATTACTTTTGTATGTACGAGCCCGAGAAGGTTGGGGGGGGGAAATGAAATTGGAAAATGTAAATAAATTTTTTTTATTGACTTCATTCCGTGCGAATTAGGTCACATATTGACATCCAAACCTTCCGACCCTCAATTTTGTCAACTAACAAATTTTTCTAAATTTAATTTATGTTCGAACGGTATCGAAGGACTTTCTCTCCTTTTTTTTTTCCCTCGGAGAAAAAGTCAGCTAGCTGGCGGATTCTCCCCTCTCTCTCTATCTTCTCGAGCGTTCTACCAATCAGAACGCTCCTTTCTCTCCACACTTTTCCCACCTCCCCCGGCCTCGCTCATTCGATACCGGTGCTGCGGGGGAAGAGGTTGCCTTTCCGGATCTCTCGCTCGACCGTCTCGCGGCGGCCGAGGGGAACCGGCTTCGTCCTATATGTCCGATTGGCGGACATATAATGTTGACCCTAGTTTCTCTTCCTACCTTTTAGCAAATCTTATGGAACTCTCTTAATTTTCTCATATTTAATAGCTCTGATGTGGAGGTATCTCTCACTCTGGGGAGAGGTACTCCGTAAATTGACACACCTTCGATAAAAAATTTGTGACTTGACCACGCTTCTTTTTTAGAGATGTCAGTAATTTTATGTTATTTTTTTATCAATACTTTTCCAAAATTAATTTTATTTCATTTTAATCATAACTGTAACATTTTAGCGTTCTTTTTTGTGACTACAACTTTCATTATAAGAGATTTGTTGTTGATATTTCGTGTTTTGATTGTAGTGTGGATACCGAGCTAATTATAAACACGTTTTATATTGAGAAAAAAAAAGTTTTGACGTTTTATATTGAGGAAAAAAACTGTTTTTATCAAGACTTTCTTTTATTATTATTTCTGTTAAAGTTTTTGCTGTTTCTCTTTTTGAGAATTGAAGATAAAAAAAAGGCCTCGAGCAAAACGGTGTTGTCATTGAAAGCAAATAAACAGTAAACGTTGGGGTAGTGATGCTGATAATAAAGCTGATTCTACATAAGAAAAATTTGCTGTTCCTATCAGAATTGAATAGTTATTAAATGTTGAAAAGACTGATTGTTCCGATACTGGAAATTTATGTGTATTCTTTCTACAATCCAGCAAACTGTTTGACAAACTGATGTGCCTGGAATTTGACAAAAAAGTTCTTGTGCTTTTAAAGTTTGTGTTGTAGAAATAGCGAATGAAAGGCAAACAAATACAGTTCCTGATATCAATTTATGGATTACGCAAGCATTCTGCAACATAGAGAAAGGTAATTCAGCCATCAAGAAATTTGTATCTCCATAAATATCTTGCCTTTTTCATCGAGGACATTTTACGGAATGCTGTGAAGGAATCGATAGCTCGAAGTATCTCATTAGGTGGGAAAAGTTAGGCATCCTTGAAAGAGCCTATCATAAAGAAATTAACTTCTTATTATGAGAAGGCCATATTAAAAAGACGAAGTGTCAAGAAGACATAAAAAGCTATGTACACACCTTTTGGAAAATGCACGCATGATCAGGGACGTCTTAAGACTTCTTGAGGCCCTGGGCCCTTATGAAAAAATAGGCCCCACCTGCGACCCTTAAATCTAATTTGATGTGTTATGCATGTACAGTTCAATAAAAGCAATCCATAGTAAAATGAAGTTTTATGTGAATATTTGTTTTCTATACATTTTTAAATTCGCAAAATCATTATTCAAATCTTCAAAATCGATTGTTAATATTTCATTTTCAATACTCATCAGGCTTAAATTATTCAAACGTGATTGAGCCATACGAATTCTCAATTCATTTTTGACCAATTTGAGTTTTGAAAATTAACGCTCTCCTTCGCGTGAGTAATTATCATTGATAAAAAAATTCCCATTATTATTTCAATATTGGGAAACATTGTGAATTGTCTTTCATCATTCATGTATGTATAGAGTATGTTCATCCCAATTCCAGTTCCCTCATCCAACAACTGTTCTTAATCTTCATCTGCATTTGTAGTAATATATCTTTCATTAATCTTTCTTTTTTCCATGTTCTCTTTGCTTTTTCTTCGGTTTTTCGCCATCAATGATCATATATGACTTGAAATGTTGACATTCCAAGTTCAGTTCCTCTCCATTAATGTCTTTATCGTAAAATTTTGATATTTTCTCGCATGTTATTTTAATTTCTGTCTCATCCAAATTAGAAATATTTTCAAAAAATACAAACATTTCAAAATACTTAGATTTTAATCCTAATATTTTTTACTACGCATTTGTATATTGCAGATTAGAGAGTCGATTATTGGTGAAAAGGTTTCTATTTTAATTTTCTGGCTGTGGCTGTTTTCATATGCTGTGTCCATGTCTATTTCCTTCAAGGCAAGTTACCCTAGCACTGTATTGTCTTACACACTTGTCAACACTTTGATACTCCTTTATAAAGGATACTTCTTCGACTTTTGACTCATAATAGTCAAAAGAATATCTTTTGGTTTTTATATATATATCATTAACGATTTTAATAATTTTACACCTTTCGACTAATCTATATTTTTACTCTGGAGAAATAAATTTACTTTGTCAATTCATGTCAAAATGATCATTCCAAAGGATAGTTAAAAAAATAGTTTTTAATTTTTTAGCTGAGAGTCGAGAATCCGCTGCCTGAAAATTCATCATTAATTAAGTAATCCAGGCTCATGACAATTTCTGAATATCCAGAGCTTAAAGCTCTAATTGTATCTGCGCGTGGTGACCAACGAGTTTTTTAATAGGTTTTTCAGCACATTTTGATTTCTAATACAGCTCAAATTTAATGTTAGTATATTCCAAAGATGGTTTGACGATGAGAAAAAATTATAAAGATTTTGGACAAAATCAAAGTAAATTGTTACATTACAGTTACATTCTATTGCTTGAACGCCAACTAAATTCAAAGAATATCCTGCACATGGTACATATATAGCGTATTTCCCCCCCCCTTGAAGTCGGGCTTGCAATCCTGAATATTTCCCCGACATATTCGAGGCATTGTCGTATGACTGATCTTTACAGTTACTCAGGGAAATGCTGTTATTTTTCAAAAATGAAACCACACCATCCACCAGATGTCTTACAGTATGTCCATCAATATTAATAAATTGCAAAAATCTCTCAATGGGTGCACCATTTTGGACATACCTTAAAATAAAAGTTATTTGGTCAGCATGAGTCACATCTTGGGTAGAATCAAAGCAAATAGAATAATATTTAGATTTCTGTATTTCAGTGATGATAGTTTCCAAGATTTTTGACGCCATGACTTCAATGAATTCATCACAAATTGTAGCAGGTATATAAGAAAGATTATCTTTTCCAGAATTGCCATACTTTTCAATATGTTCTTTGAAAAATTGATCAAACTGGGAAGTTCTTCCCTATGCGGCCTACTCATCAAACTTGGCTCCTTCCGATTACCTCTTGTTTGCATTGATGAGTTGCGCAATTGCTGATCAGCGCTTTGGTTTGTACGAAAATGTGAAAAATTGACTCGATGAATGGTTTGCAACAAAAAGGAAAGATTTTTATTGGCAAATTGCCCGAAAGATGGGTGAAATGTATAACAAGCGATGGAGCATACTTTGAATAAATCACTTTTTATCATGCTTCAAAATTTAACATGTTTTTAGGGGGGAGGAATCAGCATTTCATACTTGTACACCCGGTATGTGCATAATGACCTAAATGGACCTTTTCCTTTCACACCAGTTCACTTGTTAGTGAGAAAAAGGAGTCTCAGCATCAGCATCATTAAGAGGGAAAAGTATTTTGTCCGTAAAATTTCCTTGTGGTTCTCACCTCTCTACAATGAGGTTGATAATAAAACAATTTAATTATCGTGAAAATTAGTACAAATGTTTTAGAAAAGATGGTTAAAGGAATATTTCTCAGAATTGAATTTTTTTCATTGCCTAAAAGTATGGGAAAAGTTAAAGGAGAGAAGTGAATGTTAGTTATAATTAATGATGAATATTTACCGTAAAATTTTTGGAAATTAGGGAAAATTATTGCAACCGTTCCTAGTAGAGATGGGAAAATTGGGTCATGTAAAGTAAAGACATTTCACAATACTCAAAATACCAGGATAATTACTATATAACTTGGAACTGAATAATGATACTCGTAGATCTTAAGTATTTAACCTTATTTTATTTTTCTTTTTGTAGCTATATTTCAGTATATCATTTTCGTTTATTGTATACGTATATATATTTTATATATTTCATTGATTAATATTTCATAATTTTTGGCACACTTGAATTTTGTTTTTGTTTTGAATTGAATTAATATTCTTTTATAATGCATTTATTTTAGATTTAAATTATTTGATGCATGAATTAGATTGTTTCTTGAAGAGTTCATCGAATAAGTTTAAAATTTCTTGTAAATAGTTTTTTAAAAAATGTGTATTTTTTGTTTCGTTTTAATAAATTTTAAATATCTTTTTATTTTATTGTTTAGTTTTTTCACCCAATGTTTCATTTCATATTTATTTGAATTTTATTTAGTCCGAGACTTTGCATGTGGTAGTCATTTTGGTTTTCTAACAATTCAGTTAATGCGATATCCTGGATGAATTATATTCAGAAAAACACAAGAATATTGAAATTATAAAATTACTTTGTCCTCAGATAAAAAATCTCAGCTCAAGGAAATTTATATCCTGTAATATACAACAAATTTCAGCTTTTGAATAATATTAACTAGAAAACTTGTACACTCATAAATTGATATCTGATTTATTTTTGAAGTGTAGTACATGAATAGGGTTAAGCTTTGAACCTTTTGATTTGAACTTTATAATGTGCGATAAATTTTGATCAATTTTGAATTATGATTTTTTTTCATTATTTGCATTTATGGTGAATTTTGTTTTGGAGCTTTTCAATAATTGTTTACATTAATTGTATAAAGGGCGTACTAGATATGAGTTAATATCGTTGTTCTTCGGATCGAATTTTGAGAAAGTTTTGCAGCTCTACTTTCGATCTAACAACGAGTTCTGAATTAGTCGTTTCACTCATTTAATTCTTTTGTTTTCTTAACATAAATTCTCGGTTTCTAATGTCATATTTTGCATCAATCATCTTGTCTTTTCTTTTCGTCTTCTTGTTTTTTCCTTTCCTCCTCTTCTTTTCTATGTCTTATCTGCGTATTGAGAAATTCTCTGACAAACTCTTTCTCGTACGATTTAATTTTCAAAATAGCATCCCTCAATGCCATTACTGTCATCTCTGAAACATTTTTGATGCCCATTTCTCGAGTGACGTATTGCAAGTCCTCTTTTTCTCCTTTCGCTAGGAAAGCCATTACGATTCGCAAAACCACGGAATCAGAATTTTTACAAAACTTTTGGGGGCCTTTGGTGTTCAATTAATGTTAAAATTTAAGGCGAAATCGAAATAATATTTATTAACTAAAACGAACAAAAGTAAACAAATATTAGCTGTAACATAACCAAAAATAAACAAACAAACAACTGTTGCCAATTACAAAAACCTTTTTATACAATAAGATACCACCACATTATTCCTCCCCTAGTGAAGGCACTGAAAGAAATTGTGAAACTTTGAAGGGAATTTAACAGTCCTCTCTAAACGCATTGTAGTGACGGTTTGTGCAATAGGAGCTGGATTATTTTGGATTGTTTCCTTACTGTGTGTGTCAGAAGGGGAGAAAGTTTGTGACAGTGACAGTGCTTTGGTTGTTCTGTCACTAAATTGTATTGATTCTCACAAAAGCAGGGCTTCAGTCTGTTGATAAAAATGTTCTTTTCCTCTTACTAACAGTGTGAAGTAATGACAAGTTCTGTCTTTAATTTCGTATGGACCATCAAATGCAGGTTGAAATGATGCACGCGCCGAATCTGTTTGAACGAAAGCTCTTTGGCAGGAACCCAATTCTTTCAAAATAAAGATTGGTTTTTTTTGAATGCCTTGAGTCTGAAACGGGCTTGTTTCATTTCTTTTACAAATTCTGATGAGCATGTAGAATTTAGAGATGTATGAAGAAAGTCTCCAGGAAGCCAGATGTTTGTTCCTTAAATACATTCTGCAGGAGTACACTTGAATTCTTCGTGATAAATGGAACGTAATCCTAAAGGAACCGTAGGTAATACTCGGGTCCATTGCGTGTTGGGCATGTTGTCATTGCAAGTGTTCGCTGCCTTCAATGTGTGGTGCCATCTTTCAATAAATCCATTACAAGTAGGATTGTGGGGCGTTGGACGTTTCCGTTTGATTCTCAAGAGAAGTGTAAGTTCCGTGAAAAGATTTGACTCAAATTGTGATCCTTGGCCGGTGATAACAGAAGTTATTCCAAAATGGGAAATCCAGCCATTATACACGGCTGAGGTTACCGTGCCGGCCTGAATATCAGGAAATGGAATTGCTTCAGGCCACCGGGTAAACCAATCAATTAAGGAAACGCAGTAGCGTTTTTCTTCCGATTATGGAAGAGGACCAATGATGTCAAGATAAACTTCGTCGAATCTCTTGGATACGGGAAGATATCATCCCCATGGTGCATGAATGTGTCTATGTACCTTAGACTTTTGACATTGCAAGCAAGTCTTAGTCCATTTTCTACAGTCCTTTTTGACTGATGGTCAAATAAATTTCTTTGGAACAGCTGCCGCTGTGGCAAGAATGAAAGGATGAGAAAGATAATGAATAGAATCAAAAACCATTTTAAGATAAGGTAATGTAATGTAGAGTCTAGGATGTCCGATCGAAATGTCATAAAAGATTTGTTTTTTCGATCAAATTACCGGAAACTTCTCGAATCGTAGGTTTGTAATTGAAGAAATTAGCTTTTTCAGCTCATCGTCATTAGTTTGTTCTTGGGCAATTTTAACATAATCCAAGGTTTCAGGAACTATATATTCTTCAGTTCTGGACATTGTGTCAGCTAAAACGTTATATTCCCCCGAAATATGCTGAATATTCGAAGTAAACTGGAGAATGAAATCGAAGTGACGTAACTGACGAGGTGATGCTTTATTTGGATTTTGAACTAAAGCGTATATCAAGGAAAAGATGGTCTGTGAAGAAGGTGAATTCTCGTCCTTCTAAAAGGTACCGAAAATGTTTTATTGTAGAATATGTAGCAAGTAGTTCTCTATCATAAGTACTGTATTTAGTTTGTGTTGGTGTGAGACGTCTGGAGAAAAAACTCAGAGGTTTCCCCACATTGTTAACTTTTTGTTCAATTACGCCGCCTACAGCAGTATCAAATGCGTCAACCATAATAGCTAGCGGCAAGTGTGCATATAGATGTCAAAGGATAATTGCTGAACAAATTTTTTGCTTGGCCAACTCGAAAGCTCTTATTGATTCCTCAGACCATTGGATTTTATTTTTGCCATTTCTTTTTGATCCCTTCATATAGTCGTTCAAAACTGCTTAATGTTTAGCTGCGTATGGTATAAAACGTCGGTAAAAGTTGATTATTCCCAGAAATTTTCTCAAGTCTCGTACTGTTGCTGGTTGAGGAAATTCTTTCATAACTTTAATTCGTTCTGCAGTTGGTTCGATTCCCAAAGCGTTAATTTTATGCCCGAGGTAAATAACCCCAGGTAGAGAAAACCTGCATTTTTCTGTGTTGATAATTAAACCAGCTTCTTTCAGTCTTGACATAAATGAGAGGAACTTGATGTAAATGTGAGATATGTTCATCGTCGTTGTGGGAGGCTATCAGCAAGTCATCAATGTAGATTAAGCAAAAATCTAGTCCTTGTAAAGTAGAGTGTAAAAAACACTGAAACGTTTGCGCCGCACTAATAATCCATAAGGCATTCTTAAGAATTTGAATAGCCCAAAAGGTGTAGGAATGGCTGTTTTCTCAATACCCTCTAGTGCCATTGGAATTTGGTTGTAGGCTCTGATTAGGTCAATCGTAGAAAATATCTTGCATCCATGCCACCAGCCGCCAGCGACGTGCCACTTAGTTTTCCTCAAAAGAATTTACTAAATTACAAGACTTGGTGATATGGTGGCTTTCTTGCCAAATTTACTATGATACCACAAATGTTACTTCTGCTCTTAGACCTATGGAATTCGGCACAAGAAAATTTGCAGTTTGCCGATCTGCTTTGGCTGGTTTTAAGTTCTTGTATTTCAAGTGCAACTAAAGAAAAAATGTTAATTTCGCTTGCTGTCGTTTGTGACCTTTCTTGAGAAATGTTTAGTATATTTTGGAATTCAAAAGTTCCGTGAATTTTATCTGCGATAGTGGCTAGATTATCGAAGGGTTCTGAATTAGCTACTAATATTGTTTGAGAGTGTTTCGGTAATTGGTTAAGCCAAAGTGATTTCAGAAAATCCTTTACCTTATCGGCAGCCAATTGGCACATTTCGCGAAAATGTTGGCTGGGATTTTTATCACCTAGATTTACTCTACTCAACAATTTCTTAATTTATATATTATCTGAGTCAGTTAAACGCAAAATCAGAGCAGATTTTAATATTTGATACGGAGTATTTTCCGGTGTCGAAGTAATAATGTCACCGCATTAAGAAACCCTCTGTTCTAGCACGCCAACCAAGGGGAACAATTTTGTTTCTTCAACGGTAATTTTAGCTGTGTGAAATTCAGCTTCTACATGAATAAACCACAAACTTGGTGTGTCAGTCCAAAAAGGTGGAGGCTTGACTGAGACTGCAGCTAGTTGCGGTAAAGAAGAGCTCTCAATATTGCTTGAATTCGAGCCGAAATCATTTCTCGTTGAAGTTGCCATGGCGCTGTTGAGTAAGCCTAATATAAAATCAATGCTAAGCCTAATGTAGAATCAATGCAAAAAAAAAAAAATTGAAAAACGTTGTTGTGCCGAGTCACCAATTTTGGGGTCTTTGGTGTTCAATTAATGTTAAAATTTAAGGCGAAATCGGCAAAATATTTATTAACTAAAATGAACAAAATGTATAAGCAAGAAACGCTTTTTCTCAGCTTAGGGAACACAACCAAAAGTAAATAAAATTTAGCTGTTGCCTATTACAAAAAACTTTTTACACAAATAAGACGTCACCAGAAACTTAATTCCGAACAAACTTAAAATTCACTATACTCTTGGCAGGCTTTGCCAGTATAATGTTTGGTTGTGGTTCCCAGATATAGTGAAATGAGTTATGACTTAAACAAATTTACATTTTTTAAAACGTTTTTCTGAATTTCACTTGGTGTGTGTGTGTGTGTGTGTGTGTCATCAAATTTTCGATCGTTAATTTAACCAACTTCCCATCAAGCTAGAAATCTGAAACCTTGGGAATCGTTCTCACTAGCCTAACAATACGATATTTGGACATTTGCGACAAGTTTTAGCTAGTATTTTCTTTAATAATGCAGTTTATCCCAACCACTTGGCGCTATTTCAAAAATTGGCATCAAACTTGGCGATTTTTTTGTTTGGCTGAACGTTAAGTCCGTAAAACGGACCAGGGTAGCCACATTTGGCAAAATACTGCCAAATAATTCTTGTCGCCAAGAGTGATTGGGTTAAACTGCATTCCAACCATTTAATTTACCGAATTAATTAATTAATTTTAGTTACTTTTAACGTTTTTATGTATTTCACTTGGTTCGTGTTTCTGTGTGTGTGTGTGTGTCATCAAATTTTCTATCGTTAAATTAACCAACTTCCCATCAAGCTAGAGTTCTGAAATTTCGGGAACCGTTCTTACTTGCCTAACAATGCAATATTTAGATATTTGCGACCAGTTTTAACTAATATTTCAATAATCTTTCTTAATAAATTTTGCCACTATATAAAAACGTTGTTTTTAAAAACGTTGGTTTTTATCTCGAATTATTAAAACGTTTTTAAGACGTTTTTCTGAATTTCACTTGGTGTGTGAGTGTGTGTCATCAAACTTTCGATCGTTAATTTATCCAACTTCCTATTAAGCTAGAGCTCTGGAACTTTGGGAATCGTTCTTATTCGCCTAACGATGCAATATTTGGACATTTGCGACAAGTTTTAACTAATATTTTAATAATTTTTTTTAGAATCGTAATTTATATCATACATGGTAACATGGCGTATAATAGTAACATGGCGTATAATAGTACATGTATAATAGTAACATGGCGCCATCTATGGGAAATATATTGAATTTCGCAGAGAGAGTGATCTTAAAGACGAGAGATATGAGGTTTTTTACAAAGTTTTAATTAATATTTCAATAATTTTTTTAATAAACTTTGCCACCATATAAAAACGCTGTTTTAAAAAAAGTTGGTTTTTATCTTGTTATGTATTTCACTAGGTGTGTTTGTGTGTGTGTGTCATCAAATTTTCGATTGTTAATTTAACGCAATTCCCATCAAGCTAGAGCTCTGAAACTTTAGGAATCGTTCTTACTCGCCTAACAATGCAATATTTCGACATTTGTGACAATTTTTAACAAATATTTTCTTTAGTAATGCAGTTTAGCCAAACTACTTTGCGCGATTTCAAAAATTAGCTCCATACTTGGCGATTTTTTTTGGCTGTATGTTAAGTCGGTAAAACGGTCCAGGGTAGCCACATTTGGCAAAATACCGCCAAATAATTCTTGTCGCCAAGGGTAGTTGGGTTAAACTGTATTCCAACCATTTAATTTTCCAGAAGAATTAATTAATTTTAGTTAGTTTTAACGTTTTTATGTATTTCACTTGTATGTGTCTGTCTGCGTGTGTATTAGTGAGTCATCAAATTTTCTATCATTAATTTAAACGACTTCCCCTCAAGCTAGAGCTCTGAAATGTTGGGAACCATTTTTACTTGCCTAACAATGCAATATTTAGATATTTGCGACCACTTTTAACAAATATTTCAATAATTTTCTTTAATAAACTTTGTCACCATATTAAAACGTTGGTTTTTATCTAGAATTATTGAAGATTGAAATAGGTTTGTAGCACTCCCAGGAAGGCCTACTTAACTGTTCTCATGCTACGAACACCTTCAACTCCTTTCACAAAACTCTATTTACCTCCTCATGGAAATAAAATCCTCCTCGCGGATGGTACTGACAACACCACGTAGCGGAGGTTTCTGAACCATTGCTTGGAGGGAGGGGAACACTACACATCTCATTTCGGGCCATCATATATTTTCACAAAAGTATCCAAAAGTTGAGTCATTCAAGAGGATTTCCATCAAATTCCTTTAATGATAATTCTGGTAATCTCATTTCCTCTTTAAATTAACAATTCTCTGTTATCACGATTTGTGGTACTTGAACTTCGATTTTGACATAATCTTCTTCACTTTGGTTTTACAACTTATAAATCTGTAAGTGTAACGAAATTTTGCATGCAAAGATAATTGGACTGAACATACAAATGATTAAAATTTAGTTTCCAGTGAAAAGCGGGAACTACAGCGCATCGGAACTGCACACTCAGCAGGTGTATAGAAGAAGCAATTCTCAATTTGATGGTCAAATTTTCTGTTGCATTGCGATTTAGGATACCTTTCAACAGCTGAAAAAATACCTCGCCTCAGGATTCGAGCGAATTACGAGCAACTGTCAGAGTTTGAAAGAGGTCGTATCATTGGCTTGAAAGAGGAAGGTTGGGAAAATCGGAGAATCGCTCGTCATATGGGTCAAAGCGATATGGCGATTTGAAGATGTTGGTAAGGATGGGTGGACATTGGAAGATTTCAGCGTCAAGATGGTAGCGGTCGACCTAGGGTCACAGCAGATCGAGAGGACAGAGCGATTGTCAGATCAGCTGTCACAGCACCTGATTCATCGTCATCAAACATCAGACGTGTGACCCGCATACGAGTGTCCTCCGTGACCATTTACAAACGGCTGACAGAGCAAAATCTACGCTCGCAATGACCTCTACGCCATCTGCCAATCACGCCTGCACACTGTCGAGCCAGATTACAGTGGTGCTTGGCTTAAGCAGGTTGGAATAATGCTGAATGGGGACGTATAGGGTTTAGTGACGAATTCCGCTTCCAACTGTGTCCTGATGTTGATAGCCGGACACCTTTGGTCGTCATTAGAGACACAGACGTCTTAAGGCATGGGCCAACTAGGCCCGGGCCTCGATTATGAAGGGGCCTCGTCTCGTTCTCTACTTGGCCTCAATAAGATCAAGATCATAATAATTTTAATCATCAAGTGTTATTCCCGGATATGACTGTTTTAAGGCAATTGCTTCTATATTAAATATTTCTATTTACAACGTTTGCTAGAATCAGGGAAAATATTAGTTTTATTTCTAATGCGAGATATGTCCATTTTATTGATAAAAATGCTGCTGTGAGAAGGACACTCACAGACATAAACAGACACTCTTTCCAGTGACCTTTTATTTATTTGCACACATGAGTAAAGGATAGCTCATGAATGGACAAGAGATACACTTAAGAATCCTACAGAAATGACGAAAACACAATCCCTATTTTATGACAGGCGTCAGGGCTAATAAAAAGAATGTTAAAATGACCCTGAAGGAAATCACACTTTTTCGAAGAAACGAGTGGACTACACTTTTCAAACCGGCAATTCCCTTCTATTAATTTAATTTCTTCGAAACAGTAAAAGGTAATTACATTTTTATCTTTGAACTGTTTTTCTTTGAAATTTAAGATAATATACAAATATTTATATCGCACAAAAAGAAGTAAAATAATATGTAATTGTATTTGGTTTTTTGTACAGACAGTTATAAAAATAATAATATCCAGTTTTAAAAAAATCTGCTTTGTTTTGTAAATTATCTCTCTCCCTTCTGAACAATATGAAATAATCTCTTAACTGCTTATAAAATTATATATAAATATTTCAATGTACTCTTTAGAATATTTTTATACTGATTAATATGCATAAGTACGCGTTTCCTTCATTTTTAATGCACTATGATGCTCCAAAAGGATTTTTAATGTGTATTGTATTTCAGAGAAATATTTTTATTTGCTGCTAATATAGAAAGCATTATTTTACTCGTTTAAAAATTGAAATGACTGTCCTTTATTATTATTATTATTATTATTGAAACTCAAATAATAAAGCACATTTATAAAACGAATGCATTACATCACTACCGATTGTAGTAATGTAATAAAAATGTAGAGAAAAAATCATATAACAGGAATCCTAGAGTACGATTTGATAATTATATAAATAAATGCCAGAATAATAATTTAATGTTTTAAGAGTAAACATCAGAAATGGAGAAATTCTCGTCATACACAGAACAAAATAAGAAATTTTTACTGTATAAGACCCATCACTAGAAATTTTCTATTCTTCGGCAGAAAAATGAAATTCATTACATATACTTTAATTTTAGTTCTTATACTTTAAAACTTATTATGTTTTTATACTTTATCACGTATTAATACTTTATTACTTAATAATACTTTATCACATATTGGTATGAAATACTTTGAATGAAAATTATTTACATAAATATAATTTTCCTAATTAATATTTTATGTAATAATATTTTTTAATTTTTAGAATCTATGACTTCCTTTGTATCATAATTTTTTGTTTCGTTTGATAAGCATAATAACAAGGATATATATATTTCGTATAGTTACGAATATATATTTTTCTGAGAACTTTTAAGAGATTCCAAATATTATGTAAGACAATGCATATATAATTAAACAGAAACCTAAAAACATTTTACAGATTTATTTTCTGCATATCATTTCCATTAAAATGATTTACTCAATATTTCCTTAGATATGATTTTACATTTGCAATGTTTTTTTTTAAATAATTAAGGAAATCTAATAATGAACTGTATGTGATAAAACTAATATTGATTTATATTAGTACATAGTACACATGTATATCTGCATAATAATAATAATTTGAAATATAATATTTTGTACATTAATAATAATAGTGAAATAATCATAATATAAAAATAGGAAAATTGTTTACAAGGAGTAATAACTTAACTGAAGCTTTGTTCTTTCTATCCACGAAAGAGTTAAAAGAAATTATTTAAAAAAATTAGATCTTACAACCTTCAAAATTCCTACGAAAACGAGAGGGTTATATATTACTCTCATTTTATATGCACCAGAACACAGGAAGAGTATGATGAACCACCACAATCAATTACAGTTATCTAGTCGCATAGACAACCAACTTATTATACAGTTTTAGTTTAGTCTTTATTAACGTCGCACTAGAAGCAACACGAGGGCTATTGGCGACGGACCTCGTAATTTTGAACCGTGGTCAAATGACGAGGACGACACCTGAGCTGACACCCCCTCTACTCGGTGGGTGTTTAGCGGCCAAGGATCGAAACCTCGATTGAACGAAAACCGCCGGTCACCAATCCGAAACCATGACCACTAGGCTACCGCAGCCTCAACTTATTATACAATTCAATGATGAACGTAAGTATTGGAAAGATGTGCTGAAGAGAATAGTGGCAGTTATAAAATTCTTATCATCAAGAGGATTGCCTTTCAGAGGGGAAAACGAAACTATAGGTTCAGTGAATGACGGAAATTATTAAGGCACTTCAGAGCTTCTAAATAAGTTTTGGAACTTCTAAGTAATCAATTTTTAAATGAACATGTTAAAAAGTACGGCAATTCTGGAAATGGTAATCCTTCTTGTCTGTCTGCTACAATTTGTGATGAATTCATTGAAGTCATAGCGTCAAAAGTCTTGGAAACTATCGTCACTGAAATACAGGTAGCTAAATATTATTCTATTTCCATTGATTCTATCCCAGATGTGAATCATTCTGACCAACTAACCTCTATTTTACAGTATGTCCAAAATGGTGGACCAATTGAGAGATTTTTGCAACTTATTAATGTTAACGGATATACTGCAGAGTATCTGACAGGATGTTGTGGTTTCATTTTTGGAAAATAAGATTTCTCTCAGTGATTGTAGAAGTCGGTCATACGACAATGCCTTAAATATGTCTGGGAAATATTCAGAATTGCAAGCCCGACTTCAAGAAATAAATAAATACGCTATATACTTCCATGTGCAGTACATTCTTTGAATTTAATTGGCGTTCAAGCAGTAGAACGTGCCTAAAATGTAACAATATACTTTAATTTTGTCCAAATCTTTGTAACTTTTTCTCATCATCAACCAATCGTTGGAATATACTAACATTAAATTTGAGCTGTGATAGAAATATAAATGTACTGAAAAACCTATCGAAAACATGCATGTTGGTCAGCATGCGCAGATGCAATTAAAGCTTTAAGCTCCAGATATTAAGAAAATGTCTTGAGCCTGGATCGCTTAGTTAATGATGAATTACAGGCAACGGAAACTCGACTTTATGCTAAGAAATTAAAAATTAAGATGAATGAATTAGAAACTACTTTTTTAAAATTATCTATGGAATGACATTTTGACACGTATTGACAAAGTAAATCTATTTCTCCAGAGTAAAAATATGGATTTGTTGAAAGTGTAAAATTATTAAATCGTTATTGATATATATAAAAAACAAAAGAGACTCTTTTGACTATTATGAGTCAAAAGCTAAAGAAGTATCCTTTATAAAGGAGTATCAAAGTGTTCACAAGGCTGTGTTAGGGTAATTTTCCTTGAAGGAAATAGAGACACCACACAACGTTTGAAAATAGCTATAACCAGAAATTTAAAAAAGAAACCTTTTTACCAAGAATCGACTCTCTAATTTACAATATACAAACACATAGTAAAAAAAATATGAGGATCTTTTTGAAACGTATTTGTATTTTTGAAAATATTTCTAATTTGGATGAGGCAAAAATTAAAATAGCATGAACTGAACTAGGGATGTCAACATTTAAAGTAATTTATGATCAATGATGGCGAAAATCTGAAGAAAAAGCAAAGGGAAGAAATGGAAAAAAAGGAAGATTAATAAAAAATATAATTCTACAAATGCAGATGAAGAACAGTTGTTGGATGAAAGGATTTAAATTCGGATCAACACATTCTATACATACATGCATAATGAAAGACTATTCACAGTGTTTCCCAATATTGAAATTATGATGAGAACTTGCTTATCAATGATGATTACTAACGCGAGTGGTGAACGTTCATTTTCGAAACTCAAACTGGTCAAAAGTGAATTGAGAAATTGTATGACTCAATCACGTTTGAATAATTTAAAATTCATGAATATTGAAAATAAAATATCATTAACAATTGATTTTGAAGACCTAATTAATGATTTTGTGAATTTAAAATGTAGAAAATGAATATTCATGAAAACCTCATTTTACTATGGATCGCTTTTATTGAACTGTACGTGTTTAAACACCAAATTATATTAAAGGGTCGCAGGTGGACCTATTTTTTCATAAGGGCCCAGGGCCTCAAGAAGTCTTAAGGCGTCTCTGATTAGAAGCACACTTACAGAACAGCGGTACGTCGACGACATTCTGAGACCTGTTTTGCTACCGTTCCTTTTGCAGTACCCTGGCCTTATTTTTCAGCAAGATAATGCCTGACTACATGCGGCACGCGTTGCTATGAACTGTCTTACAGCTTGTCAAACACTTCCTTGGCCAGCCATATCTCTCCAATCGAGCTTACTGGGATATGATAGGAAGGGGACTGCATCTACCAGGGTATGTTGATGACCGACAATTGGAGCAAATTTGGCAAGAAATACCGCAGGAGATCATCAGGGAGCTTTATCACTCAATGTCATGTCGTGTGGAAGCTTGCATCCAGGCTGGAGGTGGATCAACATCTTATTGAGCTCATTACTTTGTAACTATGTAACTCTGAAATAAATCGTTCAACTTTCCTGAAATTTTAACGATTTTCTATTCTGCACATTATTTTTTTATCCACCAATTTTTGTCTCCATCGGACAACTCCTTCTTTTTGCATCGTTTTTTTTTTTTTTTTGGTGTAGAGTGTTCTATTATAAAACAAATGAAGAAACTTAAGAATATGATAAGAACTTAAGTATATACTGACGTATTTATAAGAAAAATATTTATTCCTAGAATTAACAAGATAGAAATATTTGCATTAAGGTATCCGACTACGTTTAGAACCATGATTTTTCAAAAGTTTTATTAAAATGAAAACATTTTAAAATGCAATTTTTTAGCATAAAATAAGAAAAAAATAGCACATTTTCAAAATATTCTCATTTCATGAAAAATCTTTCTATAACATTGTTATTCAGCATATGTATTGATATGACACCTGTACAGAGCCTGAAAGATGATTTTTTTAATAATTCACATTATTTTCAGAGTAATTATGAGTCGAAATAACAACACGCGTTTTTTTTTAAAAAATTTCTCTACTCTTATGCATTAAAATGTGAATAAATCCACTTATATACTATACATTACAAAAATCCTAATTCAGGATTTTAAGAATATTATAAAAAACATTCATACCGAATTCTATCAATATACAGAAAAAATATATTCGAGTTATTACCTTTCAAAAATTGTAAATATACTGAAAGTTATATTCTTCAGAAAATAGATTTAAAGTTAATAGTTCAGAAAACAACGGTAATGTCTGATGTTAAAATACTTATGACTTGATTTCTATGTACCGTAGCTACAAATGGAAGGTAGCTTTAGAAAGAGAAGATTTCAAACATTTTAAGGAATAAATAAAAAAAAAATCGGTATTTTCTCCGATTTTTGAGTTTTTAACGTAGTCGGATACCTTAACAAAAAAAAATTATTTGCATATTCATAGCAATAATTTCAGTTAATACTAATAATTTTTGTAATAATCTTAGCAATCATTTTAGTTTGATATTTAAGGTGTTGAAAAACGTCAACATAAAAATGATGAATTGACAGCTAATTACGCTCCTTCAGCAGTTGAATGTCAGACATAAGAACTTTCTTCACTTCTGGCCATTAAAATTGCAACACAATGAAGGAAAGTAAATACAAAAAAAGATATTTATTGTACGTAAACAGTAGGGCGTGAAGACAAAATGATTAAATTTGCAAGCAGTTTGGAGGTTTACAGAGGTGCGAAATTAGTAGAACCGGCTGCCACCCCTGGTAATTAAAACGGCTCTTACCCGGTTAGGCATAGAGTCGAACTGGACTTGGATATTATAAACGGGCAACGCATTCCGTATTGCTGCAAGTCTATGCCACACTTCATCAACCGTATTACCTGGAGAGGGGTTACGAGTCAGTCTCTCAGTAACCTATAACCAGATGTTTTTTTTATGAGTGACAGATGTAGAGATCGTGCAGGCCAGGGAAACAATCGAATATCCTGAGTATTGAGGAAGTGTGGTCTTGCATTATCTTGTTGGAAGATGGCGTTTGGTAGGCCTCGAAAATAGGGCACAACCACTGGAAGTAATTTATCAGAAATGTTCCATTCTGCTTTCATATTACCATCGATCCGAATTAGGGATGTGCGTGTCGTGTACCCAATGTCGGCTAAACCCATCACACCAGGTGCATGGCCCCTATGCCGATATGAATTGCAAGCAGTCGACGAATGGTCTCCTCGAAGCCTTCAGACACATATACGGCCATCAGAATACTGCACGCAGAACCGGACTCGTCCGAAATGACGACTTTGTTCCCCTCCTATACCCAACTTCTTCATTAGGGGCACAAAAGTTACCCTCTTTCTATATATATTGTATTGTCAAGGGAAACTGAAGTAATAGTTGCTATTCTGACAGTCCCCGCTGCTGCGAACGTTGTCACTCCGTACGAGCGGGTACTGGGCGTGCTGCAAATATACTTATTTTTTGACTAATGGTCCATGATGTGGTTGTACGGTTTTGCAGGGCAGACTTCACAATATGTCTAACCTCTCGGGCGTTAGTCATGGGAGGGCGTGGAGACCTTGCATGCCATTCAGTATAATCCTCTGCAACCCATTGATTCCATTTTCAATGACAGTAGTTGGATTTCAACCAGTGCAACGGGTGATATCATGGAATGATAATCCATATTCTCGATAGGCAACGATCCTGCCTCTATCGAATTCCGTCACTTACTGGTAGGCATTTCTTTTTCTTATTCAAGGCATAATACGATATTCTGAGCCAAATCTGACCTTATAAAGCGCTTTCCGAATGAGAAATCCACTACACAACTTTTCTTTTATGCAATGCTTTGTATGTCACATCTCTCTCCTGCGTCGTCTAAATGCGCTGAAATACTAATCATTTAGGTATCCCAATCTCTTCTTCTTTTCATGTGACTTTGACATTCATCAGATCATTCCTTCCTGGTGTTGTAATTTTAATGGCCAACTGTATAGTTATATGTTTTTCGTTACTGGAAAATAAATGGGAATATGCTGAGACAAATTAGATTTAATATTTTTCAGTTAGTCTTACGATAGAAAATAAGAAAACACACACTATTAAAAACGAAAATTAATTATTGAGGATACGTTACACATAATAGCACCGGTAAAAGATGAGTTTTTTGAACATGGATATTCTTCCAAACATTACACTTTGTGTAGCATAATTTTTATACCTTAAATTTTAAGATCAAAAAGGAATATTGAGTCAAATTGAATTTATTCAATAATTAGTTTTAATAATTTATTTTATTATTTGAAGCTTATCATCAAAATTTATCATCTAAATAAACATGAGTAGAATTCTTTAGCTCAATTACAAATTTTTTTTAAAAAAAAGGGACACTGATTTTTTCTCGTATATCCAATCTCTTTCCAAATCATACACGACGTGAACGTAAATTGAAATATAAGAAAGTAGAGAAAACAAATCCAGGCATGGTTGATAAGAAGCTGCGAAAATTTATTTCATTTAATTTTAAAGAATTGCTGCGTGAATTTGTTAAGATATGCGACGGATTTAACGACCATTAGGCGACTTGACGTGAAACTTGGTATAAAATTTAATTCTTCAATTAATTAGTTTCAATCAATCATTTTTATTAATTAATTAAATTATCGTACTATCATCCAAAACAACAATGTATCGAAAACTTCAGCTCGATTGAGTGCATTAAAATGGGAAGAAAAAGCTTTTAAAGTTTTGACTCAGACAAAGTTACAATGAGAGTTAAAGAAAACCCATTAAAAACACATAATATATTCCTCCACTCATATTTTAAAGAACGTTTCACGTTAAAAGGGTAATAGTTGCCAGATTACTGGCAAAATTACGTTGAATTTCTGTCAGTCAAAGAGCACACTTAACAGCAACATAAATCACGAAATATAAAGGGATCGCAAAACTGCGGAATTTTCTCTTAATCCAAATGGGCACTTCAAAAATCTGGGTGATGTTTTTCGCTTTGATGAACGCAGATTTCTTCTTATATCTGGACGATATCTTGATGAAGGAATCAGAGCGATTCTTATCAACGGTGATTTATTCTTATTGAAACCAGGATGGTACAGGATCGGAGCGGATCTTCAAGGTGATGACGGCAGGAAGCTCTCCCGCAACATCAGGGTGACTCTTGAAGGGATCCATACAATAAACCAGGAAGATTCAGATTCCAAACGTTGGCGACAATTAAGATGAGATGAGAAGGCAAGGGTCCCAATTTTAAAAATTAATTAACATTTGGATCTCAGGTGAATCCCCAAATTTTACTCTACCGAATCCTAGCTACAGAAAAGGGGCTAATGAATCATTTTTGCAATTTGTCTAGGGGACTTATGATTCAATGAAAAGGCAGATTTTTCAAGGAGGACATTTAATCAAACAATATGATATGCGTAAATTATGTACAAAACAAAATTCAAACTATGGGGTTTAGATATCAAAAAAAAAAAAAAAAAAAAACCAAGAATATATATATACAGATACAGATACACACACACACACATATATATATATATATATATATGTGTGTGTGTGTGTGTGTGTGTGCGTGTGTATAATATCCTTCTGGACAAGAAACCTCCTGGTGCTTTGGTGTCTAGGGAGGGGAATGTTCGGTGTTGACATTTATCAGTTCAATGATAAGCTTGCAGTTGAATCATTATTTTATTCGTGATTAGATGATTAATACTTTTTAAAATATCACTATGTACAGTTGATTTTAGATTAATTCCCGCGAGAAAGATAGATGGCTACCCAATTTTATTGCACATCGGCGAATGGCGTTCGGAGTTCAGCTACATCGGGTGAAGAGAGAAGGCGGTGAAAAGCAGAGGAGAAGAGGAGCGTGAAAACTAAACGCTTCCCGGTTTTATTCAGGAATAGGGGGCGCTGCGTAAGCTATCACATGATGCTGATTCGTGGTGCCATCTATCGAATAACTGAGAAACTGGTTTTACAATATATTTGAAGATACAGTTAATACTTTGATAATTAGCTGGAAAATCCTACACACACAC